>PVJD01000138.1:0-485096 GCA_004026545.1 Mormoops blainvillei
AAGCAAAATAGAGACAGGCTCAAAGATGGAGAGCAGAATGACAGGTAGTGGAGGGTGAGTAAGGCGCGAAGGGATTGAGCAAAAAGGAAAAAGGACTCATGGACATGGATAACAAACAGGGTGACATCGTAGGGGGGAAAGGAGGTATAAGGGGACTAAATGGCAATGGAAAATATGCAATAAAAATCATTACAAAAGCGAAACAAAACAAAGAATGTCTTCTCTTTATTTTCAGTATATTTGTGGTTTTATATTCAGACTGTAAACAGCATATAGGTGGATCTTGATTTATATCTAGTCTGAGAATTTCTGATTTTAAATGTTTAGTTAATTTATATTAATGTTGTTATCAATAACTTTGTGTTTTGATTTAGTCTTGTACTTGTTTTGTATTTATCCCATATGTTCTTTCTTCTTGCTTGTCTTTTTTCTACATTTTTATAGGTTACATTAGTATTTTGAAGCATTAAATTTATTTGTATTATAATTTTATCAATAGTTTTTTGTGCTCCTTTTATTGTTTTTGTTCAAGGCTAAGGATATACTGGCTTTATATGATACCTCTGTTGAATATTTGTCTTTTAATTAGTTAATTCAAGAAATATGTGTTTATATAAGCTACATTCTATGTAACTTTGCTATAAGTACAATGATGAATAAATTGGACGTGATTTCTTGCCCCAGATAGCTTAAATTCTAAATAATGAGGACAGGGGAGAAAGAAAGGGGAGGCAAATGAACTAATAAAATAATAAAGTAATTATTCATTGAGATACACATTTGAAGGTACTTATGGTGATGAGGGAAAAAATAACTTAAGGAAGTCTCTTTGAAAAGGTGGCCTAAGAACTAAGCGTGAACTGTTAACAATGTTTTAGCATGGGAAGAGTGTTCTGACCAGAGAAAACAGCATAGTCAAAAATCTTAAGTTCCCCTATCCAAAATGATGGTGATGATGATGACGATGAGGACGACGACATTTTAGCATAGTAAGTCAGGAGGGTCTAGTGGTAGATGATTAGTTTAGAAAGTTAGAATTATATATTATATAGAGTATGGTAGGACATGATATGGAATTTAAATTTTACTCAAACAGTAATGAGAGGCCATTATAGGGCTTTAAAAGGGGAAAAGGGTTCCATGATCATTTATGTTTATGACACAAATGCAAATTCCCAACAGAACTCCTTTTCTCATTCTTCATTAACATCTTAGTTTAGTTTTATAGTTTACCAAGGCATCTTTCTGTGCCAAATAATTTAAAAGATTACTATCTTTTCAAAGGACATTTTAAACAAACCAAATTTTCACTTGCATGAATTGTATTTATTAAATTGTAAATTTAAGTAAATATCTTTCTTTTTATAATTACTGCTAGTAAAAATTCACAGTTTTTTAGCTGGTAAGGTGCAGAAGTTGAATCATTTGCAGTTTTTACAATGGTTTCCAAGGAAAGGTTATTCTGTGTCTCTGATTTTATCTGAATACACCTGGGAATTGCAGACAGTCATCATCCCAGAGTGAATTGCTATAAATACTTGAATACATCTCAAAAACCATGTTTGAAAAGCACTTTGAGCTTTCTGTAATTACAAAAAATTCTCAACCTGTAGAAATAAACTTTGAGTGATTCTCATTTACAGCACTCTTGCAATTCCACCTGTGTCATTATTTTCAGGACTTAGAGCAGCAAGAAGAGCACAGGCTACATCACTCAGACTGAGTCTTAAATATGGCCATGTAAGACCTGAACCCCTGAGCTGAGTCCTCAGGGTTATCTCAGCATTATTTCTGTCTTTTAAAGTCATTATTTTAATGTAACTTGATTTTACTATTATTTTCTAAATTATCAGTATATTAAACCTATGCTATTCCATAGCTTTAAAAAAGTAGAATATCTAAAATGGTGGCAAAGTAGTGGGAAAGTACACTCACCTCCTCCTGGGGCCAAACTAGAATTGCAACTAAATTATAGAACAATCAACTTGAATAACCAGCTGAAGACTACCTGGAGAGAAGTCTTATAACCAAAGATTTACATTGAGACTTGTAACAAGGGTGGAGATGCCAAAGCGGCTGACCTTGCTCCCATGGGCAGCCACTGAGGTTCTGGAGAGATATATCAGCTGCAGGGGATTCCCCTTGAGAAGCTGGGGTCTAAACCCCAAGCCAGGCTCCCCAGCCCAGAGTACCAGAGCTGGTAAGAGGTGCCCATATAATATCTGGTTGTAAAAAGCAGCAAGATTTCTGCCTGGCAGGGAGAGACAGAGTCTGCTAGAGACACTGGCATCCTCTTAAAGGGTCAACACACACAATTTCATTCACAGCCACTCACTCCAGCAGAGGGAGGACAGAGTAAAGTAGAGCCAAGTGATGAAAGTCTGGTGTTTGTGGTTCTGGAGAGAAAACTGAAGGAACAGCTGCCAGAATTCTTGTGTTGAGTTATTCTCCAGTACCACATACACCATATTTCTTGGGTAGAGCGCTCCCCTCCACAAGGCATCAACCTGAGGGCGAGCAGTAACCTCACTCTTGGACTCCCAATCACTGCACCCTGCAGAGCTTAGGTCATGCTGAGGACTCAGCTGCCTAGGCCAGAGTGTAGAAGTTAGGGAAGACTTAGGCGGTACCAGTGACAGAGTTGAGTGGCTTTGGGGCAAGAGCCATTTCCTACACTTTGCCAGGAAGCTGATTGGCACTTTCCCCTCAAAGGAGGCCCACTGGTCCTACGCTCTGGGCTCTGGAAGCCCCATTCACTTGACTCCTGCTAACTCTTCCTCACTAACATCAGACAAAATCCAGGGCAGACTGAGTTATGTGGATCTGGGAGAGAGGCCATCTTCCCCTAAGCCTAACTAGCACCTCTCCCTCATGGAAGTGAAACTAGCCCTATTCTCCCAGCTTCTGGAGACCCCAACCTCAGCAGGGCTCCTCCTGGCAGGATCTGGGACAAAATGAGTTGTGGGGCTCTGGGACAGGGGCCATTTTTTCCTTATGTGCCTAACCAGGACAAAGCCCTCCATTAACATGGCCAACATGGCTAAATCTTGCTCTGTTTGGGCTTTATAAACTCTGCTGGCCTTACCATAACAACTCACTGAGACCCTGCTTTACCACAAAGCTGTGCAAGTGCCCAGTGGATTACAACTAGACTTGGTATACCGAGGGACTTTACTTGAGTGATCTCAAGCCCAACATTGGCACTGAGTATGAAGCTGTATCAACCTGATGAACACCACTCACCCCTAGCTAGTGACTCACTGAGAACTTACCTCATGCAAATTGAGTAATGCCAGAGGGTCTTTTAGTGACTAAGCCTGACAGGCAGCCTGCAAGTAGAGCCAGGTAAAGGTGGGTCTCGGGGTGCCTTGGGACTTTTGCTGACCTGCCCTCAAGCCTGGTGCTGGTAAAAGCCATCCTTGGTGCATAGCTTTGTTCCTCCCACACATAAAGGTTCAGCAGAGCAGCTACAAATTATGGATTGCTTTGTAGTGAGTTTGCCCAGGACAGTCACAGCCAGCATTGGACATTCACTTGCACCAGAATCCCTCCAAGAGACCTAGAACCAACACACCCAGTGGACAGCTTCAGACAATATCAGGGGAATATCCAGTAAGTTTCACAAGTGGCATATTCAAAAAGAGATCTCAGCAGGCACAAGACCCTGTTGAGGAGAATTCTGCATTGTGTTGTCAGCACCTACAGGGTAGCTCTCATGCCGTGGTCAGGGTTGGGCCTCACAGACAGACAGCCTGAGTGTTGATTCTATGCACAAAGCAGCCAAGAGCAACCAAGATGCAATTACAAAAGAAGATCCAACATGACCCCAAAAAAGACATTCCTGGAGCATCCAGCTTAGATGATCAAAGAGACTGTGCCGCTGGCCACACAGGACACATACTATAAAAGGCCACTCTAAAAAGAATGAAAGTCATAGTAAATCTACCTAACACATAAGACAAAATGGGGAGACAAGAAACATGCTCCAACTGAAATAACAAGAGAACAGTCCAAAAAAAGGGCTAAATGAAATGGAGGCAAGCAACTTATCAAATACAGAGTTCAGACAAATGGGTATAAGGATCATTAAGGAACTTAGTTAGATCAACAATGTACTTAATGAGAAATACAATGGCATGAGAAAGGACATAGAAACCATTAAAAAAAAAGACAAATCAGAAATGAAGAATGCCTGGTGGATGAAGCAGAGGAGTGAATTAGCAATTTGAAAGACAAGGTATAAGAATATAATCAGAACAGCAGAAAAAAAAAGAATAAAAAATATAAGGATAATTTAAGGGACCTTTGGGACAACATGAAGCATAACAATATGCACCTAATAATGATACCAGAAAGAGAAGAGATCAAAGAATTGAGAATCTTGGTGAAGAAAAAAAAAGCACAGGAGACCAAGAAGTGCAGAGAATCCCAAACAAGAAGAACTCAAAGAGGCCCACACCAAGACACATCATAATTAAAATGGCAAAGGTTAAAGAGAAAGAGAGAATCTTAAAAGCTTCAAGAGAAAGGCAGTTAGTTACCTAAAAGGGAGCTCCCAAAAGACTGTCAGCTGATTTCTCAACAGAAACATTTCAGGCCAGAAAGGACTGACTTGAAATATTCCAAGTGATGAAAAGCAAGGACCTGCAACCAAGATTATTTTACACAGCAAAGCCATCATTTAAAATCGAAGGAGCAATCAAGAACTTTCCAGACAAGAAAAAGCTAGAGTTTGTTAGCACAAAACCAGTATTATAAGAAATGTTAAAGAGCCTGTAAGAAGAAGAAGAAGAAGAAAAGAAGAAGGAGGAGGAGGAAGAGGAGAAGGAGTCAACAGAAGAACATAGTTAAAAGAATGAAATGGCAAAATATATGTGCCTATCAATTATCACATTAAATGTAAGTGGCTTAAGTGTTCTAATTAAATAACATAGAGTAGCTGAATAAATAAGAAAACAAGATATATATATATAATATATTATATACTATATAATTAAGATATTATATATATATTATATATATATATATATAATCTGCTGTCTATGATAGATCCATCTCAGAACAAAAAATACACACAGACTAAAAGTGAAAGTGCAAAAAACACATTTCATGCAAAATGAAAGGGGAAAGTAGCTGGGGTAGCAATACTTATATGTGACAAAATAAGCTTTAAAACAAAGGCTATAGAAACAAATAAAGAAGGACACTACATAACAACAAAGGGAAAAAACCAATAAGATGATATAACTCTTATAAACATGTATAGACCCATTCACAATTGCTCCAAAAAAACACCTAAAAATAAATTTAACCAATTATGTAAAAGTCCTGTACTTGAAAAATTATAAGATACTAAAGAAAAAAAAATAAGCGAAAACATATATCATGGTCATGGATAGGAAGAATTAACATCATTAAAATATCCATGCTACCCAAAGCAATCTATAGGTTCAATGCAATTCCTATCAAGATACCAATGGTGTATCTCATAGAACTAAAACAAATATTCCAAAAATGTATATGGAACCACAAAAGATCCCAAATAGCCTGAATAGTCTTAAGAAAAAAGAACAAAGTTGGAGGAATCATGCTACCTTATATCAAACTATACTACAAGGCCATAGTAATCAAAACAACATGGCACTGGCATATAAAGAGACAACTAGATCAATGTAACAATATGGAAAGCCCAGAAATAAACCCAGGACTTTACAGTCACTTAATATTCAACAAAGGAGGCAAGAACATACAACTGGGTAAAGAGAGTCTATTCAATTAATAGTGTTGAAAAAATTGGACAGATAGGTGAGAAATAATGAAAGTAGTCCACCTTCTTACACCATACAAAGGAATAAACTCAAAATGGATTAAAGATTTAAATGTAAGTTATGAAACCATTAAAATCCTAGAAGAATACATAGGCAGTAAAATTTCAGACATTTCTCACAGCAATATTTTTTCTAATATATCATCTTGGGCAAGAGGAACAAAAAAAAAAGTAAACAAATGGGACTATAG
Source organism: Mormoops blainvillei (assembly GCA_004026545.1). NCBI lineage: Eukaryota > Metazoa > Chordata > Mammalia > Chiroptera > Mormoopidae > Mormoops > Mormoops blainvillei. The sequence goes on from PVJD01000138.1 coordinate 6,019, forward strand.
CAAACTAAAAAGTTTTTCATAGCAAAGGCAACCATCAACAAAGTAAAAAGACAACCCACTGAATGTGAGAACCTATTCACCAATGATACATCTGATGTAGGAAAGTCCAACCTTTTGGTGTCTCTGGGCCATAATGGAAGAAAAGGAATTGTCTTGGGCCACACATTAAATACACACACAAAATCACACACACATAAATCTCATAATGTTTTAAGTAAATTCATCATTTTGTGTTGCACTGCATTCATAGCCACATGTGGCCTGTGGGTTGCAGGTTGGACACCCCTGAAAAAGGTTAATATCCAAAATTTATAAAGAAGTTATACAGCTCAAATCCAAAATAACAAACAACCTGATTAAAAGGTGGGCAAAAGACCTGAATAGACACTTCTCCAACAAGGACATAAGGTTAGCCAATAGACATATTAAAAGTGTTCAGCATCACTAGCCATCAGAGAGATGCAAATTAAAACCACCATGAGATATTGCTTCACACCTGTCAGAATGGCTATTATCAATAAATCAACAAACAAGTGTTGGCGAGGATGTAGAGAAAAGTGAACCCTAATGCCCTGTGCACTGTTGCTGGGAATACAGATTTGTGAAGCCGCTGTGGAAAGCAGTATGGAGTTTACTCAAAAGAAGTAAAATGGAACTGCCTTATGACTCAGTGGTTTACTTCTAGGAATATATCCAAAGAAAAACAAAACACTCATTTGCACCCCTATTTTCATTACAGTGTTATTTACAATAGCCATGATTTGAAAGCAGCCCAAGTATCCGTCAGTAGATAAGTAGATATAAAAGCAGTGGTACATTTACACAATGTAATACTACTTGGCCATAAAAAAGAAGGCAATCTTACCATTTCTGACAGCATGGATAAACATGAAGAATATCATTCTAAATGAAATAAGCCAGTCAGAAGAAGACAAGTACCACATAATTTCTCTCATATGTGGATCTAATGAACAAAATAAACTAACAAACAAATAGAAACAGACTCAGAGAACAGACTGATAGTTATATGAGGGTGCTTGTGGGGCTGGGTGAAAAAGGTAAAGGGATTAAGTAAAGAAATAAAAAGAAAGAATCATGGACACACAACAGTATGATGACTGCCAGAGTGAAGGGTGATGGGGGAGGTAGAAGAAGGTAAAGGGGGAATAAATCATGGTGGAAGGAGATTTGACTTTGAGTGATGAATACACAGTACAATATGAGGCATTATAGATTTGTACACCTGAAACTTATATAATTTTTTTAACCCATGTCAGCCCAATAAATTCAATAAAATAAAATAAAAAGAAAAGAAGAAAGAAAGAAAGAAAGAAAGAAAGAAAGAAAGAAAGAAAGAAAGAAAGAAAGAAAGAACTTTGCTAATAACAGTATTACTACTATAGATATTTGCAGCTTTGTCTCTCAGATCACATTCAGTTTTTCCTCCAGGGTATGATACTTAAGGGCAGATGTAAGTATGCACAAGTTTATGTTTACTAGATGATACCAAATCTTTTTCTAAATTGTTTTTACTCAGGAATGTAAGAATTCCACAGCTCCACACCCTTGCCTTTAGTTGATGTTAAAATTAAAAATATATATATATATTTTGTGTTGTGTATGAGATAAAGTCTCATTGTGAATTTAAACTGCATTTTTTTCTGATTACTATTGAATCCTGTTATTTTTTTCTTACGTTTATTGGCCACTTGTGTTTTCTGTTTTGTGAAATTCCTTGTTGTATATTATCTATTTTGTTATCTGATTTCTATATATGTTTTTGTTAATTTATTTCTACGCATGTGTATTTATATATTTAAACATATTTATTGGCTACCCTGACACATTGGACCATGATTGTGCTGTCCCTACAAGGAAAAGGAAGGAAAGAAAAAAGAAGAAAAAAGAGAAAAGGTAAGGAGGAGAAAGATGCCTGTATAATTTGTAGTAGTATGTCATGGCCTGCAGAAAACCTGCTAGAATTTTTATTGTAATTACATTGAATCTATAGACCAGTTTGGGGAGAATTAGTATTTCTATGATATTGACTTTTCCAGTGAACATGTTTCTATCCCTAAATTCAGGTTTTCAATGTGTTTCCCTATTTGTCTGTAATTTTCTACAGAAATGGGTTAGAGGATTATCTCCCTAGCTTCATTATCAAATAGATTAGATTAACCAATATCCTAGCTTTGAAGCATCCTTGATTGTGACACATTACCTTTCATTTAATATTACTGATAAGTGTTAAATATGTTTTATATGGGCCTTTACTCTATATTCATGAGTGAGATTGGCTAACACTTTTTAAAAATAGCTTTATTGAACTGTAATCCAGATATTGCATAGCTCACTGATTTAAAGTATATGAGTCAATGGGTTTAGTATACTAGCTGAGCCATTCAAGCGATACTCTCATCAACTTTGGAACATTTTTGTCACACCAGAAAGAAACTAGCTACACATTAGCAGTGTCCCCCCTCCTGGTGTCTACTCATTTACTCACAGATTTATAGAGGAAACTCCATATGCTTTTGTCAATGTATGCTGGAAGAAATCCATAATATTAATCTATGTTCTTAAATACCCTAAAAAACTAATCATCATCATCATCATCAGGTGATATTGTAATTCTATCTACTAATCTGTCTCTGATCTTAATGTCAAATGTGGAAATGACTTGAGCGAATTACATTCAGATTAAATGAACACAAAGACCTAATATAAAAAAAGCCCTTTATGTTTTGATGCTGCTCTTGCCTTATAAAAATGTAATACATTTTGTGCTATAAGGTATCTTTTTAACAAAGTTTATACTTTAAAATATGAAAAATAAGTCAATAAAATCTATCTTTAAAACATCTATGAGAAAAAAGTTAATAATATACACCGGAAATCAATGATGTTTCCCTTACTAAAAATAATTATATCTTTCTTACTATTTTTATTTTTGAAAATATGATAAACTGATTGTCTTGTTAAAATAGCATTATCTAAAAATCCATTGAATAATAAGTAAATATTTTAATCCAGTACATTTTCTTCTTGTGCTTTACTAATAAAGAACAATTAATGTTTAAACTAATCTCTTATTTAATTGAGAAATCGCTACTGATCACCTATTAATTGCTAGAAATTCTGTTGAATCTCAGGAATTAAAAATGTACCCAACATGGTGCCTGTTCTCCAGGGGCTCACTCTAAATGGCAATAATCAATAGTAAAAGTATTGAAATAAATTCTGCAAATAGAAGTACCTACAACCAAGAGTGAGGCACGTGAGGGAGTTTTTGATTTTGCCTGAGAAGTTTGTGAAAGTGTTCACGGAAGGGTGAAGGTGATATGTTAGCTCAAGGAGGAGCAAGCTACGAGAACAAAGAAAAGAAAATGCCCACCAGAAGAAATAGCCTGTGGAAAAGTCAGCTAGAAATTTGTCAACTGGTCTTTTACATTACAAAATCTTTAAGTGTAGTAACAACTTTCTAACTAAAAATCAGGCCTGGTTAGCTTTTTTATTTAATCACTTATTTCTGTATGTCTGTAATTCAACTCTATCAACACATTTAATGTGTCCTTTTACTCCTATCTTATCAGTCTTTAATGCCTGATTTACCTGAAAATGAATTAGACTCATAAATGTTTCATGTTTTCAGTGTTTCAGCATCAGAAATTTTCAGTTTTAAAAATTTGACATCTGATGATATTGCAGTTTATACTTCATAAGTCTGAGTTTTATAAATTTTATTTTTATTGATACTGTAACCCATATGCTTGGTTAATTTCATTTTATAATTGCCTGTGATAGTACATAAATATAAATGCATCTTACCTGTTGTTTCAGGTTGGCTCTCTAGAAATTAGACTGAGACTATCATGTAAGACATTTATTAGGGTATGCTCTAAGGATTCACACTCAAAAGAGAGGTTGGAGGCACACTTCAGAATAGACAGAAGTGAAGCTGTGATTCAGACACAACAAAGACCTCAGCCAGTCCCAGGGTGAGCTTTGAAAGTGGGATGGCTCTTCAGGGTTGGTATGAGTAGGGGGAAGAGGGCCAAGCCTCTCTGCTCCTGCATCCACCAATCCTTGGATGTAGGTTACTTTCAGAAAGGGGCATGGCAATGGATGAAGTGACTTTCAAATGAAGGCAATTCCCGAAGATGCCTGCCAGCTGCTCTCCAGCAACTAGAGGAGTTAAGTCCTTCAATATGGAATACTGACTGCAACACAGAGTTGGGAAAAAGTAGGTTTATTGTTGGGAGTGCATGAAACACAGAGTTTATTCTTGTATTATTAGTTATTTAAATATTGTATTATTTATTTGTATTATTTGTCTTATTATTTTTATTTCATATCCTTACTTATGATTTATCTTTCAGGTAATGATGGCAGGTAATTTAACAAACAACGGTAAGCCTACTTTGCCCATCCTTATATATAAGCCTTGTGCCTCTCAGGTGCATATGTTCCTAACAATTTAGGTAGCAGCTCCCCTATAATCCTGGAGAGCCACTTTTCTCCAAGAAAATTAAAAGGGGAAGGTAGGCAGAACAGACTAGAGGGCCCACCAATGAAGCTGGACTTGAGGCCATAATGAAGAATGATCCTTCTAGAATCTAACCTAGAGTCTCCTGACCTTCAGCTGAATCTCTGCCCTCTCGGTGGCTTACATGGTGGCGTGGTACAGGCCTTCCTTCCTGGGCTCAGAGCCTTTAATCATCAAGCTCTTTGCAAGTATTGAAATAATAACTTCTAAGTAAGTAAAATACTGGTTTACTAAGAAATTGAGAGAATGTAGTAGCTGTTGAGTGTTTGTGTACAGATAGCGTCTAAAACTAAAAAATAACATTGAAAAAAGGTGATATAAAAATACTTCCAAACTCTGGAGAAAAATACCACATAAACCAGCTGCAATATCTGCGAGTTGTTACTGAAGGGGCAGAACATGGGGGAGAGGGGCGGGGAGATTGCAGGTTTGCACTATAAACTTTAAGTATAACTGTGTTTTTAAATGATGTATACATATTACCCTGATAAAAGTAAAAATAAAATAAAAATTAGAATTTTATGAAAATGACTGGTCCTCATAATTTAAGAAATTTTACACAGTTTTAAATATAAACAGAGAATACAGAACAGAAAACACTAAAGTTAAAAATTTATGTGCCAATTATATAATGTTGAAGCCAACCAGAGTCATATATTTTCATTACTGTAACAGAGCTATAAAGCAAGCAAAATTATATAATTAACCCACAAGTGTGAGTATTCTTCCTTCAATCAGTGTCCAATTCTACAATTATTTGGAAATGTGTTAATTAATTTACCCCTGGCCTCTAAACATCAGTATTACTGAACTCTATGTAACATAAATTTAACCAAATGACCATACAACAGATATTAGCATTATCTTTACAATTATAAAATCATTTTTCAACAATAATGAAGTACACTGTTTCAGTCTTTTTCTCAAATTTTATTTAGAAAGTTCAGTGAAACAACATATCACAGTTTAGAAATATTTTAATTTCACTATAATTTAACATTTTAAAAAATCTAGTAATTTTTGATTTTCAACAATAAAATTTATAAAAATAATTTTACATTTATAAAATGAATCATTATTTCACAATAAATTATTCATTTTTATTACATGAAAAAAGTTTTGTGCTATATAAAGCAATAACTATCAATATTTTGAACATATCAGTTCCTCTTATCCAGCATTTTTGGAAGTTAAGTATAAAAATATATTACAAGTTCCCTGACCACAGTTATTAAAACAAAATATTGGTAATAATTTGTAAAACATAACTGTTTAGTAAATATATGCAGATAAGTTAAGGGCTTACTAATATGGATTTGTTTTATATTTTAGAGTTTTTTAATATCTTCTAAGAGAACACAAAAAAGTAAGCAGAAATCTACAATATTTGTATTTATAAAAATCAAAACATTCTTATTCATGACACAGAGATACTAAAGTAAATTTCCAAAAAGAAAATGTAAGTTAAAAAACTTCTTTCCCTCTCAAAGATTTCACAGTTGCACAAAGCTGCCATCTATTGAAAGAATTTATTGATTCTATTAAATCAACGATAGCCTCTAAATAATCATTTTCTACATTCAGAGTTCCTTTTCACTTTAAGAGCCAGGAAATTGGTTAATGTCTACTGAAACTTTTTATACTGTAGGATAAGTGGGGGTTATAGAATCATAATCTTAGAAATTTTTAAAGGTCCTGAAAAAATCATGTAAATCAGTCTCTTACAATTTGAGATACTTCTTCATATCATTAATAATTATTTGACCAGTTATTCCCTACTTCAGCTAATAAAAGAGAGAGAGAAACTGTTGATTACTGGTTCACCAGGCAACCCATCATTAATTGTTTTTAAATAAGCTCCAGCCTTAGATGATATCAAATAGTTTAGGTCTGCAGTGAACTGTACCCCTCTGCTCAGAACTAGACATTTAGTATATCCCTGGGTTGCTGGATTTTTGAAAATCTGATAGTTAATGATTTGAATTTGTTTTTTTTAACATGATAACCCAACTGATATAGCTTTTTTTTTTCTTTAATTTATTTAAAAGATTTTCTTTTTAGGGTTAAGACTCTTATTCAAAGTACAAAATTGGCTTCTTATTATGCTGCAACAATTTGACACTCATTGCTTACATGTAAATATGTTTTATAGGTAATATGACAGATACTATTAGATCAGCAGTCAATTGTATATATTTAAAAAACACAGCAAGAAGCTCACATTTTTCATCCTACTCCAAAAATATATTCATTCCCATGAAAGTCAACCAGACCTGGGCTTAAATCTAGCTTTCCTGCTCTTTAGGTTTGTGAACTTTGGTTACATTACTTAAACACTCTAAGCTAAAGATTTCTTTACTTATAGCACAAAGATAATAATATCTTTCTTTCACAGTTGTTATGAGGACAAAATGAGACAACACACGTGTGATAGAAAGATGGCTAATTTGTCTCCCAATGTTAGTCTCCCAGAGTTGTAGTTTTGGTTGACACAAGGCTTTCTTCCTACTCTCCTAGCCCCCCTGGGAACTGGATGTGGGCATGTGCCAAGTTCTAGTCTATGTGGAACAAGTTCCAGATTGTTTTAGGACAGGGAAATAAACTTCTCTCTTGGTTGGTCCACTGTTTTCGGGATTTCTTTTTACAGTTTAGCCTGTAACCCATCTGCTAAAACTAACATCTTTTAGGATACCAAGCATCTTCAAATACAGTCAAATTTGAAAGAATATCCAGCCATCCTTGGAATGGTTATTTATATTTTTCTAAACTTAAAATAGGCATATTTAACTGTGAGCCAAAAATATACTTCTTAATCACAGGACATCCATAAGTGACTGTTTTTCAAACATCTATGCCTTACTCTATAGCAATTGCTGTATTTTTTCTAATTTGCAAGTTTAAAATTTACTAAAAACTTGGTTCATTGTATATTAATCAGAAATTTCTGATCTAATATTCTCAGTCAAAAAAGAACACTTAGTTCTGCATTACATCATGATAAAGCAATTATTTACAGGTTTAAATTAATATTAAGGCAACGAATGAAAGTAGTACATAAGATTCAACTGCAAAAGTTACAGTGCTAGGGAAGCTGGAAAAATCATAAGATATAAACACATCAAAACTCAAATAATACAGTGGTTGAAACTGAAGGTTTCAGACAATAGCAACAATAAACAAAGTGAGCCTAAAAACAAGAAAATAGGTTACCATCTTACAACAGCACCATGAAGAAGCCTTGGCTAAGAGTTTGCCAAAAGCACTATCCTGAGATATTTCGAGACCAGTAATTTTTCACAGGTATTCAATGCTGTTCAGGAGTAAACATATCCTCACAATTGCTTTTGTTTGGAGAGAGGCTGGTGTGAAATAACTGAAGCTTGATTTGCAGTTATTTTGTATTGTTCTTGTCCAGAACCTTGTGGTGGGGAAGGGAGTGGGGTTTCAGGCGTTGCTAAAAAAGAATCAGAGAATTGTATGTGATGGCAACAGTCACCCTGACCCATCATCCCATTAAGGGCTGCATGATACCAATATGCATTATTTTACTTTGGATGTGTTTTTAAAAGATCATATATAAAGTAGTGGTTTATATAATACATTATCAGCTCACTGACATACCAATGGAGATGCACCCCTACCTTACTCACCAAATAGATTTATAACGGACTAGATCATTGTTGAAAATCTTTAGAGTCCTTAAAGGTGTTTTCTGCTTTTCTTAATAGCATTTGTGAGCATTTGGCTGTCTCATACACCCAGAAGAACAAAAGTTAATGAAAAGAATTAACACGATGCTAGTGTTTTTTCAAATCTTAACTCACAATTGTTAGAAACTTTGCAATATAAAATGCACAGAAAACAAAATATATTTGATTTGGATTCCACTAACTCAAACATATTTGATAACAAAAAATAAAGGTAAGATACTTTTCAAGTACTTTGAAATCTATGTTGTAGTTAAAGCATTTGAAAAATATTGGCTTTGTCGCTTCAAAATTATTCTATTATAATTGTGCTTGCCTGTCACTTCTTCATCAATGCAAAAGCAAACCTAGTAATTAGAATATTTCATTGTCTATAGTAGTATTCCCTCCTGTTGCAAATTTTAATCATATTATAAAATCATCTAGGAGCTTTTCTATAATTTTTTAAAAATATTTTAGTGCTCATATTTATTATTCTATATTTTTAACAGAATAAAAAATATTTGATGATTGGACTGAAGCACTGCAAACTTCATAGATTTTCTTTTTGTCCAAAACAGCTTTTTTTTAATTCTAGAAAAAATTTCTATGCAAAAATGAGGATAGTCCATTTTTGCTTGGTTTTCTTAACTATGATAACTTTGGCATCATTAAGAATGGATTAGTAATTACTTAGGAGCAACCGCTTTAGATAGTTTAACAAAAGAATAAACAAATATCTTTAAAAACCGTTTCTAGATATTTAGGATGGAGCTGAAACTGCAGAGGACTGCCCTAAAGGATCAAGAATATATGCACAAACTTAAATTTTTGTGTGCATATGTGTTTGATGTTTTTGTTTTGGATAAAATATAAACTATTCTAAATAAGCACAAGCAAAGCTTTCCTTTACAAATGATTCTTATTAAATATGTTGAAAAAGGTAAAAAAATGAAAAGTGTGATGATGAGATTCTAAAAAGAATAGGGTAAACAAACATACTTTTAAACTATAAGAAAAGTAGCATTTAAAAAGTAAAAGATTCAACTGCCAGCAGAATTGTTAAACTTTCTCGCCAGTTGATTCCTATAATACTTAATGTATTGTTAATGTGTTTTATTTTCTGAGTTTATAAATAACTGATCTTTAAGAGACACAGTTCCTTGGTGTGATATTGGGCTTGTCTCTCTCTGCTCTTGAAAACCTATTGCATGAAAATGGTAACATCTGCTTTGCAAGGATGGTCCCAAAATAACGTCTTTCAAGAACATTGGAACCTTCAGGTTAAATGTGCCACACTATTTCAAAATTTGTATTTTTTTCTAAGAATTTTATTTCTGCCTCTGTCATATGTTCAAAGAACTTTGTGTTTCAGACACAGTTTATACATAGGTATACCAATGCTTGTAACTAAAAGGTAGATATGAGAATATGTATTTTATGGTCTCTTCTTTCCTTCCACTAGGTAGTAGCCAGGTAGTACTCACTGAATTGTTACATTACATTCAACATTAGGTAAAACATCATAACTAGTTATTAATGGCTATTGTTAATTCAGTAGGAATACAGGTATGCATAATAATTACATCACAATAACTCAAGGTATCTCAGTAAGGTAGCTGGCTTAGTGTTCAGAGACAATAGATCAAAGGTAAATCAGGGATTAATTTGAATAAATTTAGTGGCAATTAATTCTTAATATTTGGTCAGAGATTTTTATCTCCAGGATAGCTCATAGAAATAGAATTTGTGTTAAATTCATGATCATATCAGATTAACTTAGCCACTAACAACCCCTAGTATTTATATAGTCATTTTAGTTTCAAAGACTTTTCCCAAGCAGCCCTCATGGTGCACAATTCTGATATGCATGAGTCTCAGTCATCAGTTAATGTAGTTCTGCAAAAACATGGTTCAAGTCCCAGTCAGCATGGTAGCTCATAATTAACTGTGAGTACCACATAAACACAAACTTCACTATTAATGCTCCAGTCTCAAATAATTACCTAAATAACAGATGTCTTATGATCAGTAATCAATCACATCACATCTTTTACTCTGTCCCTATTTTAGTCATATTGGAAAATATTTTATTCAATTCACACACTGACAACAAAGTATGTACTTGAGTTGCTTCCTTGTCTCCCAGTGATAAATCCATGTAACATGTTACAAAAACAGACAATTGAAAGGGAATTGGCTCAAAACAATTAAAGTGCAGCAAAAAACAAAAAGTGATAATGCTGGAATCGAAATTCAAATTGAACATAAATGGAGCTACAGAAGATAGTGACCATGGGCACATGGACATGACTGCGGTTTGAGTCCCTAAATATGAGGGCACACTTGTCAGCATTCAGCACAAGTGAGGAGACTGGCTATGTTGTAAAGGACAAAGATGCCCCAGAGGAAGTGAAGCTGGCAAAAAAACTTCACATTTAATGGATTCTCAGAGGTGTTTCAAGACACTGAAAATGCCAAGAATACAGCCAAGGAAATATGGTTAATAATATTGTAATAATGATGTATGGTGCCAATCAGGTGCTGAAAATATCAGGGGGACCCCTGCAAAGTATATGATGGTCTAACCACTACGCTGTACATCTGAAACTAATACAAAATAATATTGAGTGTAAACTGTAATTAAATAAATAAAATAAGGAAAAAATGTAAAGGATAAAGCAATGGAAGCTGATCCAAACTTCCAAACTTTCAAAAGAGTTAACGTTCAGCAAGCCACAGAAAAGATCATCAGTTCCTCTTAAAAGCTATTATAAGAGGAGGAGGAGGCAAAAACATTGTTTAAACTATGCCTCTTAAGTTTGTTTTACAAACAAATAAAACACTATACTCCCTAGTGTTTCTAATGTTTTAAAATACAATGCACAAAATAAATATTAGGATTACTGTATTTTTTAACTTCCTTATATTTTTAAAATTTATTTCACTTTTCAAACTTCCCTATTTTTTGTAACATATAGTTAAAAAAGGGCTCTTAATGTTTTGACAAACATTTTTGTTTTTTACTGAGGTATAATTGACATAAACATTATATGGCAAAAAATTTTAAAGATGACAAACGAGTATAATTTTCCCATTGATTATTCAGATTTCTTTGCATGATTCCAGTTTGTATAGGCATTTTTATGAGCCCGCATATCAGCAAAGCTAAGATTGCCTGTATATTCTTTTCTGCTCCCAAACCTGTGATGCAGAAACATTTAGATACTCATAGTTCTGTTGTACAGAGCAAATTCATGCCCACGAAAAATAAGTGACTTGCTGAATATCACAATCTCCCACAGTTGAGTCCTAGAGAGGACACTGTAGCCTTATCTTGTAGTTTCTGGGTACTAATAGATTATTTCCCCAAATTCCCCCTTTTTCTCAGGTAATTAAGTCTAGGGTATATTACAGTTAAAAAGTAGCCCAGATACTTACAGATCTGGTCTGTATGAACCAGTGTTGACATAGGGCCTAAAAGTATAGTTTGTCCAGTTAATGGATCTTGAGACAAATGTGGATGCATTGGATGATGGACATGGCTAACGTCATTGGAAGCACCTACAGAAGATAAAAAGATGGTTGCATTAGTGATATTTAATCAGAAATGGCGAGTTTACCTTGAACAAATGGTTTGATTGACAGCTTGAATATTGCTATTTTTGCAAAGTGCTTTTTGGGAGTTCAAAAATAAATTAATAGAACGACTGCCATATTAAGGACAATGTCAGCTTTCACTGTACCTTGGCTAGATGAATGTTGCATCATATTATGTTGTATATTAATAATGGACCTTGTGTGCTGTTTCCTGGAATCATTAGGTTGGCTGCTGTTGTTAAGGCAATTCCAAGAATCACTTACCTCAAGTTTATAGTATTTAGGATCACCCTAATAGCATAAACAACTCTTATTTCAGGAAGATATCATTAGGAACACATTAAGTACCAGAAAACTAAAAATAAAATAAAGTGATTTTATAAGGAAATTTAATCTAGATCAGAACACAGAATTAATGCTTTCTTAACTTATTCCTGACATTTACTGCTGTAATGAAATCTCATTTTCCCCTTCTCATTGTGTTGTGTCAATTAATTTTTTCAGGAGCAAAGTGTTTTTAAGATATTTACTCTATATATTTTTATATTATGTTTGCAATTCTGATATCCTTGAGCTTTTAAGAGGAGTAAAAGCATAGAAAAATATAATATACTTCAAGGAATGTTAAAAATAGCAAATATATTTCTATTTACCATATTTGAAGGACTTGAAAATTGAGGTTAGAGGGACTATGTGGAGTTAGATGGTGGAGGTTAGTAAGAATGGGGATTTGAATATGTTCAAATATTCAAATATTTGTCCCCATCCAATAGGTATTGCAGACTATCTAAAAGTAAAAACATTGAGTTCATTACATAACCAACAGAAAATAAAAGTGTCAAACTGACTCTAATATACATAGTGGGATGCTAACAGATAAAACAGAGATTCTCAAATGCACTCACCACCCAGTAGCATTTCCTGCAGCAGGTTGTCAACTTTCACCATCCCAAAGAGCTTCACAAACTGAATCTGCTCGATCATCTGCCAGGTGATGCTCTGCAGTGTGGGCAGCAGCAGCAGTAGCTCCCCAAACCGGCCGCGCGAGTCATACTGCCGGTCATTGATATAGTCCTCCAGGCTCAGCTGCACCTGGAACCGCATGTTCTTAATCTTCACTGGGTCACTTAGCCCTTTTGCATCTAGAAAAGAAAGAGAGCAGCCTAAAGATTGGATTTTAATAGTGCGTGACAATAAATATTCCATAATTAAAAAGTAGTTTTATTTTCATTGTAATTATTTAATGAGTCTTTGGGAACAAACCTGGATCAAAAAATACAATTGCCTTCAAACAAGCATATTCATTGTCATCAATCTGGATTTCCTGAAATGGTCGGACCAGCTCGTCTAGAACCCGGTTAGCCACACGGCTGATCTCTACTTCACAGCTGTTGCGCTGAATAATGTAGTTGTTGCCTAGAGAAAAAAACAGAAACATCATCCTCCCCCCAAAATGATCAGATATTGTTTAAATTTTTACAACCTAATATTTTAAATGGCCTTCCCTTGCAGAAAAAATAGTACTTCCTCGCTCAGTAGTGTTAAGTTAGAAAAACGTAAAAATGCTTAAAGGATCGATAACATTGATAATATGATCATATGCATTTTAACAACATCAGTCACTGGTGATAACAGTAAAGTATAGGCTAATAAACAAGCTAATATTTGACAAAGGAGAAATGAAGTATAAAGATTAGCTTTCCGCTATGTCAGTTATCTACTGGTGTCTTATTCATTAATGAGCATAATATAAAATCTAAAGAATGTTTACAGTGGATTAAAACCACTCCTTTAGTAGTGTAGGTATATTTAGGTGTAACTCAGTTGAAACATATTTTAATAAACCTAAGTAGATATATTGTATTCAGATCCATAAGAAGAACGGTACTGTAGTGTCCTCTAAATGCAGCATGGTGTTTTACAGAATTTGAGAGCATGGTCTCTATAATCACATTATGTGGTCTGGAATCCTGGCTCTGTCCCTCACTAACCTTGTGACCTCAGATAAGCTTTCTCTGCCTCCATTTCTTCATCTGAAAAATGGGTTGAAAATAATAGTACCTACCCCTTAGAGTTATTGTGAGGATTAAATGAAATAGTGTTGATACACATATAAAAAAGCACTGAGAGCAATGCACATTGCAAGTAAGTGCTCAATAAATATTTGCCATTAGAATATCATGTTCAATTAATTCATATTTTGAGGCAAAATATGTATCACATAAATTGAATAGACAATTCAGTTATCATATTTCACACAGGCCAGGGAGAAGTAGAGCTAATAAACAACAGAGGGATCTTCATTCTCTCAACAGGAAACCTAAGTTAATAAATTAACTTAGGGAAGTGGGAAGGTTGGGGACTTAATGAAGACAAAAACTTTTCCTTTTTCCTCTCTACCCACCTTCCATTCTACCCTCCACTCTACTTTTGCCTCTTCTGGCACTGTTATTGAACTATCAGAATTTTTCAGACACTGTCATCAAACTTTTTTTAACTTGTAAATTTGTAGGTCATGGGCAATGACATCATGGGAGACACACGTGCTCATTAAAAATGTATCAAATAACATATATTACAATTATCAAGTAGACACAGAGAAATGTGAAACAACACTGAGACTCCTTAAGACAGTCACACCAATCACTGATTCTTTGCTCTGATGATTTAAATATACCTCAAGATTCTGATCATTGAGTAATACTTTTTTTTTCATTTTTAAATCTCAGTACACCCTAAACATCTCAAGGCATTCTGAACTTCCCTGCAATCAAAGCAAGGAAAAATAGGACCTGAGTGAGGATATGATCAATTAAACCTAACCTGTGAAGAGAGAGCACCATTTGTCAGTGTCTCTGAATGCTTGTTACATACAGAATAGATCCTGTGTAAGAATGAAGCATGTATAATTTCTTTTTAAATTAAAAAAAAAAACTTACCCAAAAGCAAAATATCTTTATACATCATGGATCTCTTTGTAGCTCCAAGCAGTAAATGTTCCCCTGCATGAGCTCTCAGCAGGGCCACCTTAATGAAAAATTTCAAGTTGAACAATTAATTATAAAATATGATGATTAAAAGACCATATCATGAGTCTGATTAACTTTAAGCCTGGGTCACTTATTTTTGTTGTTTTAACTGACTATAATATTCACAGATAGTTCCCATCGTTAAGTCTTCTATTTTCCTATTTTAGAAGGTCATAGAGTTTTACTTTTAAAAATTTCTAAAACTAACAAGTCAATACAATGTCAGCAAACAAACAAACAAACAGAAAGATCCAACAGAACAGTTAAGTACTTTGGAATGAGATAAAATCAAACAAAGCGGAGTTCAAATTCTGGACTGGCCACTTACTACTTGTTTTACCTTGAGTAAACCAACTATTTATGTTTGGGCTTCATTTGTTTTCATCTATTAAGTGGAGACAATGATTAAAATTTCAAACTGTAGATGTGAGGACTGAATCAGAAAATATGTGTAAACACAATCTCTTACACACAGTAAAGTGAATAAACAAGAGCAAAGTGAGGACCTGTGACATAGTGCAATGTGAATGCGGAACCTGGGCTCTAACGTACTCAAGACTGAACCTATAACTCTTTGCTCTAAGCTCTCAACTGAGCTTTATGCATATACGCAATTGCATGCTGCAAATCACCGCTAGAGATAATAGGAAGTGTTTCGAATTTAACATTTCAAAGTAATGCTTCTCCAACATCTTCATCATGGACCAACATGCTTGTCCATGACAAAAACAACACTCCAGTTTGATTCTTCTCTAATAGCCCAGCAAACCCTATGTCACCCCAACCCAAGGCTTCGCCATTCTTCTCCTGGCCTCCACAATGAACACCAATCAGCTAACAGGTATTCCCGCTTCCTTCCTCATTTCTCTATCCTAAGTCCTTGGCAGAGCTTCCAAGATGATATTTATAAAATAATAATCACTTAATATCATTTGTCCACAGAAAATTCTTTAGTGGCTTCTTATTGTCCTCAGAATAATATCCGAACTGCTCAACCAAGGCCTCATAGGTAATCGCTTACTGCTTTGTTTCCCACGCACATCTCTGGTTTCACTTTGCAACATCCCTTGCAGACATTTTTCTCCAGGCCCACTTATTCCTACTTGCCTCAGGGTCTCTGAACATGCTGAACAATGCTTTCTCCTTGATCTTGATATGATTAACTTTTTGTCATTCAGGTCTCAGAAAAAATCTTTTCTAATTCCCAATTTAAATCATCTGTTACCACTTCACCCCCAGTCACTGCCCAACAATTCAACCCATTTCATTTTATAGGAACTTATCCCCACCTAGAATCAACTTACTCATAATCTGTATATATATTTTTTATTGTCTGTCTGTCTCAAATGGAATGTAAACTTTGTGAGAATAGTGACTCAATCTGAATTTTTACTGCCGAATACTCGCAGTTCCTAAAACCGAACAGTAATCCCAATAAATATTTGTTGGAGGAGATTACAGAGTGATTTAACTGATTTAGAGTTCAGTTTTAAAAACTGTAAAGTGCAGATTATAAAACTTCTAACACAGAACTTCTGAGAGCATTAAGTAAAATAATCTAATGTATAATGCAACTGAAAGCTAAATGCCCAGTGTCTTAACCATAACAGACATTTCAGCAGCTATAACCAATGCTATATTGTTAATATTAAAGACTGAATTAGTAAATAAAAATTGCTTTTGACAGGTTCCTGGAATTCAATTTCCCAGTGTTATAATCACTATCTTCGTATTTAAGTCAGCAACTTTGAAAGAGGAGTGATAGTAAAAATATAAAACTGATAAATAACATAACCCTACTTATATGGCTTGGGGTGAGACAAGTAGGTTTTAGCAATTTAGCATTATTCACTCTGAAATAACCTTCTGAGCCAAGCTATCTTTATGATATGTCAATAATCATGACTCATAGCAGGAAGGCAGTTAAGAACATTTTGAGAGTGATTATTTCACAGGATGTTTTTTAGGGGGGTCACCAAGTGAAATGCTCTCCTAGAAAGGTAACTGAATTTCTTATGATTACTTTTTTTTCTGGTTGTATAAATATTTTGTCATTTTTAATTTTTAAAGAATTGTATTTTTCCCTTTTATTGTTTTTTGTTTTGTTTTTGTGCATCTATGATAAAGAACATTGGTCAGAGTATATAAAGATATACACTGGGTATAATACATATCATGGTTTATTTAACACGCAGGAACTGGAGATTTTCAAATTATTTGCATCTACAAGATATTATATACTACTTAGTAGAGTTCAAAATGAATCTAAAACTCATCAACTACTCTTCATATGCTAATTAAGAAAATAAAATATTAGGAAAAGGTCATTATATCCGAATTGTCTCTACTTCTCTATAGATTTCAGAGCACAGTTCTACAGAGTTTTTTTTTTTACCAAACCTATAATTTTTATACAGTAAAGCTATAATAAAATTGACAATATGCAAGGCAAAATTTCATATGTTAACTGCACAAAGTGCCCACAAAACACCAGCACAACCTGTGTGGGGCTTCCATCTAGGGCTGTCCTGGAATTTCTAAGCAATTTACACAGGCACCTTCAATAAATACCCAAACACAATAATGTACCATTTGCCTCCCAGGCACTTGCTCTGCCAATCTTTTGTCTCAAAATGGCAGTTACTTGTGACCTGTGTTTCTCCCTCACTTCAGCTTTTTAAAATACAAAAGGGAAGAGCAGTGTCATGCTCACCTGTCATGCTCACCTTCAATCAATAAATGCGCAAGCCCTAAAACAGAAGCTGAACAGCTGTGCCTCATGATAGAACAAAGAGGTGAATGGACAAGAAAGACAAGCTTTTCTCCTTTGTCAAATATGGTAATTCTATTATAAATATAATTAAAATAACACACACAAAACTGGGTAAAGTTCAAAAAACATTTTTAAAGCATTCAAAATTTCTTTAACTTCTACCTGATCATCCAGTGGTAACTCACAGAAGGCAGGAATATATTTTGCCCATTCCACCAAGACCAAGAGCTGCTGTTTCATAGATTCACAGACATCACCAATGTTTGCAATTTTCTTAACATTTATGTCCGTGCTTGCACCAGGGCTTGAAGCTGAAATCTAACATGAACAAGAACATTATATTAATCTGTCATTTAAAACAATAAATAGCCAATACTTCTTTTTCAGATGACTGCAATAAGTAAACACCACTGAAGTGGTACTATCATTGTCACATTATCTCAAAATATACTAAATATTTTTTAAATTGAGAAATGAAATATCTTTCAGTACAAGTTAAATGGAAAACATTCCCTGCACAGCACATGCGGTGGGAGAACTAGCTTATTCTACTGGCCACATCCATAGAATAAGTCACCCAACTTTTGGGTAGTTTCATAATTCAAAAATGACTATACAAAAAAATAACAGTATTTACATGACATATACTATGTGATTTTTTAATTGAAAAGTGATATTTCCATTAAAAAAGTCCAACTTTAATTTGTTGAAAATGTTCCCAGTAGATAAAGTTTACCAAACAGAGGAAAAAAGATTTAGATGAGAAACCAGAATGATTTATGTTCTATACTGAATGAAAACCATCAAAATAAATTTAAGAAACCAACCTTTGAATCAGCAACATTGAAAAGTTTAACCTATAATAATAATTTTAAAACTATGTATAATTGTGAACTATATGAAAATATAAGTGGTGTTAAAATTCCCCTCTTCTAAAGAAATCACTTTCTAAAAGTTCTTAAAAACCTTTTTTTGAAAATTTTAAACATGTGTGTATGCACATCTTTCTGTAGTGTATAGTACTTCCTCACGCCTCCCCTTCAAACCATTCCCTAAACACTTTATAGGACCATCAAGTAATCTCCAAGTAACAATAATGATAGTGATGAGGTTAACCTCATCATATTACCCTTGTGTTATCAAAAACGAAAGTAATTTTGCTGACTCATTAAGGTACTGGATTAATAGTTAGCTATTTCACAATTTGCTTTATAATAGAAAATATCACTAACATTTCTAATAAGAGCAATGCTAAAATAAACTATCTTCAAGGGGATTCTTTATTTGATCCTTAGTAATTTATGTTTATGTATGTAACTAACAACCTATGTTTTTAAGTTTTAGAACTGATTTTCTCATTCTGGAAGCTGAAACTTTCTCTTGAGGTTTTTTGTTTTGTTTCGTTTTGTTTAAATTCTGGCTTTTCCTTCAAACACTTGTTTCCAAAGAAGGTGCCAAGGTGAGCTCTTGACCAGAAGTCATTTGTGAGGAAGGAATCTCTGATGATAGGTCTCAATCAAACTCCCCAAAAGTGATAATTGATTTTACTCATTCAGTCAATAAGACCAAGTACTGCCCTCAGAGCATTGTGCTATACATTATATATTTTAAATGAACCTTGTAAACAATTTCTTTTTAAAATCTTCCACTGAAAT
Source organism: Mormoops blainvillei (assembly GCA_004026545.1). Lineage (NCBI taxonomy): Eukaryota > Metazoa > Chordata > Mammalia > Chiroptera > Mormoopidae > Mormoops > Mormoops blainvillei. The sequence continues at coordinate 25,308 of PVJD01000138.1, forward strand.
GCATTTCATCATCCCACTTCATAAACAGGAACTTGTCCAGGAAAAGCCGATGTGAAGTCAACAGTCCAACTAATATTTTCAAAGTAAAACTCTTTAATTTGCATAAATGTGATTTATTTTCGTAATGAGCACATTAGAAAGAACTTAGATTATTTTAGCATTACACCTAAATGGCCATGTGGTTCTACAAAGCAGGGCAGGCTGCTGGTATGCAGTGGGTACCTGGCGAGACCGGAGCTCTGCCTGAGCCAGCGTGTTAATGGAGGGGATGTTGCTGCCATCAAAAGTGCTTCTTCTGGTGCTGATTCTGTCACGTTCATTTTGCACAGCTGGGGGAGAAAAAACAGGGTTTGCTGATAGGTTCTCTTCAACATATGTCACAAAAGAAAGTAGAAAAAATAAGAAGGGATGTTTCTAACAGACCTGGGGTTAGGGAACAATATGACTGAATACACTTTTAATTTTGTATCACTTTTATTTTTTAAGTATATTTTATTGATTATGCTATTACCATTGTCTCATTTTTTTTCTTCCCTTTATCCCCCTTTGACCGGTTCCCCTATTTTGTATCGCTTTTAAAAGTAGAAAGAGCCAGGCTTGTCACCTGAGCTCATAAAATATTGCCTTTTTGGTGTTCCATGATGTCATGTGCATTAGAAAGTGTTGGGTCAATCAGTTCAGCCACACTATATTTCAGTAAGGTAGTTTTCCATTCTCCTAAAGTTATTAAAACCATAAGATAACTAGAGGGAGAGTACTGCCTGTGAGATTAACCAGGTCCAAGATAAGAAGAGTGTATTCACTCTCAGAAGATTTGAGTCATAGAGTTTGAAATTCTCATTTTCTTGATGACCCCTCCCCTTCTTTCTCACATTATCCCCCTCTCCCCACCCCCGTTACTGTCAGTCCTTTATTACAATGTCTCTCGATATAACTTCTAAAAAAAAAAAGAAACTTCCATTTTATTATTCTTCTGAACCATGAGCAAAAGGGGAAAGTACATTTATTTTAGTTACGGTGATTTTAAAATAAGGGAAAGGTCATCAAGGAACATGCATAAAGGACATGTGGAAAAAGCCAAAGGGAGTAGGATCCAGGGTGGAAGGCGGGGATGGGGGAGCTGAGGTGTGGGAAGTGGTGTGGCAAAAATGGACACAACTATACTTGAACAACAATAAAAAAAGAGGAAAAAATAAAGTGACAAATAAAATGTTAAAATAAATAAATAAATAAATAAATAAATAAAATTGCAATCTTATATCTCTTATGAAACAATGTTCTTGGGAAAGTTTACACACATTAATCAAGCAAAAGGTGTAGAAAGTAGGGAGTCTCTCCTGAGAAGAATGAGGTTGGAAAGTCAGCATTTAGGAAAGGTGAAGAAATGCCCATATCATACAAAAGGCTTAAAGAGAAACCTATATTAACTTGTTTCACAAAGGGTAGAAAGAATAATGTGTATCCCTAAATCCCTATTGAAAACTAAACTGTAAATATAAGGAAAAGTAAGGGGGGGTTAACTTGTGTATTTGTCACATAAAGAAAAATATAAGTCAGCTGTCAAAGCTGGATTTTAAAACTTAGAAGGTAAAATTATCTTTGTTAACCAAAAAGAATGAAAACCAGTCTTGTAGCCCCTAAATTAAGTTAATGCTCTATCCTGCTCTGCTGGAGAGATAAAACATTAAATTATCAGAAAATTTTAATGTACTTATTGTTCTGCTTAAAAACTCCCTAATTTCTATGCCCAAATCTACCACCTACCCAAAATATACTATTATATATCAAGTCATTAATTTGAATGAGACAATATTGAGTATTTTGCTTTTAAGGGTAAGTAGTTTTTAAGTTAGAGTGAACCATTCATATTTTATTTTAAAATCATATTTACTGTTAGCTTCCTCCCTCATTTTTTCAAAGAAATTGTCATTGATTTTCCGCCTAATGAAATATATTTGCAGAGGTAAAAATTAAAATGTAAGCTATGCTTTTATGAATTTAACTTACATGGTCAATCTTTAGAAAAATGTAAAACATATTTCATTTGTAACCTTCCTACTGCTATTTTTTTCTACATAAAACCATGTTTATATATGTTTCCACCTTAAACTAACCTTGATAAGATGTCATAACTGTAAATAAGAGAAATATAACTACTCTAAAATCCAGAAGTTACTACCTAATCTATTTAGAAAAAAACTAATGTATTATTCTATAAATAGTAGAAGATATTTCATTTTTTTAAAGTAATTCATATAACAAAGGGTATAACTGTTAAAGGAATTATAACATGGTGATTTGCAAGTAGAAATGGATGAAAATGATTGGAAAAGTATATAATTAATTCCAAAAACTACCAAACATGCCATTAGACATAAGTTATTTTTAAATAGAAAAGTCCCTCTCCTTTAACTTTGTGAACTTTCAGTTGCCTTCTTCTTTGGGACTAACGCCTTGAATGAAACTAATGGAACTTTTGTTTCTTTAAAATATTGAGTGACAAGGGAAAAAAACTAACTATGTTCAAGATAGATTTGATACATCTTACATTTCTGAAAAATCGTGATGTGATTTAATTTTTTTATAGTTTGTGAAATACTTTTGAAAAATATCTCTTTGTTCCATGTAAATTTTTGAAATATTTATTCTGTACCCTTGGAACATGTCATTAGTATTTTGATAGGAATTGTGTAGAATCTATAGATTGCTTTGGGTAGTTTAGACATTTTAATGATGTTAATTCTTCCAATCCATGAACATAGTATGTTTCCATTTATTTGTGTCTTCCTTAATTTCCTTCTTCAGTGTTGTGTAGTTTGCTGAGTACAGGTCTTTTACCTCCTTGGTTAAGTTTGTTCCCAAGTATTTTATTTTTCCTGTTTCTACAGTAAATGGGATACTTTTCCTAATTTCTGTTTCTGATGTTCCATTGTTGGTGTACAAAAATGTCTTTAATTTTGGAATGTTGACTTTGTACCTCACTATTTTAGAAAGAAGGAACTCTCACCCTTTATGATAGCATGGATGCAACTAGGGAGCATTATGCTAAATGAAATAAGCCAGGTAGTGAAAGACAAATACCATACTATTTCACCTATAAGTGGAACCTAATCAACAAAACAAATGAATGAGGAAATAGAACCAATACAACTAGACACTTGGAAATAAAAAGAAAAAAAACCTGACAGTGACCAGAGGGGAGGAAGGAGGGGGATAACAGGGGAACAAAGGGGAAGGAGCAGGCAAAGGAACACAAATAGAGGACTCATAGGCACTGACAATTTTGGGGGAGGGATTGACTGCGGGAGTGGGGGTGATGGGTAGGGGTGAGCAATGGGAAAAAAGGTGGGACAACTGTAACTGAGCAATACTAAATAAGTAAATAAAATAAAAAAAAGAAAGAAAACTATCTCTTTGTATATGACAAGTACAAGAATGTGCAAAAACTGATAAGCTTAAAATCTGGTAATGATTATTCCCTGCCAAATATTTAAATGTGTTCAACATCTTTCTAATATAACCATATTTAGAATGTAGGATAATAGAGTTAGATTATTTAATATGTTCAAAATGAAATTAGTTCACATTAAAATAGAGGATCTCGTCGGTGTCTCTGTCCCTCAATTGAATACAAGCTCCCTGAGGGGGTGAAATTTTCTATTATGTTAACTACTCAAACCTCAGCACCCAGAACAGTATTTTGAAAGCAGCAGTGCTCAATAAACATTTGTTGAATAAATAAATGAATGCATGCAAAGTCAATGTTCAGTTAATGTTTAAGAAATAAAGGTATTCAATCTTATTGACAATAAAAATGTGTTTAAAATGCAGTTATAATTTCAACCTATAAGTAGATTTTGCCATTTATCTTTTGAACAGAATCTTGAAATGTTTAGACAATGTTGTGGCTTCCAGTTATAACACAGTAGTAAATTGGATGGTGTCAGAAATCAGACAGTTATCAGATAAAGGCTGGTTATACTGCTTACTAGCTGGGTGCCAGTTGTCCTAGGATAAATTCTTAAACTCAAGGAAACACAGATTCTTCATTAAGAAAAATAAGAACTCATGTGAAAAGGTTATGATTAAATGAGAATGTGTGTATAACACTTTTCATCGATAATGTTAAATATCAGTATTATGTTATATATTATTACCTTCTTTTTTCATTCCTGCTCTAAAACACTTTCTTAATCGACAATATCTACATTGATTCCTTTTGTCCTTGTCAACAACACATTGCCGACTGAACCTATAATATATAAAAAAGGGTATATTAGTTTTGCAGAAAATTATTTGTGAAAAAAGTGAATAAAAAGACAAATAGACTCTAGGTATGGCCAAATTTGGCCCAATAGAAAGAATGTATAAAAACAATTAACTGACTTTTCCAGATACTATGAATGTTTGTAACGTTCCTACTGCTATGGTTTTTGATATACAACCATGATCAGAAGACACGTGGAAATACAACCCTCATCTCTCATGCAGGCTTTGACAGAATGACATATCACTTTTGGCCAGTGTGCATGGTCATTTTTCTATCAGGAGTCATGAAAGCCAAACCTAGAGTTAAAATATTTGGCACATAAATTTTAATTGCTTGTTGTTAAATGATTTCAGTGTAATGGAAAATATAACAGAATTTCATTCCTCTGCATTTTCATGCTTTTCTCATTGTAAATATTCTTCGATTAATTTTAAATGTGATTCAATTAAAGTTACTCTAAATGCCAAATTGCATGTCAAGAGGCAGACAAGAACAGCTTTGGCTCTGCAAAATTAGATGCCATCTCACATCCACTAAAATGGCTCTAATCAGGAAAAAAAAAACAGAAAATACATGTGTTGAACAGGATGTGAAAAATAAGAATCCTCACACATTGCTCAACGTAACACAGAATGCTGTAGCTGCTTCGGAATTTGGGGACTTTTTAAAAAATTTAAACATAGAGTTACCATATGATTCAGCAATACCACTCCTAGGTATCTGTCCAGGAAAAACAAAACCATATGCTCACATAAACACTTGTACACAAGTGTCCACAGCTGCATTATTTGTAATAGCCAAAAGGTGGGGACAACCCAAATGTCCATCAGTTGATGGGTACATAAAATGTGGTTCCCCCACACAATGGATATTATAAATAACAATTAATAGGAATGGAGTACTGATACATGCTACAAACTGGAAGAATCTTGAAAAAGCCAGACACAAAAGGCCACATATTTTATGATTTCACTTATATCAAATATCCAGGAGAGACAGGTCTGTAGACATGGAAAGTGAATGAGCGGTTGCCTCAGTTGGTGGGGAGGAAGTTGGTGGCAAAGCATAGTGACTGCTAAAAGGTACGATGTTTCTTTATAGGGTGATGAAAGTGTTCTAATCGATTGTAGTGATGGTTGCATCTCTGTGGACATACTAAAAAACTGAATTGTACACTTATAAAAAAAGAGTACTGTCTCTGGAATAAGACCTGAGCTGGTTTCCCAGATCCACCACTCACTCTTGTTAGGATTTGGCAATGTTCTTAAACAACCCCCCTACCAGTTAATTTACAATTGTAAGGTTGTTATGTAAATGCACTTCAAAGACTTTGGGGCAAATATTAATCATATACTAAGCAATAACATTTCTTCAAAACTCTGGCCTAAAATTACCCCTTTGTATATCTCTGATTATTTGTGTTTGGTTATTAATCTTGAGAATAGACCAATATATTTTGTGATCTATATAAAAAATATTTCTTCTAAAAAATATGAATGGCTACTTGAAATCAATAGTAGCCAATTGATGTCTACTATAGATGAATTGAGCTGGAAGACAGACATGCTTTCTGAGTGAGGAAAAAAGCATTGTTCATTTGGGAATGCATGGCGAAAGTGACTCCAGAGAGAGGATTTGTCTGATTACTAATAAATACAACTGGAGGACACATTCAATTAACATTAAATTAATGCAAAAATGGAATAAACATTTATTAAGCACCTATTATGTATAAGATGTAGGGATTAAACAGATGACTATTATCTATCTTCTCCATTCAAGGAAATGATAACCTAATATGGTACACATACAAGTTTGCAAATAACCATAATAAATAATATAATGTGAGAAGTGTTGTGACAGTAATTTAAAGTGCTTTGAAAGGGAAACTCCAACTCCGTTGTGATGAATTAGAGTGGAAATAAATTTAGTAAATATAAGGAAACTGAAAAATTTGAGACAGCAAAATATGAGTTTAAATAGACCTTTATGATCCTAAACTTCCATCAATATAACTATTTTCCAAATAAAAAATTGTAGCATTTGTTTAAGAGAAAAATATGTAAAGAAGGCTAAGGTAGTAGGAATACTAATGATGGGAAGGCATGAGAAACTTTACATGTTGGTGGAATCTTTTTTAAATTTCCCAAAGTTGCTATGGGAATACTTCTTTCCCACTTTTCCCAGACAGGAATCATGGAAATCCTGAAAGCACTTTGTGCTGATAATCTCTGATTCTTAAAAGTTTTTGATGGATTTAGTTGTTTGGACTGTTATTTTTCACATCTATGTATTTCACTTTTAACAGAGCACATGATTCAAAAAAGTATTTGTTTACATGTTATTTTGTATTTATTTCTGTTGATAATTTTGGAAATCTACTTGTTCTATTTTTTTTTTTTACCTTTGGAGTTTTGATGTATAGAAAAGCAAGACTCATCTAAATAGTATTATTTTTTTGTTTACCAAAAAGGTCTTAAAGTGAATGATTTACATTTTTGACCTACTATACTCTCCTTGAAAAATTAATAGAGAATGCTGGTTAGATATTTGGGTAGTTATATATTAACTTTTTCATACCCCTAGAAATCAAAAGACATCATATCCAGAAAGAATTAACTTCTTCCTAGATATAATTTGCATTCAAGAACTGTCATTCTGAACACTCGATGTGGGATATTTAACCTAAATTGTGCTATGATGCTGACTAGACAGTAAGAAACAAAAACCAGCCTACCAGAAATGTAGAATGCATACAATATAGTTAAATAAGTTTTAGATAAAACATTACATTCAGTGGCAAAACTGCAACACAAGAAATACATTTAAAATTTTAGGTCTAAAAATTTAATGTTTTGTTAACATAAAAAAGCTACCAAAATCATCTGCAGTTTTATAATTTTGTTTTAAAAGACTCAGGTTGTAATGATCCTAAAAAGAAAATCAATAGGCAGAAAAGGACACACACTATGAAACCATTTGAATATAGACTCACGTATGTCTATTGGTATATGAACACGTGGTAAAACAATAAACACCAGGAAAGGACAGTAAATTTCAGCCAGCAGTCACCTCTGGGAGAGAGAGGAAGAAGAGAAAGCGATAAAGGAGGTACCCACTGGGTTCCAACTATCTTGGTAAGTTGGATGATAAGTGTGTGGATTTTTTAAATACGTTTTACAAGTCTGAATGTTTCATAAAAGAGAACCACCTCTGTGAATGCATCCTGCAAACACACTCACACATTCTCATTCTTAATGTAGTTTACAGATTTTGTTCCCAGAGTTACAGAAATAGAAAAGTTCTGAATTTTATTCCCATCTTGCATGCCATTTTGAAAAACCTCTAAAAATTACTTTGCTAAAAGGGGCATTTTAAGTACCTGCAGGAATACACGTGACTCTTGCGTATGCTGCGCCTGAAGAAACCCTTGCACCCGTCACAGCTGGATGCTCCATAGTGTTTTCCTGTTGCTCTGTCCCCACATATAGCACACAGACAGTTGACACCATTGTCTGTGGTATTCATACTTGTTGTCTCTGGGGCAGAACTATCTGTTAAAAAAAAAAAAGCAAGTTGCGGGGAAAGTAGAGTTAAATCATCCTACTAAATATGCATGAATATTCAGTCCATTCACTGGCTTCTTGGAGGCCCCACACACTGCTTCTTTTATTTTTTAATTGTTGTTCAAGTACAGTTGTTTCCATTTTCCCACCACCACTTTGCCCTGCCCCACCCGCCCCCACCTCCCACCCTCAATCCTACCCCCTTCTAGCTTCATCCATGGGTCCTTTATACATGTTCCTTGACAACCCTTCCCCTTCTTCTCCCCATTATGGTTTGATCTCCAAAATATATAAAGAACTCACACTGCTCCCTTTAACCAGTGGTTGCTTCTACCAGTCTCCATTCTTATCTCCCCTCTCATATTTCTGATGATTAAGCTTTGGGACACTATAGGGCTCAGAGTCCCAACCACACTCTTTCTCAAGGGAAGTTTATAGAGTCCCATGACATTAAATAATATCTGTATGATTAAAACCCCCAAGTTTTATCTCTGGCCCTGATGTTTCCCATGGGCATCAGTCTGAAATTCCCTAATACCTATTTAACAATTTCACTTTGAAGTTTAAGAGTAATTGCAAATTAATGTATAAAAACAAAGCTCTGATATTTCCCCTAGAACGTGTTCTTCCTTCAGTCTTCTGTATCAGTCAATAGTACCATTCAGTACCCAGGGTCAATAACCTGTGAATCTTCCCTGGATTCTCTCCTTCATCACTCATATCCAATCCAGTAGTAAAGTCCATATTTAAATACATAGAGAATCCATAACTTTTCACTCTTTAACTATGGCCATTGTTATCCAATTGACCATAATCTTCCCCCTTGATCCTTGTAATAGCCTCCTATCTAATTTCCCTCCTTTCACCCTTGTTCCCTACTGCTTATTACTCCAAAGCCCCCATAGAGCTCCTGATATAGGAAAGTCACATCTTATCAGCCTTCTGCATGCAACCTTTCCAGACAGATACACTTACTGTGGCCTGTAAAGCTCTGTGAACAGAACCCCCCTCCCACCTCTCTGATCCCATTACCTAGTACTAGTTTTCATCTGTGTTCACTGTCCTCCAACAATATGGCCTTTTTTCCCCCTTGAAGTCTGTTTCTATCTCAGAGCCTTTACACTTGCTACTCCTTCTGCCTGGAAGGAAAGTTGTTCATCAAAACTTTCTCCCAACTGGCTAAACGGTTTCTGTTCCAATCCCTCATTTTCTATGAAACATTCTCTGAACACAGGTCCTAAAGAGTCACTTCTCACCTGTCTCTCAAGTAGAATATAGAACTCTGCTTATTTTTTTTTAAATAAGTGCTTCATTGTCTAAAATTATAGCCTGTATTGGTCTGTCCATTTTTAATCCATCTCTGTCTGTAGAATCCAAACTTCATAATGTCAGAGAATTTATCTTAGAAGTGTGCCTGGCATAAGGGGAGCATTCAATATATAGTTTTGAAGAAAGTGGCTTCAAAAATCCAGATATTTTTACTTAAGTATCTTTAAATGATTTAATGTTGCTGACTACATATTAAAAATCTGTATGTCCACAAAAGATATTGAATCTATTAGGTAACATTTTAAAATTTTAATGTATAATGTATAATATAAGCATAATAACAATTAATTATTAACTCTTTAATAGAACAAAAGATAAATTAATGGTTGTCACATCCCAAATACATTCTGTGGCAACACATATATCCTACTTACTAATACTTCTGAGTAGACAGATATTATCATATATAATTTCATAAGTTAAAAAACATAACAAAGATATGCTTAAGGTTAACCATGTGATAGTATAAAATTTAAGTTAGAAATGTTTCTTTTGGTAACATAAACAAAATAGATATTAGAAATAAGGCAGCTAGAGTATTTAGAATTGACTGCATTCTGGGAGATTATATGAAAATATAAAAATTCAACTTTTGCCTTAAGTTTAATGTCATATTTTTATATAATTAATAACATCATTACAAGGAAACACGTTTGACAACACTTTGGAAAGTCAGTTGTTTTAATAAATATGGATGGTGTGACTACCCCTCTATTTAGCAATCTATAGTCTTCAAAAATCATATTCCACTAAGGTAAACACTCTATGAAATATCTCTAATCAAATCTAACACATAAGGAATCAAAATAGTGATTTCCTAAGATTTGTACTCTGATTTCATTTTAATTCTCTTCGTGCTAAAATTTCATAATTTATCTTCTGACGATCCTTAAAAACTGTTCCATTAATAATGCAACATAGTAGAGCAATCAGACAACCTGAGTATGACACATTCTCAATCCTGAACTAAACACACACACACACTTTCAAAACCATACATAAATACTAGATTTTAGGAGTTCTATCAATTATAACTGATCTTGAAAAATATTTTTACTTAAAAAATAAATTTAAAGTCAATAGTAAACTGTATTATAAAAAGACCTGAGCTCTAAAACTACTCATGTCTTATTTAAAGTTAAAATGTTACAGTAGATAATTACCAAGAGCTTTTGTGGCTAAACATTAGCTTGTCATTTGGGATTATAATATAAGCCTTTATTTCCTTTCATATTTGTGTTCGAGGCAAAAATTTGATGGTAATTTTCAATGCAGTTTCTCATCAGCAGCAATTGAGAGCTGGCATAATGAAGGAGAGGGCAACCAGGAACACTTTCCAGTGCTCTATGGAAGCTCTGTCCCATATGTAATTTTAAATATTGCATAGAAAATATACTTCATAGCCAATCTGCCAATGTTACTTATTACTGTGATTTATAGTAAATATAATAATTCTTTTCACCTAACTGGCTCATGACAGAATTCAGAAGTTACTTTATTATATATAACTAAGTTTTTTCTCTCTCAAACATATTATTAATTTAAAGTTTGTGATGACGTGCAAAAGGTCAGATTTGTGGCTTTAAAAAGCAAGCCCTGAATTCTCCAGCAATAAAACCTGGAGCTACCACCTGGGAAGTTCAGTTTTACCTCTCCCACTATACTTATTTAAAAAAAAAATATTTACAAGCAGATGAGAACTCACCATTTGAATTATACAGAATCTGCATAGTTTCAAACTCCAAGGTTGTATACGTTGGGTCCAAAACTTCACTGTAATTTGCCATGTCCATGTCCAGTATCGGTTCCGATACTCTCATCATTGATTTAGAAACACACATGCAGTGTCACCCAAGCCTAGAGTGTGTGAGGGCTGCTAGGCTTTCAATCTGCGAGTGATAACCCAAAGTTAACTGTCACTAAGTGACTTTTGTGCTGCAGTGGGAGGAGCTGTAAAACTGTAAACTCCTTCAGCAGGCCATATTCTGCTTCTTTCTTCTTTTATGGCATACGAAAGCAATTCCCTGTGATAATCTTGGAATGTTTCATGAAATCACCTTATCTGAAGTGCTTAGTGGACTAACATGATTTCCTAAATTGATTTCCAGTAGACAATAAATGATGTCATTAAGAGGATTAAAAATAGAAAAAAGAATTTCTCACGTTTTAAAATGTAATTGTAACAACATTTATCTCACTTAAGGGGCTGAAATGTCATACCACATGTTCTAAAAAATGAGACTTTACTGTTATAAATTTGGTAAGTCATGACTGTAAGTTAACCCTTAACACTTAACATAAGCTCTTAATAATTTCAAGTTTTCTTACCCATACAATAAAACTAACTTTGTTTATGTTGGAATAAAACAAGTTTTTAATTTGAAATGATAGGGATTTATAATATATTCCAGTAGCAGCCTGGGCATAACCCTAATAAAGCCTTTAACATATTCTCTTTAACTATCAATTTATGAATCCGTATCTCTTGCATGTTAGTAAACTCCCCAAAGGCAGAATCTGTATAGTTGTTAGTACATTGTAAGCATTCAATAAATAATTGTGACGTGAATAAAGTTCCATTTCTTTTAACTTCTGATGCCTATTACATTCTAGGCATTAACCTGAAATAAAGTTACCCTAACATGTGTGGGTCTACACAATACCATCGTCAACCTTCTATTACATCAAAATCCTCCATAGCACATGGTAAAATTTTTAAAAATATTATATTTATTTATTTTTAAAGAGAGGGAAAGAAACATCAACGAGTGAGAGAAACATCGATCAGTTGTCTTTTGCACACCCCTGACCAGGGGCATGGCCCACAATCCAGGCATGTACCCTGACCAGGAATCAAATGGACCACCTTTTGGTTACAGGATGACACCCAACCCACTGAGCCACCAGTCAGGGCATGCTGTCTTTTATGTGCACATGTGACAAATAGCATTTAGAAGATAGTATTTAATGATTACATTTTATTTCTGAGACTACATTTATTGATTTTACTTTCCAAGAAAAGATTTCATGAAGAGTTGCACTGTAAAGTCAGAATTTCATTTTCCACTTTTGTTAAAGACAACTACAAAGTAATATTTCTTGCTCAATTTCTTAAAATCATAAAATGTGTGGATAAAGTAATAAAGAAATTATTGTATATTTCGTCTGGGAAGGCAAGTCTGGCATCTACAATAACTCAAAACCATGTGAAGAATTATGTAGGAAATGGCACAGTCATGTTAGCAGCCAGTCAAACAGTGATGCCTGGAATAGCCCCCTTGCCTTCATATTCTGTAGACTCTTAACTGTGAGAATAATATTTGGGATTTAGATTTTAAGAACTGATTTTTTTTGTGAAGGTTAGCTGTAATTACTTAGTTTTGGGAGGAGTAGATGGCAAGCAAATCCTGTGGTTTCCATTTGCATGAAGTGGACCTCATTTGTGGTGAACTTACACAGGCATGTTTCCTATGTGAACCAAAGAATTGAATTGTGCGCAATCTTTGTCATCTAATGTAGTAACTAACTGGTGCTGAGGGATGTCATTAATGGGAGTGTTCCAACAGAAGGAAAAGAAAGAAAAATATAAGGTAGAGAACTATTCATTTACAAAACTGCAAAACATTAGGAAAATACAGATACACTAGTCCTTCCTTATCTGTGGGTTATATGTTCTGAGACCCCTAGTGGATGCCTGAATTTGTGAATAGTATTTAACCCTTTATAATACTGTATTTTTTCCTATAGATACATACCTATGATAAAGTTTAATTTATAAATTAGGTGCAGTAAAAGATTAACAAAAATAATAATAACATAGAACAACTATAGCAATATACTGTAGTAAAAGTTATGTGAAAGGCATTGGGTCCATTATTAAGTAAATAAGGGTTACTGGAAGACAAGCACTGTGATACCGTGACAGTCAATCTGATTACCAAAACAGTTACTACGTCACTAATGGAGATGCTGGACAAAAGGACAGAGTAGAAAGGCAGGATTGAAATGGCATGGTTTAAAATATCAATTTATTTCTTGAATTTTCCTTTTAATATTTTCAGACCATGAGTAACCGGTACTGCGGAAAGCAAAACTGTGGATCAGGGAGGCTACTCTAAAGCTCAGGAGAACAATGCTGTCACAACTTTATTGTTCTACTTCACCTTGTGCCCATGGGTGGAATCACGATGGGATTAGGGAATTCCACTCCAGATGCAAATGTCATCACTAGCAATTAATTAGGGCTGTCTTTCAAGATGAAACCTGTCTGCCACTCCTATAATAGTAATTATTTTCTTCATTTTATAGAGTAAAAACTTCAGAGTTTCTAGAAGACAGAGTAGATCCAAATAGCAGGCATATCTCCTCGAGTGGGCAGTTTGTCTTTCCAATGATACTTGGATGTGAAAACACACAGAGAATCCAATCCAACTCAGTCTAGTAAAGGGGATTCTCTTTAGGCTTCTTTTCCTCAAGTAAATTACAGAGACCAGAAGTCCTCTTTTCTTAAATTGTAAGATTTGTAAACTTACTCAACTGGTTAAGCAAATAAAATAATTAAAATAATAATCACAAAAATGGTATACTTATGCTTAATAATGTATTTGACTTAAATATGTATAGTTGCTACTGTATTTTTAGATAACCAAGACCTTTTGTTAGAGTAAGAATCCACTCCTTGGGATTCTTTATTAATTTTTAAAAATAAATTCCATACACTACCTTTGATTTCTAGTTTGTTTTTTTTAAATGAAGAACAATATCAAAGCTATCTATAAAGCAAGGTGAATGTAGAAGCCTACCAGAATTTTATGCTTTTTTCAAAATATTTCATGTATTTTGATCAACTTACTTTTATTCACTTCTGAAGTATTTCTCTAGCTTTTTATAGGGAAAAAGAATCTCTTTCCACAATCATATTTCATTGTATTATGCAATATTTAATTAAATTATGAGATGAAATAACATGAACCAATGGCATTTACATGCTAGGTAACAAATGCAAGTGGACCTTGATAACTGTGTGAAGTTGCTGAGATGGTCAGGGGACATGGCGGCCCTATTCACAATAGCCAAGATGGAAACAATACAAATGTCCATCAGTGGACAAAAAAAGTAATACTGTTTAACCTTAAAAAAGAATGAACCACTGATACATACCACAACATGGGTGAACCTTAAAAACATAATGAATGCTAAATAAAATAAGCCAGTCACAGATAGACCAAAACTGCATATGTCCACTAATATGAGAAAATCTAAAGTAATCAAACTCATTGATTCCAAAAGAAGAACAGTAGTTGCCAGGAGCAGTGGGAGGGAGGAATAGGGGATTACCAATCAAAGGGATTAAAATTTCAGTTAAATAAGATGAATAAGCTATGGAGATCTGTTGTCCAGTGTTGCACCAACCAACAATAATGTATTATACACTTAAAAATGTTTTAAAAGGGCAGAGCTCATGTTAAATGTTTGCACCAAAAGGAAATAAAAATAATTATGAAGAGCTAAACTATATCAAGGGAAAGTGTTCAACCTTTTTAGTAATCAGAGAAATGTAAAATAAAACAATTAATGTTCTTAATTTTTAAAAAAGTTGCCTGCTACTTAAGGAAGTGAGCCTGCCATGGAAACTAAACAGTGAGCTCCACAAAGGAAGTTGAGAGCCTGAGTTCAACCATGGGGTTGGCCACGTGGAGAAAGTCAGTCTCTCTTGTATTGCTTTTCACATGAGGTAACTTGTCTTTGTAAATTAATTTATATCCTTCCTTCTGACTAATCTCTCTACTTCTAAAATTAATTAGGCTAAATTCAGAATATTTTTATTTGCTTAAATGAGAGTAGGGAAGGACAGTGAGGAAGATGAAAAAGAAAAAAAATAAGATGGAGAAAAGGAAGAAAATGTCACAGAGAAACAATTTTAGTCAGGGATACTTTTGAATTTTGAATTATGCATCATAACCAAAGCAAGTATCACACTGTAGTGTTTTTGATGTTTACCATTAATGGTGATTGTGGAAATTTAATAATTTAGTAAATTTGACTTTTGGAAACATGTCTATGATGCAATCAAACAAAATAAAATTATACAATTTAATTGTATAAACCTTAGATAACACTTAAGGTATTTGTTTACATATTTTCACATTAAAGTTCAGTTATTTTTAGAAATGAAAAATATGGATCCCACCCAGGGAGCCTTTCATTATTGCTTCTTCAATCTTATTAGTAAATTCATTAAGGCTACATTAGATAACAAGCTTAACTAGTTATAAGGAAAACTATATTAATTTTATGCCAAGATAATATTAAACCAATTGCCATTGAATAAATAGGAGTTTTACATTCAACATAAACTTATGAGTACTTTTAAGTTTATTTATAAAGGTTTATTTGGGAAAAACATCAAATATTCATGCTAATTCTTAAAACAGAAATATACAATTAACAGCATAGATATTATAAAGTGATATACATAAACTTAATCTGTGCCCCAAAATATAAATATGTATGATAAATTATGCTCTATTGAAAATCTCTCTTAATAGAGGTCACTTGACAGAGGTTCTGTAAGCTGAGCAAAATATTACTGTTCTTTGGCATGATCTTGTGGTTTGTGAGCTGAAATGGACCTTCTTAGTCCTAATCAGGTCACATACCTCAGAAAGAAAGAAAATATTACTTGTAGGTGAAAGGTTGATTATAAATAGCACAACTAATGTTCTTAAAAGATGTTTCTCTCAGAACAATCATTCAGAGTAATCATTCTCTAAACTGGCATGTGGATATGATATTTGAATTTCTTTAGAACAACATAACGAAAGATGAAAACAAAATAGTGTTTTCAAAAAACAAGTCAATTCACTATTAACTATTTAAGATAATAGCGAAAGCATTTCTATCTTATCTGTAAGACAATTAAGCCTGTTAAGTTGTTCTATACCTTATATTTGATTTAATCATCACTTCATATGTGATTTAAAATAGAAAACAAGCTAATAAAAATCAAGGTTATTTCCATAAAAGAATTGTCATGAAAATAATTTGAAATATTAATATCAATATTAAAATATTCTGTTATAGTTAAAACTTTTTTTCAGTAAATGTATTCCTTTGAGATTACTTTTCATTACCAAAGTAAATACTAATTCCAAAAGCACATTAGTAGTTTCTCTTATTTCTACATTTCACTTTTTCAGATATAAAGGTTACACAAGTGTGATCACTAAAGTTAGATGAAAAAGAATGGCAATTCAAATCAACACAGTGCATGTTTTAGTGTTAACAGGGAACCATTAAGTGGAGAACACTACCCAACAAAATGGTTTACTAATGGAAAGCAAAGCCTCTTTTCATTTCTGAACAAAAACAAAAATAAACCAACTCAATTTAAAAAAAAATTATTTTCCTCCTCTCACATCTCTTAACCTATTATTCCTCTTTTGAAAAAGAAATCTTGTCTCATCTTCATTCTATCTTTGATGAGGGAGAATAGTCATATTAATAAATTAAAATGAACAGAAATTGGCATTTTAATCTTTAAAGCAAGTTGCTACTAATGACATGGAAAGAAAGATGTTTGAAATTGTAATAATTATATTCTATTTTCAAAGAGCTTCATAGATCCTTTCTTAAAGCCCAGATTATATATCATTTTTAGGTAAACGAAAACAATTTTTCCTTCTCTTTTTTCCCCCTCCTCCTGGGCAGTGACTATGCAGTGACCAAAGGAACCGTACAATTCATCAGGCCATTTAAAGCCAAGTCATTCCCAACATCTGTCTATTATTATTTTTGAAACTTACTCCTATCCTATGCAGAGCATTCTTAAATTAAAATGAAATTCCATAGATTTGTTTATATATTTTTATAATTCCCCTTAAAAAATTATAATTATTCCATAGCTCATTGCTCATTCATATCCCAAGGAAATAATTTTAATCCTTATTTTAGATCCATGTTTAATCTAATCAATGAGAATAACACATTATTACTAAAGACATTTTCATGGTAAAATCTAAATAAATTAGAGAAACACACCACCTTGTCAAATAGTAGAATTAGTTTAGATCCATGTTACTATTCTTTATTTTATATATACACACATATAAAATTTGCTGCAAATTCATATTTGTTTATTTGTTAATAAAACTTCAGATTATTACTAAAAACTAGTTATGCTAATAAATGCAAAATGCAAAATTAAAGAAGATTTGAAACTGTATCATAACTAAATCAGTTGCTGCTCCGATAGACAAAAGGAGGGTCGCACAGCTAAGACTTAAATGTAATCAAGAAAATACTCTGAATAAACCTAAGTGGTGATATGAGAAATCGGCATATATTAAATTTACCTTCAGGGTCAGTTGTCTTGTGATTCTAAATAGCCTCTGCTTTTCAGAAGATAAGGAGCTGATTAGCACTAAATTATTAACAAATATTGATATACTGGTTGAGAAAAAGAAAGTCTCGATGTAAGGAACATGTTAGAACCCGACAGTCACTATTCCTGCATTTCCTTTTACAATGGGTATTATCATTGTTGCCACTGAAAGCTCAGCAAAGTTAGCTGGAATATTTAAGATTACAGTAGCACTCTGATACCAAAGTTGCTGCATTATGCAAAATATAGGGGAGGAAGTTATTAGATTGGGCCAGTGACTGTATCAAATGTGCCCAAAAGAGGTATAATGTTTAATAATAATAATAATAAACCACAAGTTTTACTATGCTGAGTGCACACACTTGAACATTTGAACGAATGTATTATGACTGTTAAACTTTAGTATCTGGAAGCCAATACATATGTACATACTACAGGCATACATACATGCATGCATAAGTACATAAGGGTTACTATTTCTTCATTTCAAAAGCATAGTAACGGATTATACAGACAGCCATCCACTCAATAGCTGGTCGATGTCCTTCCTTAAAGCTTTTGATATACACAGGGAGAACAGTATATTAATGTGATATGTGATATTTGATTTAGATAAAACTAAATATTAGCACTCCATTTAATAAAGGTACAAGTATATGATGTCATCAAATAAAATGCTAAATATTTCACCTCCTTTTAGATAAATTTATTTTTGAGAAAAGCAATATTGACTGTTTTTTAAAAAATATCATAAAAAGTGTTTCTATAATTTTATACCTCCAAATTTTGATTAATCCTTTTTCCCCTAGAATGCTTCTCTGGCACATACAGTGAAACTTTTCCATGATGATATAAGTGAGGACCAAAAAAATTCAATCTCATTACTTTGAAGTTAGCCTATAGAACTAGTTGGCTTAGAGGTGAATGTTAGTCAGGTGGCTTCATCCATCCTCCCAGGCTTTATATAAAGTGTAACCCATTTACTCACAGCAAACCAAAAAGCTTTCTTTTATGATTTCCCTAATTTTATCTTGGTATACTTTAAGAGTATATATATATATATATATACACACACACACACACAATTCATATATATATATGAACACACATACACATGTGTAAATGTGTATATATGTAACATATATATTTTACATATATATATATATAAAATTTTGACAATTAGCCTACTTTTGTCTTATCAATCCAATAACCAAGCCATAATGATTTATCCTAAGTAACACATTTCTTATTTATCCCTACTACTCATTCCCAGTTTTTCTACTTCAAGATGAAGTCACTTCCTCTGTGGGCTATTGCAACAGCCTCCCAATCCTTTCTCTTCCTGCTTCCTCTTTCCCATCCACTTCATCATATGTACTCTACTCTGTTTGCAGGCTACTGCTCCTAAAATATTTATTTTCTAATGCTATTATTCTGAGGTAATGACTCTGGCAACATAAGTATATAGCAGGTGGACATAAACGCATAAGGAAGGTTTTCAAAACTATGCATAATACAAAATGTTCAAACATTTCCCGTGACAACCATTTTAACCAGACAGACTGATCTTGTAGTTTCTTAAGTCTCCTCCCACTGAGGAAGAAGAGGTTGGACATGTAATTATAGAATATTTGAAATTGTTGACTTGAGTTCCTTTTTACTATGTCTCCCAAATTCACAGCAATTCCTTCTAGGGTTACAGTTTACCTAGTTATTTGTATTCCTTACTGTATCTACTTTTATATGATGTATATACTATGCATATATGTATACCATAAATTTTATTTAATAATTATATTAAAAGAATATTTCATAATCCATGTGAAATGTGTGTCCACCAGAGGTTTTTAAAAGGTACTTGGATCTCTGTGTTCAAATTCTAATCTGTGGATATATGGGAGTGTACAGTTGTGAAACTTTATCAAGCTATACACTTAAGATATGTGCACTTTTCTTTATCTATATTATACTTCAATAAAGAGTCTAAAAAATGTATCTGTTCTAAGATTATATCTTAAGGAAATATCACTATTTGTAAGAATTCAGGGTAGCCCATACAAAGTGTCTTCCATTAAAAGTTTTATTTTACAACACACATCAGGACACTAAGAATATTCTTAAAGAAGTGACAATTATTGATACTTCTATGAAAAATATAGAAGAGCAAATATACAGAATTATTTTTTTCTGGTCAGTTATAATCAATATAAGTGTTAATGAAATATCTTGGCAGCCTTTTTTACTAAATTTAATTCTCTCTTCAGTATTATGGGCTTTCGTGAGCTTTTAACAAATTCATTGAATCTCTTTACCCTAAAAAATGTTCCAGAGTTCAGCAGTTGCATCTGCATGCTTACATAGCACTACTGAGTACACCAGCCCCTCACACATTCAGCATACTGAGAGAAGTGCCACACAGATACCTCCTTACTTCTTAATTTATTTTTCATCACTAGTGTCCAAAAATATTGACACAGTTTATTATACAGGATCTGCTACAAATAATGTCCCTTTTTATTACAAAATCTTTTTATTACAAAATCATAAGCATGTAATTCTGTAACATAACAATATCACACTCAAGCACACAATAAGAAATTTTAGGTGAAATGTTCGAATTAAAACTATAAATTATTACACCCATATTATTACCATACCAACCACACTTAAGCAGGCCTTTCTTCTGCTGGACCCTGTATATCTAGCAGTAGAATTGAGGAAAGAAGAAAGTGAAATAAATTATTTAATTTTTTTCTACAAGAAGTAGCCATCTCAGCAATGGGGCTTAGGAGCTGCTTAGCCTATTAGATAATGATAGAAATATAATGTCTCAATTCCTTGATTCTAGAGGGTAGAATTAGCATCTGAGAAAAGCATGAGGAAAAAGACTGATTATTCTGTAGATTTAAGGAGGTTACAATTTCTTTGCACTATTCACAGAGTGCTGGGATTCAAAACAGCTTTTCCTGATTCCAAAAAATTTGCGTTTTCTTTTATGCCATCTGTTTTGTGGCACGCTTCAATTCACTCTGTCTAGCTATTTACAGACAAGTAACCAACTCCAGTGAAAGTTTTTTCATTCTATGGGCATAGCATATTTCCAGCTTTATATTAATTTATATGACATATCAGTCTTGAAATATTACTTCACTGAAATTAGGCAGCATATTAGAATAATAATCCAACTATAGCAGTGTTTTTTTCCATGAGGGCTGATTTCCCCCACAGGGGACATTTGAAAATATCTAGAGATACTTTTGGTTGTGACAACTGAGAGAGAGGGGTGATACTGGTTTCTAGTGGGTACAGGTCAGGAATGCTGCAAGCATTTTACAATGACAGAGCAAAGAATTTTCTAGGTCAAATGTCAATAATGCTGAGGTGGAGAAACCTTGACCTACAGTATATTAAACTGAGGCCATGTGTCCTCATTTAAAATTTAACATATTTTAAATGAGAACCAATAGTGATTATGTATTTAATTGTTTTGAAAATTATAAGGATCAACTGTGATAATAGGCTTGATTGAACCTTTTGGAAATTATATACAAATGCATAATAATTATGTGTTTATTTAACTATTTACTTAAAGTTATCATTATAAAATAAATGTTTATATAAATATATTCTGGCATACTCTAAACTGTACAGGCATAACCTCTTATACATCATATAAACCCAGTATCTCCTGAGTGAAGCGGTAATATGCACATAAAAAGTTTGTTTAACTAATGAACTAATATAGTAGCATATTAATTGTAACTCCTGGGCAGAATGTTTTACAAAGAAGCCTAACAAATACAGCTTTTATAGCCTTCAAAGTAATTTTAATAAGCAAGTGTCACGAGAAATATACAACAGCATAAGATATGGAAAGAACTATAACTTTAAAATACATATGCAACAGATTTTAAAATACAATTTTCATTCCAAAGGTAATGGCTGTATTTTTTAATATAGTTAAAAATATGCCCTTAATATACTCTGAATTTTCTGTTTGTGTATCACCTCAATTGGACTTTCAGCCCTATAGTCACTTCTACTGAGTTCTTTTTGTGTTTTAGCTCTCAGTTCTTGTGCTCTTAAATTTGGTAATCTCGTCTCTCTCATGGTTGCCATTAGGCATAAAGGAATAAAATTCATATATATACACACATATATAAACATACAGATGCATACAGATATAGTCAGAGATAGGAAAAGAGAAAGAGACAAAGAGAGAGAGACATGTATGTTGAAAGCTACAAGACAATTATGAAAACAACTGAAGACACAATTAATACAAAGATATTCCGTGTTCATGGATTGGAAAATTTAATAGTGTTAAAATATTCATACTATTCAAAGCAATATACAGATTCAATACAATCCTTATTAAAATTCCAATGGCACTTTTCACAGAAATAGAACAAACAGTTCTAGAATTTCTGTGGAGCCATAGAAGACCCTGAATATCCACAGCAATCCCGAAAAAGAACAAAGCTAAAGACATCATGCTCCCTGATTTCATACATTACAACATTATAGTAATCAAAACAGTATAGCATTGGCATAAAAACAGACATAGAGATCAATGAAATGGAATAGAGAGCCTAGAAATAAATACATACATAAATATATGGTCAATTAATTTAGGACAAAGTAGCCAAAAATATACAATGGGGAAAAGGTAGTCTCTCGGTAAGCCAGTTCAATTACAAAATCTAAGCTTTGAATTAGAAAGGAGATCACAGCGAATGGTAATCTAGTAATCAAATATACACTACCTTGTAGGAATTAAGGGATATGAAAATGAGGTAGCTTGTTAATTATTTCCTCTGATTAGGTTACCTATTTCTCCCCATGTACATTTAAATATTAATCAGAGATCCACTTTAGTACAGTATTATTGAAAAGGAGAAAATGAGAGGAGTTCAAGATAAACACACATTTAAAATGGAAGATAAGAGTTCCCTGCTTACTAAACCCAGTATTTAATAATTACCAAAGCTGCTTGTAAATTTTATGATAGATTTTATTCTTGCTATCTTATAAGCTAAACTTTTATGTTTATAGAATTAGTTTAGTATTTGTTTGACTGAACTTTCCAACTCAGATTCTTATAAAAATCACTAAATCCTCTATTTTGAGATCTATTACTATTTAACTTGTAGTCTGAATGCAAACAGTTTCTAATTGATCAGAAAATGGTATGCTGTGGTTAAAAAAAAAAAGGCACAATTGTCTATAATTTATGCCTGATCTTAAATTATTTACATAATGATGTTTAGAAGCACACTCAGGTCTTTAAAATGCAAAATCTTTCATTTTCATTAGAAGAGAAATATCAACCAACCAATTTTAAAAGTGAAATTTTACCTTGAAGAATGTTAAACTCTGGGGATGTTGTTTCCTAATTAAAAAATAATAATTAAAATGCACTGTGTTAGTTATTACCAAAAGACTGTCAAGGGTCATTCCACTTAAATCATTGAGTAATAAGCAGAGTTAATTATTCAAAGTTCATATATCTACAGAATATTTAAAATGTAACTGGGAGTTAAATGGATTCATCACATTCTTCCTCAGACAAGCTTTAAACTACATGAAAAGTGGCATTTGGAAATTCCAAAGGTATAGTTGGAAACAAGAGATGCAATGTATGAATCAGAAAGGTGCAGCTGGCATGAAGCTTTTGGACACCCCAGGCTAATGCGTCCTTTGCGGCTGAGGAAACAAAGAGGTTAAGTGACTTGTGAAAAGTTCACCAGTAAGTTAGCAAAAGAATCAGGCTTAGAAATCAGTAACTACATCAAATTTAAAAGGTAAAATCAGTACCTGCACTCAAAAGCTAACCTGTTTTCAGGGAATGTCAGCACAGGGAAAAAAAGAGAGAGAGAGAGAGAGAGACCTCTCTCTAAATCCTAATAAACTACTGATAAGATCCTCTGAAAAGAAAATTTCTCAGTGATAGTCACTGTAAGTGTTAAGAGTTGAGTATCCCGCAAAGTCTAGTAGAAATTTCTAAAATCACCTATATCGGTGAGTGAAATTATGAAATATCTACCTCCCTTTACATTCATAAACCACCAAATGTAACAGGTATAATTCAAAATTACAACATGTTAGAAGTCGACAGTCTTAAACTAGCTCCCACAGTTCATCATTCACTTTATTAGATCCCAGGGTTACTTACATATAAGCAATGAGACCATTTTAATTTGTAATTAAAAACATCAAGAACCTAATAAACAAATCATCAGCAGCAGAATATAAATATACAATTTATACAAAGGGAAATATAAAGGAAAACATGGAAAATGTCCAAATTGGATAATAATCAAAGGACATTAATCTCAAAATGTAATTTTATGCCTAGTAAATTAGCTTATTTTGTAAATAATATTATACGCGGCAGATAACCAAAATCATTCATGCAAAGCTAATCACAATGCAAACTGCCCTCCCCCAAAAGGTATATGTATATGTATATGTATATATCAAGAGCTATTTAAATACTTATAACTCTTGGCCTAGTAATATCAGTTCTAAAAATATGTCTTTCCTGAGATTTAATAACCAGAACTGCATCTACTATTTTAAAAGCAGAAACACTACTGTTTAACATAAAGAAAGGGTAAGATTACATTTTCCCTTTTCTTTCCTGATCATGCCCAGAATTTTATTGGCTTTTAGGATTATGGAGGCAATTTAGGTTTGTCTAGCCTGAAAATAGTCCGCAATGACTTTTATGTCCTTAGATCATCTGGAACTTCATGTTTACTGACTTTAAACTAGTTACCATCCCTAGACAAGGACTATAGCTTGTGATGGTATGACTTTCCCATATGTGGCTCCCTCCCACCGGCATACCCAGGGTTGTCAGCAGTTCTCTGCATTGTGATTGTAATGCCACCCCTTCCTGTCTCATTCAAGAAGTGATTCCTTAACTCAGGAAAGTGTCAGAGACTTTATGGGCACAGCACTGATTCAGTTCTAATGTAAAACGAACTCCTCAAACTTTGGTGGAGTATTACAAGTAAATGAGTCACAATACACGCAATGATTATAACACATTAGCTTCTCATGGTGCCATGGATAGGGAGCTCTGATCAAGATCAGCAGCCACTGCTACATAAGTATATCCGAAGGAGTATTACTCAGATATAAAAAAAAATGAAATCTTACCATTTGAGACAGCATGAATGGACCTAGAGAGCATCATGCTAAGTGAAATAAGTCAGAAGACAAATAGCATGATCTCACTTGTATATGGAATCTAAAGAAAAATTTAAATGAACAAACGAAACAGAAACAGACTCATAGATACAGAGAACAGACTGATGGTTACCAGAGAGTGGGGGGAGGGGCGGTTTGGAGGCCTGGGTGAAAAAAGTGAAGAGATTGACAAGTTCAAATTGATAGTTACAAAACTGTCATGGGGCTGTAAAGTGCAGCACAGGAACTATAGTCAATAATGTAAAAACCATGTATGGTACCAGGTGGATACTGGAAATATCAGGGGTAACACGTTGTAAAGTGTATAACTGTCTATGATGTACACCTGAAACTAATACAAAATAATATTGAATGTAAACTGTAACTGAAAAAAATTAAATTAAAAAAAGTTTTTAAAAAGACCAGCAGCCACTGCAAGAATATCTTGACAACAGCCATTATTGGAGGCCAAAAACTCTTTACATTACCATTAGTATTGTTAATAAATATAATACATAGCATTTAATAAGTGATTACTTTTTGCAAGGTCATGTGTTACTTTACATTTCACCTTATTTAATACTTACAATAGCTCTGTAGGTGACCAGCATTGTTATCTTCATTTTACAGAGAGAAAAACTGTGGCTTAGAGAGTTTAAGTAATTGACCAAAATGAAATAACAAAACCAAACACAAATATACAGCTATGCAATGTCAAACTCTGTACTCTTAGCCAGTGCTATTGTTTATCATAGGAATTTTCTTCAAGTTTTTGAGAATTATTTACCTATGCAATCTTCTATATGGAAAGTAATCTCCTTCACCCTCCAGATCCCAAACTGACCTTCCTGGTGGCATTTTCACTATTTTTGAGTATATCTGTACAGTGTCTATACGTGCAAAAAACATACGTTCATGTTTGTGTACTTTAAAAATACAAATAAATCATGATATATATTATGTCCCATAAATGTCTTTGTTTGACGGTATATCCTGGGCATGTTTCCATTTCACTCTATATTGGGTGACTATTCTCCTGATGGAGTTAGGTCATCTCCAGGTGTTGGCTATTGCAGATATTGTCACCACTAATAGCCTCTATACGTCTTTGCTAACAATGTATGAATCGTTCTACAGACAGTATCCCTATGTCAACAGATACAGGTTATACGTTTTCCTTTGTGAGAGATAAGGTCAAATTATATCAAAGTGATTATAATAATTTATACAACACTACATGGTAACAAAAATCCTGTTTTCCCATAAGTTCGTCAATGCCAAATATTAAAATTTTTATTTTCACAAAACTGAATAGTAGAAATATATTCTTGTTTATACTTGCATTTAAAATATTATTTTATAGGCCAAGTATCTTAGGTTTAAAAGTTCATTTTTTTCTTTGAACTACATGCTCATGTCTTTTGCTCATAAGACTTCCTGCTGTTACCTTGATTCATCAAAGCTCTTTGTATGTTAAAATTAATATCTTTCTAAAATATGTTATAAATTACCATTTTTGTCAAGAGATTTTAAAAAGTTTAATATAGTCAAATTTCATTGTTATGTCCATTATTTCACTGTATTTATACAGGTATTCTCACTAGGCTTAGAGAAAAAAATCTCAGTTTCTCATTCTTTCTTACAACTTTTATAACTAATATTTTATATTTAAAACTTTATTTTATCTGGAATAATTTGGATAATGTATGAAGTAGGGATACAGTTGTAATTTTTTTGTTGAACATTGGTCTGTCATCTACCCACATTTATCGAATAACTTATCTTTCAGCAATCATTTGGTACAACGCCAATGTGCAAAAAAAGTATGTGTGTGTGTTTGTGTTTAGAAATACATTTGGACTCTGTTTCATTTTATTGACTTACCATGTATGAAATAGTACTAATTATTTTAATTAATATAGTTTTGCCATATGCTTTAAAATCTGATACTATCTATTATTTTTCCTTGGGAGAAGGGAGAGAGAAATTTAAATACATTATAAATAAACATATAAGTATACAATAAATAGTAAATATACATTAATTTATAATCCAGTGGTTTTAATAATATTCAAAAGATTGTACAACCAGCATCACTACATAATTCCAGAACATTTTCATCACCCTCTAAGAAGCCCATATTCATAATACAACCCATCTATGTTTCTCCTCTGTTAGATTTCTCCATTCTGGACATTTCATATGGATAAAACTGTGCAGTATTTTGTGTGTGTGTGTGTCTTATCCCTTTCACATAGCATAATGTTTTCATGATTCATCCATGTTGAAGCACGTATCAGTACTTCATTCTTTTTATGGTTGAACACTTTATTGTATGGGTAAACCTTATTTTGTTTATCATTCATCAGCTGATGGAAATTTGGATTGTTTCTGCCTTTTGTCTCTTATGGATAATGCTGCTATGAACATTGGTATAAAATTATTTTAAATATATATTTTAAATTCTCTTGGGTGTCCATCAGAGTGAAATTGATGGGTCATATGATAACACTGTTTAACTTTTTGAGAAACTGACAAACTTTTTCCAAAAGCAGCTGCAACATTTTACATTCCATCCAGCGATGAGCAGGAGGTTTCAGTTTTCCCACATCCTTGTCAAAATTGTCATAGTTTGTGTGAAGTCTTATACCATTTTTGTTCTAATAAATTGCATTTCCCAGTTATGTGTCTTTTTCACAGAAATACCTATTTAAATCCCTTGCTGCCCATTTCTAAATGGGTTATATATCTTATCATTATTTCAGTGTAAGAGTTCTTTTTATATTCTGGATACTAGCCCTTTATCAGATATACAATTTGCAAATATCTCCCAATCTGTGGGTTTTCTTTTTTGCTTTCTGGAGAGTGTTTTTAAAAATATAAATATTTTTAATCTTGGGGAATCAGATTTTAATTAGGTAAAATTAATTTTTCTTTTGTTGGTTGTGCTTTTAGTGTTACCTCTAAAACTCCATTGCCTAATCCAAGTTCATGAAGATGTGAAGCTATGTTTTCTTCTAAGGATTTTATTGTTTTGGCTCTTATGTTTAGGCCATTGATCACTTTGGTTTTATTTTTGTATATGTGCTTAGGTAGAGGGTCCATGGAACAACAATATATGTATCCCTTGCATTAAGCATGCCTTATTTTTAGAGTTGGTATTAATACTCTTGATATAAGGGATTATATGGTAGAATTTTATTATTTTATGTGGTTTCCAAATGTGTTCCCTACAGTATGAATACTTTAAATTCCTTTTCAAATTTGCAGTGAGATCTCTATTAATATTTATATTATATTAATTATAGTATACTTTAAAATATCTTTATAATTTCTGAAAATTTTATAACTAAAACTAAAGACACTAGGATAATAGTAAGTGCAATTTAAGTTCAGTTGATAAATTGATTTGGCATAGCATAACATGAAAATCTTCTTTTAATAAAAGAATTTCCAGAGAATCCTATGAGTAGATTCAAATAAGAGGAACAAAAGCTAGGAACACAGAGAGAATCTTTTGGTACTGTAAATAAAATGAAGATATGTAGGAAAGATCAGGGAGTAATCAGTAGTAAAGTATATTTGATAACAGGAATGAAGATGAAATAAAGATTTTCTGCCCTGAATATATAATAACATGTTCCTCTTTATTAGCTATAGGAAACTGTTATTTTTTTCCATTAAGTTATTTATTAGATACATCATTTACTGAGATTTATAGCTGCTTTAATTTCTCTATTAAGTCCAGCAGCTAGGACTTCCTTCTACGAAGAATCAGACATGCTGCCCCTCTGCCCGATGAAGTTAAAAATGTTTTAACAGCACACAAGCACAAACCACATTTCTTTCTACCAATAGAGAACTGACTTTGTTTTAAAACAGCTCTCTTATGTAGCTAAGGACCATTGGATCGCCTAATGATAGATTCAAATACAAATGAACAGCTCTAGTGCTCAGTATTAAACCCTTCTCATGCATGCAGCATTTATATACCCTGTCAAATCTAGTGAAAAGCAAGCAAAATGATGTGGATACTGATGCACCAAGATATGCCGAATCATAGGTCACTGGAGCTGAGGATGTGCACTGTTTGCAACAACCAATCACAAACAGTCAACTAGGCTTTAAGCTCCAGCCAATCAGCTCCTGTACTTTTTACATCACTTTCCTCAGCTCTGGTCCTGTGGAACACTCCCAAACCTTCCATTTGGGCACTTCTGATTGAAATTGGTTCTTGCTCAAATAAACTCTTAAAAATTTTAATATGCATTGGCTTAACTTTTAACAATATAGAGATAGATATATGTTTTCACACCTATTTTAATATTTTAGTATTCATATATATGTATATGTGTGTATGTATGTATTTAATCATGTTCCAATCTGTTCCCCCATAAATGTCTTACAGGCAGTAAGTCTGCAGACTACCACCTGTTTTTGTGTCAAACTGATCCTGTTCAGAGAATTGCCCAATCCCTGCCTCCTAAAGGGATCAGGGAGAGACCACTTAGGATGAGTGGCTCTTCTCTCAGTTTTCTAAAAAGAGATCAGCCTCGCTGTTTACAAATCCAAGCTAAAAACCTCTCTTCTGGACTTTCTCATGTGATTCCTATGAGGATGAGATGAGCCACTGGTGAGGTCCCCTGGGACTGTTAGAAAAGTAATGGACTTCCAGGCCCTTGGGACCAATCTCCTAAACTTTCTGGGCTGTGGCTCTCTACAAGATGAAGATGAGGCTCATCATATATGTAAAACTTTGCACAAACCTGGAGGGTTACTCTAAAGCTCTATTTAGTGCTATAATGTGCATTTTATCAGAAAATACTCTGTGTTTTAACCAGCTTATCAGTTTTCCTTCTAACCTTTCATTATGGAGTTACTATAGGGACAGTAAAAGAACCTTCTCTGCCTTACATGCTTCCGGCTGGATAGGAGGTTTTACAGGAAACAATTATTTAATTAGGTAGGATGGTATCTAATAACAGATGCTAGTTAGAGTGATAGAGACAATCAATGCTGAAATAATTTAGAAAGGAAGAAACAAATAATTGGGGGCAATAGAAAGAGATAGTGGGGGGTGTCGCATTTCTGCCAGGCCTTGAAACATTGGATTGATGTTAAAAAACAAGCATCCCAAGCCAGAAGAAGAGTATGAAAATAGGCATAGAAAACTCATTTTAAAGATGAATGCCTTCAATAAGGAGGAAAAAATGAAACGAAGTCATAACTATGTTGACACCAAAACGTGGACAAGAAAACCCACACTGCCCTGGAGCCAACCTTGACTGGCAAGGATGGCATTGAAAGGGCTCAAAGTTTAAGGCCATAAGGGCTTCATTGTCCTCAGCTGTTCATTGGTCCTGTGCCACCTCTTGGCATGGCCTTGCCTCAGCATTCTGCCTACATAAAGCTGGCTTCCTCTGCTTATAAATCTTCATAATGGATCTAAAACTCCATCTTCTACTGGATTTGGGTTCCTTGTTTCATTGAGAATTACAGTGATCTTAGAAATACATTTCCATGATCTTCAAAATTCTATAATTAGAAATAATTGCCCACATGATTATATGGTTCCAATGTACAATTATTAACTATCCATTTTCTTCATTTTCAACATGTATCTATTGGTATTACATAAAAATATAATTATAAAGCTAAATTTTTAACCAAAATTATATATCAGTAATGTCATAACATTATAAATATCTAATATGTGCATTTATTCTTCCATTAACCCTTTGGGTAATATTATTACTATTTTAATATTATTATTTCTTCTTATAGTAGGAAAACCACTGTTCTTTATAAAGACTTACAGGATTGAAAAGTCCGTACTCTTCAAACATAATAAAATGACTTTTAAGGAATGGAGAAGATGAGTAGCTTCTTGGATTTACAAACTACAAGAGGCACTAAAAAAAAAAACCCAAAAAACAAAACACACACACACACACAAGCCCTAATTCATAGAGAGTATACTGGTCCAAAGTCTATCAGTGTAGAAAGCCGGGGAAATAGGGAAGGATCAATTCACATTATTAAGCACAAACGTCTTTCTGTTGATTACTTTTATATGTTTGTGTAGTTTCAGTCAGCTAAAAGTGGGCAGACACAATTTTAAAATGCTCTGTTTACTGGACACAAAGTGCATTTTTATTACCTAGATTATAAACATTAAAAAGATCTTATGGTTAACAAATGGGACTACATCAAACTAAAAAGTTTTTGCACGGCAATGGAAAACATCAACTAAATAAAATGACAACACACAGAATGGGAGAACATATTCACTGATACATCTGATAAGGGGTTAATATCCAAAATTTATAAAGAACTTACAAAACTCAACACCGAAAAAACCCCAAAGAACCCAATTAAGAAATGAGCAAAGGACCCGAATAGACACTTCTCCAAAGAGGATATACAGATGGCCAATAGACATATGAAAAGATGCACAATGTCACTAATCATCAGAGAAATGCAAATTAAACAACAATGAGATATCATCTTACACCTGTCATCAACAAATTCATAAACAACAAGTGCTGGTGAGGAACCCTTCTGCACTGTTGGTGGGAATGCAGATTGCTGCAGTCACTGTGGAAAGCAGTATGCAGATACCTCAAAAAATTAAAAATGGATCTTACTTTTGACCCAACAATCTGACTTCTGGAAATGTATCTGCAGGAACCCAAAACGCTAATCGAAAGAACAGAAGCACCCCTATGTTCATTGCAGCACTATTTATAATTGCCAAAATATGGAAGTAGCCCAAGTGTCCATCAGTACATGAGTGTATAAAACAACTATGGGACATTTACACAATGGAATACTACTCAGCCATAAAAAAGAAGAATATTTTTCAGTTTGTAATAGTATGGGTTAGGGTTAGAGAATATTATACTAAGTGAAATAAACCAGAGAAAGAAAA
This sequence comes from Mormoops blainvillei, assembly GCA_004026545.1. Classification (NCBI taxonomy): domain Eukaryota; kingdom Metazoa; phylum Chordata; class Mammalia; order Chiroptera; family Mormoopidae; genus Mormoops; species Mormoops blainvillei. The sequence goes on from PVJD01000138.1 coordinate 56,984, forward strand.
ATACCGTATGATTTCACTCATATGTGGAATCTAATGCACAAACTGAACTAACAAGGAAAATAGAGACAGACTAGCCTTGGCTGGTGTGGCTCAATAGACTGAATGCCAGCCTGCAAACCAAAGGGTCGCCAGTTCAATTCCCAGTCAGGGCACATGCCTGGGTTGCAGGTCAGGTCACAGTTGGAGGTACATGAGGGGCAACCACACAATGATGTTTCTCTTCCTCTCTTTCTCCTTCCCTCCCCCCTCTCTAAAAATAAATAAATAAAATCTTGAAAAAAGAAAATAGAGACAGACTCATAGATAGAGAGCTGAATGATAGTTAAGGGGTGGCAGGTGGGGAGAGGCTAGGGGGTGAAGGGATTGAGAAAAAAGGAAAAAGGACTCATGGATGTAGAAAACAGTGTGGTAATGGCAGGGGGAGGGCAATATAAGGGGACTAAATGGAATTGAAAAAATTCAGTAGAAAATATTTTTAGCCAAAAAAAGAAACACTAAAAAAATAAAATAAAATAAAATAATGCAAAAACAAAAACAATTTATGGTTCACAAAATAAATATAATAAATGAAAATAATTCAAAAAAGAAAGCATTTGCAATTTTTTCAGAACAATGGCTCTACTACATCAGTACAACTGAATCAAGTATGTACATCTGCTCTGAAAAACAATATTTTAATAAAGACTGTCTCCTCCATTATTAAAACATGTCTTTTAAATACTATAAACTTTTTAGTTTGAGAATATGTTAATTAACTATGCTGGGCTCTAAACTGTCAGCCTGCTTAGCTCAGTCTGGAACACATGTATATAAGCATTTACAATATTTTAATGAATATATAAGAAATAAGAGTTACAAAAGATATAATTTTAATATGAGTAGAACAGATCATATTTGCAAAATAAACCAGGAAGAAATGGAGTTCCATAAGAAGGCTGTGGCCACTAAGCACTTTGAGACTTTTCAATATATATGAGACCTTAGAAATCACTTCAGGCGAGAAGAAAAGAAGTATTTACAGGGTGTCCAAGTAATAAATAATTTACAAGGCAATTTGGAAACCCCAGCAGTCACCACTTATAAGGTTGTGGTGGGAAACAGAGTCTCTATTTGTAGAGAAGAGTAGAATCAATACAAAAAGTAAGTTTTCAGTTTTTCCTATAGTGTCAATATCTCCGACTGGTTGCTTCCACTGGTGCTTCTGTGGAAACAATTTCCAAAAGTATACTACTGAGTGACATGCGGCATGGATTAAATGATTACTTTAATCCCCTAACTACATGTTGGAAGACCACTAGCCCAAAAGGAACACTAGAGAGCCTAAGTACAAAGCAACCTAAAATAACTGTGATTTTTGAATAGTTTATATTTAAGAAAACCCTAGCATCACAGTAAGCTCCATCCAGAACAACAAATAAAAATGAAAAGTGGCCATAATAGATTTATACCATCTGGTTACCAGGAGGATCATTCACAATATTGAGAGATCTGATTAATTAGATTTATTGGCCAACATCTGATTTGTAAGTCATAAGATAAAATGGTGACTGGTCCTTGGAACTGCAGTGAGAAGTCTTAACTTCCATTTCATTCGGAATTATGTGCTAAAGATCTTATAAAAAATTTTAAAGTGTGTATGTAAAATTCAAACATAGTTTTAGCACTAAATAATTAGGTATAATTTGTCTCATTAAATCAGGAGGTTATATAATTGAATTGACTGTAAGCATAATGCAATGGGTAGGTTAATGGTCAAGGGAAGCAGAAAATCACTCCATCTCTAGCCACGGAGGAAGGTTTAACAAAGTTGGCTCTCCTACTCCATTGCTATACACCTTTGTTAATTTAAATGAGAAGATGGGTTCGTTTTAGTTCTGGCCCCTTTCAGCAATAACAATTCTATCATTATTAAAAGCATCAATCATTGTTCAGACCTTACAGCAGATTGATTATTTGGGAAATATTAAGGTGTGTGGGAACATTTTTCCTTCAATTGGAGGGCATTATACTGTTGGAAAAAAGAACTAAGATGTACGTACAAGAATAAGTTTCTTTTTCCACTTCTGATTCTACTTACTTACTTGCTGTATAACTTTACAGACAATTTTTTCTCCTGAAGACTGTTTCCTTATCCATCAAATACAATAAAGATGGCCCTTACTTCATAAGTTTTTTGTGGGATCTCAATGAGATTAAATGAAAGGTTCTCAGCATAGTGTCTTTCATTCATTTCTTTTTATTTATTTTTTATATTTTGAAGAGCTGTGCAGGTACAATTGTCTCCATTTTCCCCCTACCACTCTTTCCCACCCTCCCACTCCCACCTCCAACCTTCAATCCTTCACCCCTGTGGCTTTGTCCATGGATCCTTTATACACGTTGCTTAACAACCTTTCCCCTTCTTTCCCTTGTTATCCCCCTCCCCCCTCTCCTCTGGTCATGATCAGTTTGATCTTTATTTCAATGACTCTGGCTATATTTTGCTTGCTTGTTTGTTTTGTTGATTAAGTTCCACTTATAGGTGAGATCATATGGTATTTGTCTTTCATCGCCTAGCTTATTTCACTTAGCATAATGCTCTCCGGTTCCATTCATGCTGTTGCAAAAGGTAGTAGGTTCTTCTTTCTTTCTGCTGCATAGTATTCCATTGTGTAAATGTACCACAGTTTTTTGATCTACTATTTACTGTTGGGCACTTAGGTTGCTTCCAGCACTTGGTTATTATAAATTGTGCTGCTATGAACATTGGGGTGCATAGGTTTGTTTGAATTGGTGTTTCATGGTTCTTAGGGCATAATCCCAGCAGTGGAATTGCCGGGTGAAAAGGCAGTTCCATTTTTATTTTCTTGAGGAAATTCCAAATTGTTTTCCACAGTGGCTGCACCAGTCTGCCTTCCCACCAATAGTGCACTAAGATTCCCTTCCCTCCACATCCTCACCAGCACTTGTTGCTTGCTGATTTGTTTACGATGGCCATTTTGACTGGTATAAAGTGGTACCTCATTGTGGTTTTAATTTGCAACTCTCTGATGGCTAGTGATGCTATCATATATCTCTGGGCCCTCTGCATGTCCTCCTTGGAGAAGTGTCTCTTCAGGTACCTTGCCCACTTTTTAATTGGATTGTTTGTCTTCCTGGAGTAGAGTCATGTGAGTTCTTTATATATTTTGGAGATCAAGCCCTTGTTTGAGGTATCATTGGTAAATATATTTTCCCATATGGTTGGTTCCCTTTTCATCTTGCTGATGTTTTCTTAAGCCATGCAGAAGCTTTTTATTTTGATAAAGTCCAATTTATTTATTCTTTCCTTTATGCCCACTGCTGTAGGAGACATATCAGTGAAAATATTGCTGCATGGAATATCTGAGATTTTCCGGCCTGTGTTCACCTCTAGGCCTTTTATGGTGTTGTGACTTATATTTAAGTATTTTATCCATCTTGAGTTTATTTTTGTGTCTGGTGGAAGTTGGTAGTCGAGTTTCATTTTTTTGTATGTAGCCGTCCAGATCTCCCAACAGCATTTGTTGAAGAGGCTATTTTTACTCCATTTTATGCTTCTGCCCCCTTTGTCAAATATTAATTGACCATAAAGACATGGGTTTATTTCTGAGCTCTCTAACCTGTTCCATCGATCTAGGTATCTGTTCTTATGCCAGTACCAGACTGTTTTGATTACAGTGGCCTACTAATATAGTTTGATGTCAGGTATTGTGATCCCTCCTATTCTGCTCTTCTTTCTCAGAATTGCTGAGGCTATTCAGGATCACTTATGGTTGCATATAAATTTTTGAAATGTTTGTTCTACATCTGTGAAATATGTCAATGGTATTTTAATAGGGATTGCATTGAGCCCTGACTGGTGTGGCTCAATGGATTGAGGGCCAGCCTGTGAACCAAAGGGCCATGAGTTTGATTCCCAGTCAGGGCACATGCCTGGATTGCAGGTCAGGTCCCCAATAGCGGGCACACGAGAGGCAACCACACATGATGCTTCTCTCCTTCTCTTTCTCCCTCCTTCTTCCTCTCTGTAAAAATAAATAAATAAAATCTTTTTAAAAATAGGGATTGTATTGAATCTATAAATTGCTTTCAGTAGTATGGACATTTTGATGATGTTAATTCTTCCAGTCTATGAGCACTGTATATACTTCCATTTAATTGCGTCTTCCTTAATTTCTTTCTTCAATGTTCTGTAGTTTTCTGAGTGCAGGTCTTTTACCTCCTTGGTTAGGTTTATTCCTAGGTACTTTATTTTTCTTGTTGCTATAGTAAATGGGAATTTTTCCCCTCATTGCTGATTCTGATATTTCATTATTGATGTACAAAAATGCCTTTGATTTCTGAATATTCACTTCGTATCCCACTGCTTTGCCAAATTCACTCATTAGGTCAAATAGTTTTTTTTGGTGGAGTCTATAGGGTTTTCTATGTACACTCTCATGTCATCTGCAAACAATGACCATTTTACTTTCTCCTTTCCAATTTTGATGCTTTTTATTTCTCTTTCTTGTCTCTTCGCTGTGGCTAGGACTGCTAATACCATGTTGAATAGAAGTAGCGTAATTGGACATCCTTGTCTTGTGCCTGATCTTGGCAGGAAAGCTTTTAGTTTTTGTCCATTGAGGATGATGTTGGCCATAGGTTTTTCATATATGGCCTTTATTATGTTGAGGTATGCCCCCTTTACTCCCACTTTGCTGAGTGTTTTTTATCATAAATGGGCGTTGTACCTTATCATTCATTCACTTCTTCAAAAAATGTAAACATTAAGGGGTTAGACAATAAGGGATTAGATTAAAATTTAAACAGGTATGAGTTGCATCTCTGTTCCAGTATCGGGACCAGACATTGAGCAAACAAGGTTGAGACCATTACTGTTCCAAGAAGCTTCTAGTCTATTAGAGGAAGACAGAAAATCAAAAGATACCACACAGTGATGAATTATAATCATCAAGAATTATGAAGGAAAGTTAGAGTGGTATGAGAACATATAACTGGGAGACATACCTGCTCTGAAGTGACCCTGAGGATAAGTTAATGCTTTCTTGAGAAACCAACATTTAATCTGGAACCTGAAGTAGAAGTAACCAGGCAATGAGGTGGACCAAGAGAATTCCAGAGAGGGCCCTGAGATGGCTTAAAGCTTCATGTATTGGAGTATTCAGGCTCTGGGCTCAGAGGCATATTTCCATAATTGTGATTTATATGCATTATATATTTGTATATCCTGCTCTTTTCACTTACCATTAACCAATGCACATTTTTCCATGTTATTTATAAACATCAACTGTTTCTTTGACTAGTGTGGCTCAGTGGGATGGGTATTGTACTGCAAACTGAAAGGTCACTGGTTTGATTCCCAGTCAGGGCACATGCCTGAGTTGCAGGCCATGTCCCCAGATGGAGACATGCGAGAGGCAACTGATTGATGTTATTCTGGAACATAGAAGTTTCTCTCCCTCTCTCAGTCCCTCCCCCTTTCCCTAAAAAAATTTTTTTTTAAAGTAGTAAATAAATAACATCAATTGTATGGTTGCTTAATACTCATAATTATGACAATAATATACTTAACCATTCTATTTAATCCAATTTAATCATTTGATATTTTTCTAATAAGTATATTTTAAGAAATGCTGAGATAAAATTCCTATTTACTTGAGACTGACTGCTTTCTCATAATGATATATTGGGTCAAAGAAAAAGAATATTGTCAATTTTCTAAAATTTCATTTCATTAAAAGAGTAAAAATTTACGTTCTGGAAAGTAGCTATTCACTTGACTTCATTAATTTGAATCTTTGTTTATTTTTTAACCTTTAATAATTTATATGAAAGTGTCATCTCTATTAAAAAAATACACTAAGAGGCGAGTTACTCATCAATGCTGGCAATTATTATTGACCAAGAACAGTAACAAAAGGATCATTATTCTAAGCAACTCTAACTAATAAGACATATTAAGATCTTATGATTAGCCTATTTAATCCTGCAATGGATATTATTATAAATTTTAAGGGAAATATCTGGTACATATCTTGTTTTAAAAATAGAATCTGCTTTCTATTGAAATGCTATCACTTTCCTTAGTTGTAAAGAGAGTAGACCTATTATTAAATAAGAACACTTTCAGATCAATGCTACTGAACTTCAGTGAAAAGTTACACAGACTGTATAACTTTTATGGACAAAATGAATAAACTGAACAAACAGGGGGCAGTGTAACAAAAGCTAAGGAGAAAAAGGGCAGACCTGCTAGCTTCCACGTGGGCAGGTGCCAGAAACTTCCCTGGTCGTAACAGGTAGCTGGTTCTTTTTTAAGGAGAGAACATCTCTGCAGATTTTGTAAATAGAACTGTTAAAAAGAAAAGCTGTTGAGTGGCACAAAGAGCTCTGTCTGAGCCATCCAAGCCACTTACACATTTCCACTTTTGTTTGGAATAGAAAGTGTACATCCCTTGACTGACTTAAGATAAAATTGGGGAAAATTATTTCTGATACATTTGAAATAAATGAATAAATACTTAAATCAACACCACTTTTAGAAACATAATCATCTTTTAAAATTTATTTTAGTAAAATGTAATATGGTAAACAATTCATTTCCTCATAAGTGAAAAGCTATCATTTTATAATAAATATACCATTTCAAACTTTATTTTATGATGCCTGTGCATATTCAGTTCACATGACACTGAATTCCAAACTGTTCAGTTGTCACTCCTGAATACTCTGTTATTTAGTCATAAGCAGAAAATAAGGGATTAGACTAAAATTTAAACAGATTTGAAAAGTTAAATGGAGAAGTACTTCAACTAGGAAAAAATAAAATGAAGGTATCAATATGTTATAAATACTATCACTGTTATATAAAGAATTAAAATAGAAATGTTTCAAATTATGTTTGTACAGTTTAAAATTCAAACATGCTTTAGATAGGAATAAGGATAGTGTGATTATTAACAGAGCATTATTTAAAAGAATATAAAGTCATCAGTAATCTAGTATATTTAGTAGGTACTAAAAGTGCTCAGGATAGTAATTAAACAAAAAACAAACCATAATACAAACAATCTTTTTCAAGATAAGCACAAGAAGGTCACATTATAACTCCCCTAAATTTCCAGACGAGACTTTTGATTTTTTTTCTAGGCAATGGCTAATTAATTGTCAGACTCTCATATAACTACAGTAAGAACTGCAAAATGTCCCTTAATCTCCCATTTGTTCTGGAAGACATTGGTGTTATGCTTCAAAGCATCATGTAGAGATAGAGTTGAGAAAGAATGTTTCTACCTTTAAAGCTGATCCACTTACAATGTGATTATCTTGAGGACATTGTCACGTTACTCTTGAAAGTCAAGTTTGCATTGGTTTTATCAATATCATGATTTTGTGCAAGTTTATGTAAAAAGGTTGTCTGAACATTTCCAGTAATGTTCACTAAATTTTGGTGAACAAAGGTACAGTTAAGTAGGCTGTGTTCATGGGAGGGAATGTGCAGTTCAGAGGTATGCTGAAGTGACTGTCACACATTTTCGCTGTTGTTCTGCCATTCTTATTTTTTTTAATGCGTCCAAAAGTTAAAAATGTCACACAAAAAGTTGGATGTTACAATTTTTATTGAAACAGAATTTGGCAATATTAGTTTTAAACTGTCCTGCGTACAGTCTCCAGGAACCCATTAAGGCTGTGTCCCCTGTTGATGGAATAAGTGCTCTTTGGGGAGTGCCTTATGGTCCCACCTTTATCTTCCAATCATCCCCTATCTTGCTAGTCCCTGTAGGAATTAGAGATAGCAACTTCATATAGCTATAACCATGACAGAATGAAGAGGAGGTAAGTGCCTCATAAGTGATAATAACATACTCATACTGAAATTCCAAGGAAGGAGAGTTTCATAGATGGAGAGTAGGATGACAGATGAGGGGAAGGGGAGTTTAGGAAGTGGAGGGACTGACAAAAAGGAAAAAGGACTCATGGACAGCAGTGTGGTGATTGCTGGGAGAGGAGGGTATATGGTGAATAAATGGAAAAGGAAAAAATACAATAATGATTAAATTTAAAAAATAAAAATTAAAGGGTAGATTTATAATACTGTATGGCATCTTTGAAAGTTGCTAAGAAAGTAGATCCTAAAAGCTCTCACCACAAGAAAATTAAATGTTGTAACTATACACAATGATAGGTGTTAACTAGACTTATTGTGGTGATCATTCTGCAATATATACAACAATTGAATCATTATGCTGTACACCTGAAGCTAACATGATGCCAAATGCCAATTATACCTCAATAAAATAGTCTTTTAATTTTTTTTTTAAAAGGAGTCTATTATTCATCAAAGAGATGCCTATAGACTTGGACTTTGAAAAACAAATAAATTTGTGATTGGTAAAAATGGGCAAATGAGTATTCCATAAAAAATCTGGACTGTAAGGCAGTAGTAATTCTAGCCTAGGAATTAGGAAAGAAGAAATGGACAATAAAATGTTAAGGGGAAAGGAGTTCCAGATGTAATATAGTCCCAATGTAATCTTTACCTTATGGAAGTATCTTCCAAACAAATTTCGAGCATGTTACCAATAGGCAAAATGCAAAGTCAGAACTGTGGGGAGATGAAAGCACTCCCAATCTGTAGTACTTGTCAGAGTACCTTTTGAAAACCAGCAAACTAATTCCAGCCTCTGATGAGACAGTAAACCCCACAGAAATTAAGCTAAATCAAAGTCATTACTAGGGCTGGAGACTGAGTCCTTACTTGCTTGCAGTAATACATGTAAAATTATGAATTACTTCACCTATATTTTCTGGCAAGATTGGGAGATATAAGTCAAACTAGTATTCAGGTATCAAACTTTAACAAGAAGAAGTTAATAATGGTAGCTGTATTTAGTTTTATTCTAAATGTTTTCTTTATCATTTACTTTGGTTTCACTGATAAAAATATTTTTAATGTAAATCTAAAAACTAGATAGTAGACCTGTAGTTGCTTATCAAAGTGCAGTCAAGTTGTGGGATTTAACAGTTTCAAAATTAAATACATGAGGTTCAATCATAACCACACATATGTACAATCAAGGTGTTGTGTCTTGCTTGAAGAAGTAAAGATTATTTTTCCCAATTTGGATTTAATTTCACTGCAAATATTAGATACTTTTCAGTTAACCTATTAAAGTTTAGCTTTATAATTAATTCTTGATAAAAAAAATGTATTATTTAGATTAAAACTAAAAATGTCCATATATCATATATATAAGCAAAATATTATCTATTAGGCAGTCAAGCATGCATTTAATAAAACTTACATTGTATTTAAATTGTATAGGGTTTTCTGAACATAAAAGTCTTATCTAAATGCTCAAAAATCTAAAATCTTGAAATTGAAAAGAATGTTATTATGATTTTTTTCAGTTGATTGTAAAGTGTTCATTCACATCCATGGTAGTCAAACAAATATAGAACATATGTCATAGTCCCTCTTGTTATCCAGTATCTAATAAACAAACTGTTCATTCGACAAGTAGTCATACACAGTATATTTCTTTATATAAAACACACACACACGACAAGCCCTCAGGAATGTAGTCCTGGTGTTATTTTGTAGTCTAGGTTCATCTCTGATTACTACTGTGCCTAAGTGGACAGTTCTGAAGACAGTCTCCCAAAGTCCAAATCCTGGCTCCAACAATTACAACTTACATAACCTCAGGGAAATATACCTAAATTATTTTTGCCTCAATTTCCCTATATTTAAAAATGGAGTTTTATATATATACACTATATATAATTTTATATATATATATATATAAAATTACTGAGGAGTAACTATGTTAATACATTTGAACTGCTTAGTGTAGTGACTAGCATTTGTAAATTAGTCAATAGAATGTTATTATTATTAGTCTGAAACTATAAACAAAGGATTCACATGTTTTTTTATAAAGGTAGAAGAAAATTCAGACATTCCACATAGATTGTAAACTAAACAGAAATGCAGATTTTTTTAACAATCTTAAGGAATTGCTTAAATCATCCTACACTGCTGTCCCTCCACCCACCCTCCTGCTTCCAAGAGGAGGAAAACACTGCTGAATTTCCGACACCTTTTGAAATACTATCTTCAGGTCACTGTACAAGCACATCTCCAAAATAGAAGGTGGCCAAACTGTCTCCACACAGGAGGCAACTAAAACAGTCCTCTCCTGAGGACAGAGTACTTGTTTCCATGCACTCTGCATTTGAAAATCACATTAGTGAAATATGCAAGAAATAAAAGGTTTGACTTGCATCAAACGCAGCCCATGTTTTAGGTGCATGAATCTGTTGACTTTTTGAGAACAATCATTTCCATTTCTTTAGGTAAAACAATCGTTTGTCTTCATTTGCAAGTAAAGCTGGAAGATATAAATCTAAGCTCAATCTACATTTTCTTCTCTTTTTATCTTCACCAGAGGACATTTTTTTCATTGCTTTTTAGAAAGACAGGAAGGGAGAGAAAACATGATGTGAGAGAGAAACATCCACTACTTGCCTCCCAGATATGCCCAGGTGGGGGAATCCTACCTATCCAAAGCGGGGTGCAGAGAGTGGGGGCGGAAATCATACTTGCAACCTAGGTATGTGCCTGGACCGGGAATGGAACTGCAGTCCTTCAGTCAGGGATGGTGTTTCAACCTAGAGCCACACTAGCCAGGGTTACCTTTCTTTCTTTCTTTCTTTCCTTTTTTTTTTTTTTCTGAAGTATAGTTGATATTCAATTATATTTATTTCAGGTGCTCTCAGGTTTATAAACCTTAAGTGAGATTACTATGGTAGTTCTAATAACCATCAAGGGATGATTTAAAGAGTTATGTCTGAAAGAAGGAGAAGACTGTGCTTAACCAATATCAAGGGCCAATTACATACCAGGCATTCTGCAAGGCCGTTTTCTCACTGAATCCTAACCAGATCCTATAGGGCGATGTGCTGTTATCCCTGCTTTTATAGAAGAGAAAACTGAAACTCAAAAAGTACAGTAACTTCAGCAAAAACACATACTACTGACAAGACCAAGACTGTAACCTAAATTTATCTAACACAAATGCATTCTCAAGTAACCACATCATATTGGGGACTCAAGAGTCTAACAAGCCACCTTAAACATTTTTAGAGTGGACTCATAGCTTCTGTGTTCTCAGACTCAACAGCTAGCTCTTACTTTGCTATAAAATGTACTATCTTCACTGTATGAAAAATTCTTTTGTTAAAAAATTCACTGTACAACACCTGGATTTTGGAATCCATATAATGAAATTTTTTAGAGCTTTAAAACGTCTGTGAAAGTATTATTAGAGCTTTTCTATCCACAAGTTCCCTTAAAAGGCTTTCATCCTTTGACCCCAGAATCATTTGAATTTCAAAATGTATTTATGTAAGCTCATGAATCATGAGAACTTGTTTTAATTTTTATAATGATTCAAATAGTAATATAAAGAAATACAAGGTATGGCAGAATAATAAACCCTTGATTCTGGCTTCATTTCACTTGGACATAGATTCAGTTTAGAATATTTACATACTCAGAGAATAGGTGTCTATACAGCTTGAAAGTCCACTGATTGTCTCTGTTCCCTGGACACGTGTTTCCAAATTTGGCCTAGAAATTAAGTGTTCTTCAAATTCTGTACATATAAAAAGACTTGAATGGTTTGATTCTAAATATACCCAATCCAACAGACAATAGTATTTCTTTATCCATAATGTGATTTTAAAAAATATTTTAGCACTAGAAGTCCATGGTTAAAAAAAATTAACCTAAGAGCTCTTTCAAAATTCAATGGTAGGCTTTGAAATCACAAAACACACACATGAATCAAGTCCCAGGATCTCCTTTTCAATTTTAGGATAATCTATAAACAGAAAATATTTAAGAATCTTGAAGCTACACTGGCAAATGTTTCTATTTCACTCTACACTCCAGTATAGGCGCTATCAGTAAAATTGACAAGATGTTTATAAAAACAAGTAGACTGAGGGGTATAATTCACTGTAAAGCTAAACACTAAGTCTTTAATCTTATTTTGCAATAGATAAGTAAGCCAAATTATCAACCACTAAATTAAATAAAATTTTTATGCTAATCCAAAATACTATTGAATACAAAATTTTTATGCTAATTCAAAATACTATTGAATACAAAATACTATTGAATACAACCACTAAATTAAATAAAATTTTTATGCTAATCCAAAATACTATTGAATACTAACTGAAAATGGACTAAGAGGTGTGGGGATGATGGGATGGGATGCAGGTGGAGGGGATAAAAGGGGGAAAATAAAATATTTTCAATAAAATATTAAAAAAAGAAAAATAAAATTTAAAAACATGTATGCTTAATTTTTAAACTAAATCTACTCATAAATATTATAAATAGCAATACTTTGGTGAGAGCAGTTACCTTTTTATCCTGATGTGTCTTTCTGTGGAACAGGTGCTGTACCCTGACCTCACATCACCTATTTTTCTACCTAGCCCCAGAGGAGGTGTAGGGAGTTTTCTGGTTGGCACATTTGGGAACAGCTGACCTCGGGAGCATTGCCCATCCAGGCCCTCTTTCCTTGGGGAACAAGTTGCCGAAAAGCTCCCACAGAAGGTTACACAGAAAGGAATTCCAACTTCCTGAATTCTCAATAAATTATGACATGTATAAATTACAGCACCTATACATAAATACATTTTCAAAATTGTTCTTCATTATGTTATCTCCTCACAAATAAACATGTTAATTTTGCCAGTAACTTGAGCCTAACAAGTGTAAAAAGGAACATAAGCCCAAAATTGAAGCTGATAGTAAGACGTATAGTCAAACTCAGAAGTTCAACAGTTTGCATTAGAAATTGAAAGTAAATTATCAAGTCACACACAAACTGACAGTTATATACACTTAACGTATATATTTAGTTCCTTCTCTATAGTAAAAATTGTATTTCTACGGTTTACCGTAAATGAAAAATAAGGCTGGGAACTGGGCATTTTCATATTGGCACTTTAAAATAAAAACGATAAATGAATAAATAACAAAACACTCACTGAAGCTGCAGGTTTCCAGCGCTCATCAATATAACTGAGCCGTGAGCCATTAGTGGGTCATAAAGTAAGAAAGCTCAATAAAATAATCATAACCTCACATGTTTATTTAGTTCTGAGGCTTAAATGATAGACCTTTGTACCTGACCATGCCTAGAGACAGTTTTATTACACGCACACACACACGAATACACACACAAACATACTTAGAGCATGTTCTCTCTCCCTTAATTATGTAAACTCACATACACATGTGTTCCTGGGACATCTATAATGCCGTCATAGCTTTCCTTTAATAAACAACAAAGGCGCATTCTTTAGTTTCCTTTTCTAAGGAAATTACTTAAGCAATGGCTTTTTATTTAAGCTATAATTATTTATAATTCGTGACTTTTGAATCCCCTTCCAATAGCAAATACACCTAAACCAAAAAGAAAGGCTCAATTATGTGAAAATATTTCAACCCTTTTTAATTATATTTCTATCCAGTTCCTGAACTTGTTTCATCATGCTCAAATTCATCTTAGCTAGTTTTAAGAACATTTGGATTTTGGACAAATCCAAATTTTTCATTCAATGTGCATCTTCTTTCTAACTTATATAACATATGAAAAATGCTCAGTTATCTAAATTCTTAAGTGCTATTAGTGTAGTGGCCAATTTTACCCTTCTAAGATCATCTCTTTAGAATTCTACTGTCTTCTTTAGATTCATTTCTAGTCTGTGTCAAGGGGACTTTTCTTTTGAGTCTCCCTAATTGACCACAAAGATTCTCACCTCTTTCCCATCATTTCAAAACCCTTCTCCTAACTCAATTATCCTACTTTTTTTTTTTTACTTTTTTTTTTTTTCCTCAAACAGCGATTCTAAGAAATTGTTCACTATTTGGGCTCCATTTCATTACCCACTCAACTTGTGTTTTAACCTCATTCTGCCCCTGTCCTTCCAAGGATCTTTTTCTCTACCAGTTGTCACCAGTCAAGGCCACAACTTCCTGACTCTGCTGCCTCTTTTGCACAGTGCTCTTTCTGGATGCATAGTTCCAACCCAATTTATCCACTCCTGACAGATGAATCTTTCTGGTCTTTCCTGAAGTATTGCTTGGTTAAATCCTTTTAGAGTGGAGGATGGAGACAAAAGAAGGCAAAGACTATTCCCTATGAGTCTTCAATAGGTGAAGAACCCAGTGAATTCCTCTTCCTCTGGATAAACTTTTCCTTGTTTTCTCTATTCTTTTCACTTCTGGTTTGGCAGGACTTTTAAAGTCACTATTCTTCTACAGAACATTCACATGCCTGCCTAAAACTTTAGTATTCCTTTGTCTAAAAACCATGACCTACAGTTAGGCATACATTTTAAGTTGTGACCAAGTACACACATAAGTGTAATTATACAAGTGTGTTTTATGTCAATGTCACCTGTAAACCTGTTTAGGTTTGTTTATTTTCATGACATAATGATATTGTAAGTTTCTATATGTAAGTCATGATCCACTAAACTTATTTCATCACCCAATAAGGAAGAACAATCCACAGTTCAATCACCCTGATTATCTAAGTCCTTGCCCTTCTTATAAATGTGACTCATTATATATGTCATTAAGCCATTCACTCATTCATTCATTCATTCATTCAAAAATGCAAGTACTAATCCCCTGCTGGAGGTCACACATTTCTGTGTATGCCAGGGATAAAATTACAATGAGCAAACATAAGTCCCAACCCTCACAGAGTCTGCAGTGTCCATCCCCAAAAGACAACAATCCTCCATGCTGCTCACTTCTTTAAGTGTTTACCTGCTCCAGTCATTTCAGAACTATATCATGCGACTTCACATTTCCTCATCTTTTACATCAGAATTCCATCTCCACAAATAGGCTCTAACATCCTTCATGAGATATCTCTTAACTAGAGGTATCTACACTCTGTATCTTTACTTACTAAGGGGAAAAATAAGGGAAAGGCAAAAAACAACTGAGTTACAGCCTTAGTTCACCAGCTATGCAAGTTTGGACAAGTCACTCAACTTCTCTCAAATTCAGTTTCCTCACCTGTATTACATAAAATGAGAAGGTTGGGCTGCCTCGGTGGTTTTCAGATTCTACACACCATGCTTTCAGGATTCAGTGGAGGTTACAGAGCATGAGAGTAAGTGGTCTTCACTCAAAAGAAGAGGGAGGAGCTTGGGTCCCTGTCTCCTGCGTCATTGGAGTTTACAATTTTGTTTAAAAAACAAAAAAGAGTCCCAGTGCTAAATTTTAAATCATTAAATCTCAAGATTTTGCAATCATGTGCCCCATCTTTTCTGACATACAAGGTTGAGGTGAAGGGAAAAGAAGAAGGTGGGAGGAAAGAGGGATGGTTAGGAGAGAGGGAGGGAAGAAGAGAAAATATTTGTGATAGAGTGTATAGTGCTATGTTTCAGGAGCTTTGTTTGAATAAGTATATTGTTACCCTATTGTTTCTATCCATTAGCTTCACAAGATATGAATTATTAGGCCATTTTACATATGAGGAAAATGAAGTTCGGAAAACTTAGATAACTTGATCTAAGAACCCAATTAGAAGCAGTGAGCCCATAATCCATTCTTTTTCCATTATCCACCTCCCATTATATTTGGCTTGTTTTCCTTAGTTTTCATATTCCCCATATTTCACATGACTTAATCCTAAAAACTTTGAGGAGTGTATGTCAGTATTATCCTTATTTTGCCAATTAGAAAACCAAGTGACTTGCCCAATGTCAAAGTAATTAAATGGGGCAAAGATGTAATTAAATACCTGAATTGACATTTTGTCCCCTTTCCATACACCAAATCACCTCCCTTAAAAGAAAGAAAAGACACAGGGGTAAAAATAAGAGAGAAGGAGACAGGAAGGATGGGACAGTTGCAGAATTATAACAATTCCACTGCTTCCTTAAGAGGGCTAGTAATTCAAATGAGGTCATTGAATGGAAAGCACCTTGAAAAATCCGAAACATTCTGTCAATGCAAGTCATTTTTATTAAAAATCCAAACAGCGTGCACTGAGGATAACACTTGATATTTTTGTAAAATTCCATGTAGTGACTGCAAATATGAAAGAGCTATATAACAAATTAATTGTGTACACAGACTACAGAAATTCACACAAAAGGACAATCTGACACTTGAGATTATGATACAAGAGTTGGTTACATATGCCTGCATTTTGTTCATGATATACAGTTTCTACTGGCAGTAGAATAATTCAAATTTTCAATTTTTCTTGGATTTCATCACAAACTCAATCAAAAGCATGAAAGTCAGTATTTCACTATCCTTGCACCATATGAAAAATAATGGCATGCTCTAACACCTGAACCCTTAAAGCATTTTTTATTTTGATTGTCTTCCCATTATACTGAAAGATTGTCAGGACATTATCAGGAAGATCATCCAAACAAACTAGAACATTATTAAGGTTCCAGCAGTGCAGTAACTCACTGAACATATGAGTGATTAAAAGCCATACAGTTGTGACAAGGACCATAGGAGATCAGACAAAGAAGTTATATGTCTTTAAAAGAAGAAATTAAAAACAAGAACTAGAATGATTTAACCCTTTGTACCTTTTACCAGCACTAAAGCTACAGCATTATTTGACCAATATTTACAGCCTTGTGTGACCAGATTCCGTACTGCAAATAATTTCCAAAGGTTAAAACAGTGCAAAATAGGATTAACACAGAATTACAGCATAACTATTGCCTTGTCCCAATGACAGAATTCCAAAAAAATATATTATTTACTCTAACAAGATGACTTGACATTAGTAAATTCCACTTTTGGAATTTATCATGGACTATAGTTATACTTTCTTTGGTTCACTGAATTATTTGGACTTATAAATGTATTCTCATTTCATTGAATAGTCACAAAGCTATTAATTCAATGCTTCCTATTTGTCAGACATTGCACTGGTCACTGGAAACAGGATGTAAACAGAGAACAGATGCTCCAGATGGAATGAACAATCTAGGGTGACAGAGAGAAAGCTAAATTAATTTTTATAAAATAATGTAATTTAAAAATACTTATGCCATAAAGTTAAATAAAAATATATGACCTCAAAAATACCTAAATATCAACTGTATTCTCTTAAGCAGAGAAGAACAGTGATTACTGGAGACTTTATTTTCTTTTTGATACTACATATGTCATCTGTTTTCTCATAAGCATTTTTAAAAATACTTTTATAATCAAAAAGAATTCTTTAATGGCTATTTGGGTACAACATTGTGAGAATCCCAGGAGAAGGCCCCGCATGGGGGCCAGACAAGGCCCGAGAGCACAGTGACACCTGAATTGGCTGTGGAGGGTGAGCGGGGAATGACTAAGCATGGAAGGTAGTGGATGATAGCAAGATAGAGAGAGAATCATCCAGAAGAGTGAAAGGTTTTAGAATCAGCATTCCATTAGTTTGAGTGGTGGTGGGGGAGAGGAGACAGAAGCTGGATGCTCTCCAGCAGAGGAAACACCGAGCCCAAACTGTAAAGGGTTTTAGCTGCCATCCTAAAGACATCTGGGTTTTATCATGTAATCAGTGGGGAGCCAGAGCCTGGCAGCTGAGACACTCGCAGGTCTCTCTTTTTAGGGCGCTACCTACACCAAATGTCTGAGAAGTAAGACTCTTGGTGAACGGTGAAACTTCTAATAGCCTAAAAATTAAGCGAAGAGATTGGAGAGGTATGATGAGTTGGAACTTACAGGATCTGTTCACCTGTTAGGTATAAGAATGAGAAAGAAGAAGAGAGAGCTGATGACAATAAGTTAAGGGGGCAGAGGATTAGGATAAATTAAGAATTAATGACAAGACCGGTGCATAGTCAGAATAAGGTGTCTGAGGAATATTCATTAACATTTTTAAATACAGATCTTATATTCATGAGAGAGACTGAGGTCTTTTCACCTCTGATTTTCACCACTATGACATTAATTAGATGAAACTAATGAGTGAATGAGTAACATTTTTAATTTTATAAGAATAATTTTTAAAAAGTACTTGCAGTTTCTGATAATAGCAAAACAAAAATTCATGTACATTAAGACTACTTATATTTATATACGTCTCTACTGATATAAATTGGATTATCATCCCAATTATTCGGTGTTTTGTTTTAAGATTATACATCCAGATCCTGCAGTGTATGATTTTAAGTGCCTCCTGCTGTGGGTGAAATATACTTCCCCTTCCCACTCAGGTTGGGTTTGGTCATAAAATTGCTTTGACTAATAGAATGTTAGTAGACATGATGCAATAGAGCCTTTGTTCCCATTGCTTGGTCTGTTCTCTTGTGCACCTGTTATCTGCTACAAAAAAAATAATATGCCACTCTGTCTATTGCTCCTTCAGCCTGGACCTCAAACATGAAACCCAATCACAAGCCTGTAGTGTAGCCCCAGTGTTACCAAAAAAAACTGAGGTTCGGCTGCCTGTCATCATAAAATGCCAAACTCATGAGGCAGGTGCTGATACAAAAGGAAATAGGTTTACTCAGGTGCCTCACAACATGGGAAATGGTGGACTCCCATCTCAAAGACCATCTCAATCCTCCTGCTCAAGCCTGCAGTTCTTATAAGGATAGGGAGGGTAGGGTTTTTTTCTTAATCCAATTATCCTTCTAGCTTTTGGAGCGCCTGAGGCCCTATCCATTCATCTTTTTAGCTTTCCATGCCCATTCAGTCCCTATCCATTCATATCTATAGCTTTTGGTGAGCTCAGTGTAAGAATCTCTCCCTGCCGTCATCTTGGCCAATAGGCAGAGACTCCCATGGTGCTCTGGCTGTTTTATGATAACTATTCCTCCTTCAAAACTCTGGACCCTTGTAATCTGAAAAGGGTAAAGGAGTGAAGGTCTCATTCTTTTGTAATTACCTACTTCTGGCAAAGGGCACAGTCTTACCTATCTCCAGGTCCAGAGATTCTTACTATCAAACAAAGAAAAGGGAGGTCAGGAATGGAGGAAAGGCTTTACGCTAGGGAGAAAGGTTTTTTTTCTCCCTAGAGAAAAGGTCTTTTCTTTCTCCGGAAAGCGGCATACACAGTGTCTCAGGGATGACACTGCTGAACAAGCAGAGTTGGTAGACTGCTTCATATTTCAAGAGACAGTGTTGCAGATTTTCAAAGTGAGAACTTTGGGAGCTGCTATTTCTTTCTGAAAGAGAAATTTTAAATTTCCTTCAGGAATGCAGGTCCAACTTTCCCTTGCAGTATTAACCACAGCAGCAAGATCTGAGTTCTCCTCAGGTGGTGCCCACTTTATGCATGTATAGTGGAGCAAGGCTTGATTCCCCTAAGCTTTACGGAAGGGTGTATTGTCAGGAGGATGTAATAGGGACAAGTGCATTGCTCGGCTAACTGCTCTTCAGGGCCTTGAGTCTTCCAGGTCTTCAGTAAGACTCAGCCTCCTGTCTGGAAGAGGTGTAAGGGCTCCCCAGACAGGTGTATATGGACCTGCAATGAATAAACTTTTGCAAAATTGTTAATGTTTGCTTTAGATGTTGTACATATTACGTACTTTTTGATTCATGCTCCAAATCTAAAGGGGGTGTTTCTAAAACAAACTTAGAAGGGTCTCCCATAAACTAATTCAGAGGGTCTTAATTTAAGCCTGCTCTGGGATGCTACCCTAATTCTGAGCAAGGCAATGGCAAGTGCCTGGCCCCATTTCAAATGTGTTTTCTGGTGTATTTTCACCAGGGTCTTCTTTACGATGTGGTTCACTTTATTAGTCTTTTTTGTAGATCGAGATTTCCAAGATGCATGTAGTTTCCATTATATCTGTAGTGCCTGTCCTATCTTCTGGGAGATTTCTGATGTCAACAATGGTCCATTGTATCTTTGAATGCTGTGAGGAAGTCCAAACCTAGGGATTATTTTTTAAGTAGAATTTTTGCTACTTTAGTTGTCTTCTCAGTTCTAGTAAGATAATCCTCTACCCATGCAGAAAAAGTGTCCACAAAATCTAATAAAAACTTAAAGTTTCCTCTGGTTTCAGGCATCTGCGTAAACTCAACTTGCCAGTCTTAAAATGGGCATATTCCTTTATATCATGTCCTTTTTCCGTTAGGGCACGTTCTGTCTTAAGATTGTTATGGGTGCATACCTGAAACAGGCTTGGATAATCCTCTGTGTAGTCCTTTGCAAGTGAGGCTCCAATCAAGTGTGGTCTAATACGGTCCATTTAAGCATTCCTTCCATAATGGGTCCCTTCATGTAGGTGCTTGAGGATGGGATATGAGAACTTCGGGGAGTAAGATGATATCACGAGTGTTGATCTTCCATATAGAATTAGGGTCATTGTTAAAAAATCCCCATTCATGGGCTCACTCCTTAACTCGTTCTCTGTAATGGGGTTTAAATTCTGACAAGTCCAGATGGGGAATCAAGGCCTCTAGAAGTGGTGGCCCTCGGGTGGCCTGTCTTGCTGCTTTATCAGCAGTTTGGTTTCCCTGGCTTGTTTGGGAGCCATTCTCCTGGTGTTCTGGGCAATGCATTATGGCAGTCTGGTTTGGTGGATTCACTGCCTCTAGTAATTGCAAAATTTGTTTTGCATGGTTGATTTCCTTATTCCAGGAGGTTAAAAGCCCTCTTTCTTTCCATATTGCCTCATAGGCATGGACTACTGTGAAGGCTTATTTACAGTCAGTGTACCTGTTAACATTCTTTCCCTGGGACAATTCTAAGGCTCTGGTGAGAGCTATCAGTTCAGCCTTTTGTGCTGAGGTTCCTATGGCATGGACTTGGGCTTCTATTCCCTTGTCTATGGTGACTACTGTGTACCGGGCTCATTGTTGACTATTCTACATGAAGTTGTTCCCATCTGTATATAATTTCTAGTCAGATTCTGTCAGTGGTTGGTCCAGTAAAACCAGTCTGCTGGAATAAACTTGGTCAATGATCTCCAAGCAATCATGCTGGAGATTTGAGCCTCCCTCTGAGTCCAGGACTAGCGTGGCAGAGTTTAAGGTAGTGATTGGTTGTCTGTGTTGTCTAATAAACCACAGACATTTGTGTTGTCTAATAAAATGGCCTGATACTTTCCCATGCACCCTGCCATCTGCTGATACCCTCCTGACTGTTCCACTAGAGTTAGGACCTGGTACAGTATAAATACCACCATAGTAGACTGCCCCAGAGTGAATTTCTCTGCATCCGGCAAGATGTCACAGGTAGCTGCTACTGACCAGAGGTTTGGCTACCAACCTTTTGTTGCGTGATTCAATTTCTTTGAGAGATAGGCTCTGGTTTAAGGGATATTCCCCAGAGTCTGGATTAGTACCCCCAGTCCAGTTCTTGCCTTTCACAAATGTATAATTTGAAAGGTTTCTGTAAATTGGGCAATCCTAGTGTTGGAGCCAAAACTAGTTTTCCTTCAAGATGTCAAATGCCCCCGGACAGTCTCTTGTCATTTCAAAAGGTTCAGAGTCTACTCCTTTCAAGAATTATTACAATGGTTTTGTTGTAAATCCAAAGGTTGGAATCCAAATTTGGCAGAACTTTGTAATCCCTAAGAATCCACAAAGTTGCCTCCAGTCTCGGATTTTTATCATAGCAATGGTTTGTTTTTGATCAGCCATCAAGATCCTTGAGCTCTGTTTCAGTTAGAATTCCAGGTATACCATCTCCAGTTTGTAAATTTGGGCCTTGTGAGGCGATATTTTATATACTCTTTTTGCCAAATGGTTGAGGGCTGTGATGGTGTAATGGAACAAACAGTCCTCGTATGTATTGCTAGTTTTCAAAAGTCATCTACATATTGTAGGAGAACTCTTGATTTCAATTGACTATCCTTTAATTCTTTTGCTAATATTTCACCAAATGTAGTCAGGGGATTCTTAAATGCTGTGACAGCACAGTCCAGCAGTATTGGAGCATAGCTTTAGCTTCTGGGTCCTGCCATTCAAAAGCAAATAATGGTTGAACATGTTTATCTATTGGGATGCAGAAAAATGAATCCATCAGTCTAGGCCTGTAAACCATTTGCTCTCCCCAGGCACCATGGTCAATAACGTACAAGAGTTGGGCACCATAGGATGAATGTCCTGGACAGTGTCATTTATGGCCCTAAGGTCCTATACAAATCGATATTCATCAGAGTGAGGCTTTGTGACGGGCAAAATAGTAGTGTTATAAGGATACTGGCATGGCTGAATTAATCCTGATTTTAAGAACTGTAATACTGGTTGAATTCCCTCTAAAGCTTCATTTTTAAGGGGGTAATGTTTCTTCCATGGGATACATGCCCCTTCTTTTAGGTTAATTTTTACAGGTTGGCTATTAACTGCTGTACCTAGGGTTCTGTCGACCCAAATGGCTTGACTGACCTGTTCATAGAGTTTGGGTGGGAAGAGTTCATTTCCAGATCCTTCTGGCAATGTCAGGAGTGCCTTGAGCTGGAGAGCATGCTCCAGCAGAATTTCTACACATAATTGCTAGTTCTCAGGAGAAAAAGTCATTTGTGCATGCAATTTACAAAGTAAATCTCAGCCTAGTAATGGAATGGTGCAGTCTGGCATGTAGAAAACACTATGTGTAAGTATTTGATCCCCAAGCTGGCATTCTAGAGGTTGAAGGAATGCCTGTTTTTGTAATCTTCCTGTCACTCCAGTAACTGTTACTGCAGCTAAGCTTTTCTTGGTTAGTTTTATATTTAGCTCACTTACCTACAAGGAAATCAATTAGCTTGTTCCCACTCTCAATTGTCCCCAGAGTTCCTGCGGGGAAATAATGGCTTGGTAGATGTCTAGGGGAGCCCCTGAGCCTCCTCATTCATCATCAGGATCATTTTTCCTTTCTAGCATTTCTCGGCAAGGGTTTTTATTCTTTTTATTTTTATTTCTGAGTTCTGGGCAGTCCTTTCTCCGATGGCTCTCCTTTTTGCAGTAGGCACACTGACTGGCACCTAGTGGATCTTTTAGGTCTTTCCCTCTTCCTTTTGGGTCCTGCCTCTCCTTCTGGTTTCCACATATTTTTTCTAAGAAAACCGTGGCCTATTTTAACTTCCTTGTTTCCCAGGCATGGTAAATTTTAAAGGTCAAGTCGACCAGCTGGGAGGGATTCATTCCCAATGCCCTGTCTAAACAATTGGACCTTCCTTCTAATATCCAGGGCACTTTGCCCAATAAAAGTCATGTTCACCATCTGGACGTTTTCTGGAGCCTGTGGGCCAGCATCAGAGTACTTTTGATAGGTCTGAGAGGTCCTCTCTAAAAATTCAGAAAGATCTTCACTTGGTTTTTGTTGAAGGGCTTATATCATATTCAGGTTCTCTTGTTTAGGCACCCCTTTCTTAAGCTCTTCTAATACGCACCTTTTGTAACATTCAAGGAAGGCTAGGTCCCATTACTCAGGTTCCTGTGGGCCCTGTCGAGGGAATTTCCTTAGTTGCTTTGGGGGTCCCTTTGAGATTCTCCTGATGGAGGCGATGAGCCTCTTCATTTGCCTCATTTATAACTGTCTTTCACATACTCTGAGCAGGATGTTAAGCAGACCTTATACATCTGCCCAGTTTGGATGATGAATGGCAAAAATTGAGGTAATAAGATCTGCCATTTTCTGAGAATCATCTCTGTATGAGGGGCTGGAATTCTTTCAATTCAGTAAATCTGAAAAAGAAAATGGTCTATGGGTCCAACAGTAACCAGCAGGCTGTCCTTCCCGGTTCATTCCACCTATGGGCTATTGCCTCAAAGGGAACTGTCCTGTTCTGGAGAGAGATGTTCCATGGCTAAATTGGGTGCCCTGCCATGTCTTTGATGGGGAGACAATTCCTTCATCATACAGGGGTGGAGCTGTTGCCCCTCCGGGCCCTATTTAAAGGGTATCAAGCAGCAAGAGTGGTGACTGGGGAAGTCTTCCTTCTGCTAAAACTATATCCCTTGGGTTCAGGGCATTAAAGACTCATTTCCTCATTTTCCTTTTCTTCCTGTGTCTTACTCTCAGGGAAGAATTTTGAAGTTACTTCCCTTCTCTGCGTCATTAAGTGGTTCCCTTTCCTTGCCAAATCCTTATTGTGTAAAGACATAAACACTAGGACATATGGGATTTCATCCCATTTCCCTGACCATTGGTAGAATAGTTCCAACTGCATGATGGTGTCATAATTAGGGAAGAATTCAGGGGTCATTTTTCTTCATCGTCTAAGTATATATAGGCCAAGCAGTGTTATAATAGAAAACCAATTCCTTCTTAGACATTGGATAAAAGCTGTACTTGGACCAGTCTGCTAAAATTCAGCCCAGTGGGCTCCTTTCAGGAGTTAAAACAGAACAACCCCTGATGGCACTAAAGTACAAACTCAAAACCATAACCATGACAAGACCCAGACAAAGTGGGAATGTATAAACAAAGCTGGAATCCACAGTTGCATTAATCCAAATGAGTGCTCACAATCATGTCTTAGCGTCTTATCTCCTGCCAACCAAAACTGCATGTGGTCCTGTATGGACTCCAGTACATGAGGCCCAAATGGTCCTAACTGGATGCCAGTGGTGCACAGGTCCAAATGGTAGCAATGAAGGACTCCTGATGTGCACACCAGTTCGACTCCCCCAGTCTCGGAGTCCATCTCCTTTCCAGACCCATTTCACCAGCCAGGCATTTAGGCAGTTGACACCTCAGCAGTAATGCAGGAAAATTCCCTGAAACTGGGAAATCCCCACAGTCCCACTCTCAGGGTTAGCCCAATACAGGCAGCTAGGAGCTGGGCCCAAGCCCTCCAGGACATGCCGAGGTCCACATGATCCCATCTGGGTCACCAAAGTTGCTACCAAACAAAAACAAGATTTGGCTGTCTATTGCTACCAAAAGCCAAACTCATGAGGAAGGTGCTGAAGCAAAAGGAAACAGGTTTATTCAAGTGTTGCACAACCTGGGAGAATGGTGGACTCCCATCTCAAAGACCATCTCAACCTCCTGGTCAAGTCTGCAGTTTTTACAGGGACAGTGAGGGGAAGGCTTTCTTTTCCTAATCTAATTATCTTTTTATAGCTTTTGGTGTATTCAGGGTCCTATCCATTCATCTTCCTAGCTTTCAGCACGCTTGGGCCCGATCCGTTTATCTTTCTAGCTTTTAGCTTCCTCAAGCTCTATCTATTCACATTTCTAGGTTTCTTCTTGCACTGAGGCTCTATCCATGCATGTCTCTAGCTTTTGGTGTGCTCAGTGTAAGAATGTCCCCCTGCCACCATCTTGACAAGGGACAGAGGTTCCTGTGGCACTCTGACTATTTTATGGTAACATTAGTTCAGGGAAACCTTGCCTGAATCAGCCATATTATAGCCCTGGAAGTGTAAAAATAAATAAAAACATTAGTAAGCCACTGAGTATTTTATGTTTTTTTTTTTTGTTATGCAGCATTTTTTATAGCAAGAGCTGACTAACACAGCTTATGCTTCACCTCAGAGTAAAGAAAATAGAGGCAATTGTTTTTCCTTAAAACTGTGGTTTCCTATAAAATTGTAATGTATTTGTTAAACTATATATGTATATATTGTTGTCCCTCAGAATGCCCTAAATTTGAAGATATCAATCAGCAGAAGGATATATCATGTTCATGAATTACCTGATTCCATAAATCAAGGTTTTTCACTCTTTTTAAATTAATAAAGTTATGGCATTTCCAAAGAAAACCTAAGATGACTTTTAGTTAATATTAATAAGCTCACTCTAAACATTCATACAGTATTCAAAAGTGTGAGAATAGCCAAGATAACTTTGAAACAATATTTTATTTGCTTTAATGTGTGTATGGCATGTTTTATAGCATTAAAAAATAAAGAAATAAAAATTGAAATACTTATAGAACTACAAAGATGTTAAATTTTTAATAACCAAAACATAAAATTCAGAAGTCTAAAACATAAGCAATGAAAACATTTCTAATATAAAGACCAAAAGTAGAAAGAGAACAAGAATATGAAACAAAAGACACAATTTAAACTAATCTACGAGGTCCAGCTAATAGAAAGGAGAATAAGAAAATGAAAACAAAAAAATGGGAGGCCCTGGCTGAGTAGCTCAGTTGGTTAGAACATGATTCCAATATACCAAGGTCGTGGATATGAGCCTGGGTCAGGGCACATACAAAAATCAGCCAATGATGCATTAATGAGTGGAACAACAACTCATGTCCCGCCCTCTCTAAAATCAATTTTAAAAATGGAAAAGAAGAAATCTTTAAAGAAAAAACTAAAAAATATCCCAAACTAAAGCAGAACATAAATTTCAAAATTGAATAGGTCCATGGGGATCCCAAGATAATGAGTAAAAAATGGCCCACAGTCATATCCTTTTGAAATTTTGGGACACTGTAGATTGTGAGATTTTCAGAAATATGTGCAGCTCCACAAGGGAAGTTTCCAGAGGGGAAACAAATCTGACACAACATAAGCCTTGGGAGGGAGGTGAGGATAGAGTAATTAACAAATGTAGAGCAGGAAACAAAAAGAAACACAATTTCAAATTTCAGCATAAAAATAAGCACGTATTGAAAAGTAAAGGCCCAGATAGAAAGCAAAGGTAAACTTGAAATGATTTCAAGCAACTGAGTTAAAAAATAAACAAACATAAAAAGAATTCATTTGAATATGGTGAACTTTTTTTACAAGTGTGTCTGAGTTTTGTTCAGGTGGACCTATGTCTGAAACAGCACACAGCATGGCATTCTGTTAGACAATATTTGTGAAGTGCCAATATTGCTTACAGGTTTCCAACTTTTAGAGTCAACATATTTAAATAAGGAAGATTTGGTGGTGGTTATAGAGAGAATGTAAATATAAACAAGCTTGACAACACAAAAGTGAAAGTTTAGCTTACCCAAAGTAAGCCAGAGCAGAAAGGAAACGTTGAGGAAATGAGGAGAAATATTAATTGCTTGTCTTAGAAAGTGAAGAGTATAGACTTGTTGAAAAAGAGAAATAAACTTTTAACTACACTGTTTTAAGTTATAAAATTAATCAATAAAAGAACAAAACTAAAAATATCAATGTCAAATACTGAACAGAGAGGCAGGGGAAAGAAAGTGGAATAGGTTCTCAACTTTCAATGTAGAAGTCAATGATATTCTTTTAAAGTTGACAAGCATGCAATCAAGAATTATAGAGTAGCAGTCCCAAGAAAAATAATTAAAAGCAACAGGAGTTGCTCCCAAGAATATGATGAGAGTGATGAAATGAAGAGGCAAAGATGGCATTTTTTATTATAACTCTCCTATAAGATGAGATTGTGAATTATTTGAAAAAATGGTTTTTAAAAACTTACTCAGGATCTATTTCCCATAGAACTACTAGTTGCACACTTATAAGAACAATAAACAATAAAGAAAAATGCATCTAACAAAATTTAGTACCAAAGATGGAATGAGAAAAATCACTAGGCTAATAATTGATTCAAATGCTCAAATTTAACATTTTAGGGTGGGGGGGTGGGAAGCAGGCATTGAATACCAGAGGGGAAAAAAAGAGAATATTCAACAGTAGAATACCATCTGTTAAATTTAAAAAAAGGCCTATGAAACATTTAACATATTTTTAAAATGACAGTTTTTGTGAGTTTATTGTCAGAAAGCATTTGTTATATTTGAATGGAACATGTACTATTTACCTGCCTTATTTTGTTTTTTTCTAAAAGTGAGAGAGAAGAAGCATTTGCTGAACACCGACCAAATATGTTTAAATATGCTTCCATTTGTTCTGAGGATTAAAATTTGGTATAATTTCCCACCACATCAATGCTAAAGAAATAGCACTACAAGATTTATCTGAGATCAGTAAATGATGGAGCAAAATGTTTTCTGGATTCAAAGCTACTTCTATTATATTATACTACTACAATCATTTTAGTGATCATTAATCTCACCAATAATTTTGGTCTAGTAAATTTTAATATCAAAATATTAATTTAAAAACACACAACTACAGTTTACCTAATAACGGCCTTCCAGAAATGCACTAACCCTTGGAAGCTGTGAATATATTACCTTTAATGGCCAAAATGACTTTGCAGACATGATGAAGTTAAGGATCTTAAACGAGGGAGATTATCTTGGATAATCTGGGTGGGTCCAATGTGATCAAAAGGATCCTTAAAATATGGAACAAGGAATCAGGAGATTCATAAAAGATGTGAAGACAGAAACAGAGGTGAGAGTGATGGGGTTATTGACTTGGAAAATGGAAGATGGAAGGAGGAAGACTGAAGAAACTGGAAAAGGCAAGGGAATAAATTATTTCCCAGGTTTCCAGAGGAATGCAAGCTCTGCTGATGCCTTTAATTTGGCCCAATGAGACCCCTTTGAGACTTCTGACCTCCAGAGCTTCAGACAGTGAGTCTGTGCTATTTCAAGACCATTTGCGGTAATTTATTACAGTAGAAATAGGGATCCATTGCAGAATCTGCTTCAGGACCAGAAAGGCCTCAGCTGAAGTTTTGTCTCAGATATATGATTTTTGGGCAAGATTCCTAACTTCTATGACCCACTGATTTCCTTCTCTGCAAATATGAAATTATAAAAACACCTATTCAAGAAAGTGTGATGATCATTAGTCCACAGTTGGAGTTCTTTAAAGGGTAGATATTATTAACTACTAATTGTTAATGAAAAATAAAATAAAACTTTTAAGAAAGAATGGTTAAGATTGTTTTTTGCTTCCAAACCTCCAATGTTCACCAGCCAGGGGTTCTTCATAACTACTGGCCACAAGTTGAAATATGAAGGAGGAAAACTGCTCCAGTATTGAAACCACTTCATGATTTGAGCTCATTCACTCCACTCCTTTAATATCCAGCCTCTTTGGGGAAGAGGCAATATCCTTGACTGGCTATAAATTTATGAGTGTAGTTGCTTTTATGGCTCTGAATGTAATAGAACCTAAGTAAATACTGATAAGTTCTCTATTCTTCTGAGATGTTCCCACCCACATAATATCATCCCATCATTGGAAATCCCCACAGTTTTGATAAGAATGAAGGCAAGAACTCTTTTATATATAACACTTGTCAATTAGAATCAGAACAGCATTCATCATTTTAGTTGGAAAGGCTACGTGTTTTTATAAAAAATGCACTTGGAGTCTGTATAATGAAATCTTACTCTTATTGTCTTTTGAGTACCTTCAACTGGTTTGGGAGGCTAATTCTGGCTTTCAAATTTATCTTTTTCAAGCATCCTTTAACATGGTTTGCACTTATAGGTTAAGTAGTAAACTCAATTAACGGAAATAAGTAATTTCTGTCACTAGAGCCTCCCCACATAAATAAATTATATTTGAAAATCATGTCCATCTGTTCAGGTACTGTCTTATTAATTAGTCCTGTAGGTAATAAGATTAACTCTTTCAAACCACTTTGTTACCTATCATTTTCAGGAATTGTTTGTATAGATAGTGTATATACAGAGGTTTTTTTCCTCCAATGCAATGTATTGATTTAAGGTCTCTGTGTATGGGGTCATAACACAGCATGAGCTAGTAAGTGTTCAAGACCCCTCCCAACTAGGCAAAATCTCCCTGAAAACCATGATCACTCTACGGAGTATAAGCTGTGACTAAGAAGATATACTTTACTACATAACTCTCCCTATTCCATGGCATATGGCTTTTCATTGATATATGCATTCCTTCAAGATATGACATATGTCATTTGAAGATGATTCTTTAGGGAACAAACACTTATATCGACCAAAAGATTCCGTAGCTCTTACAGTTATTCTGCTTTGATCTAAGTAAACTTTTGTGTTGGGTGTTTCTTATCTGGAATCTGGGGATGATTTTCAGACAGAAAGGTCATTATATACACACATATAAATGAGTTCACAGTCCAGAAATGGAGAGCTTTTCTAGACTACTACATTTTGAAGACAAGTGCCTGGGTATGTTAGCATCATGCCATCAGTGCCTGGGTCACTCCAATGGACAGGAAGTATTATGGAAGGATGTTTGTGTCCTCCCCACCAAATTCATATGCTGAAACCTTAATCCCAGTGTGATGGTATTTAGAGGTAAGGCCTTTGGGAAGTAATTAAATTCTGAAGGTAGAGCTCTCATGAATGGGATTAGTGCCCTTATAAGAAGAGGCCAGAGGATATATAAAAGGGCAGTTGTCTGCAATCCAGAAAAGGGCTCTCATCAGAACCCCACCATGCTAATGCAATGGTTCTGGACTTTCAGTTTCCAGAACTGTGAGAAATAATTGTTGTTTAAGTTACCCAGTCGATGGTAATTTGTTAGAACAGCCTGAACTATCACAAAGGCATGAATAAACATGTATATGATTAAATGCATAAATGAACAAACATTTCCTGAATGAACATATATATGAATTAGTTACTTGATCTTACATAAAAACACAGCTCAGTTTACGGTTCTTTTATAATATAAAACCAAAGAACGCAGCTCATTTACAGACACCACTACACAAGCAACATTATGAAGACAAGGCTAGAGTAAGTCTTTTATTATCCAGAGTCCCATCATTTAAGAAATCAGCTATCTTCTTTGTGCTCCTATTGATTCACTGATCATATTTTATATACCTTATTTGTTTAGCACAGATAAATCAGAATATTTTTCTACATAATGAGAAAAATTTGGGCACAAGTTTAAAATTCTGCATATAAAATAGGCTTCATATTCTAGATAGGCCACAGTGATCTCTCCTTCCTAAGAATGCATGACACTTTATGAATAAGATACTGACAAGGGATACAGCCATACACTGCTACAAGACATGTCTGGTATTGTTATTCAGCTTGCATTTTATTTAACTTTATTGGTATTATTTACCTAGCTATTACAAAACTCCTTCCTATTAGAGAATGTGAATTAAGACCCTTTATATAATCCCACCCTGCCTCCAAGGGTGTGAAAGATAGGTAAATGGATGAACAGATAGATAGACAAGTGTTGACTGAATGTGAATGAATGTAGCCATTTTAAGAGAATAAAAAAGAAGTGGAAAAAATAAAATGTGTAATATTTTGTACTTTTATGTTTTGAATACAATTACAATACCTTGTTCATTACTTTTACTGACTGAGATAAAAACCACTACTTTCCCTTAAAAATATACACTTTAAGATAATCAGCACTTTTCATTAATATATCATTAGTAGTAGTTATAAATATCAAGAAATCATTAGAAAAATAAAATAGATCAAAAAGGGTAATCATTATTCTTTTTAGTTTTCACTTTTGATTTGCAAAGCTAATGTGAGACGAAACCCGTGTTCTTAACTTTAACCCAGTTATGATGCTGAGGCTCCCTGAACTCTGCCCCTGACTGCCAACCCGTAACTGGAGGTTACTGCTTCTTCCCAGAAGCATGCATATTCAATTAAATAAATGCGCCACATGTACCAGACATCAGAAAACAAAGCAATGAGGAAGACACAATCCCTACCTTCAAGGAACTTACAAGCTCTAGATGTGTGTGTGTGTGTGTGTGTGTGTGTGTGTGTGTGTTATATTTTTTGAATTGTCAAAGTTAGAACAGGTTTTCTGTTTTTCAGTAGAAATCATGAAAAGGAAGCCTTTGAAAATCAGTCTGTCTCTTTGTTCTCAGGGTTCCCTTCATTTTGACAACTGTTTCTCCCCAATAAGTAGATAATGGTCAGCCTATTAAAGAAACTGTGATCTTTCTCCTGATTATTTTCTTCCTTCCTCATCTCCTTAGTCGGGTCTTACATTTCCCTGTCATCCTTAATCCAAGACTTGGTCTTTAACCTTATCTTGTTTATCTGTATATACATTAATTCAGGGATCTAACATAAAAAAAAGTTGCTATTATTATTTTATATTTCAAATCCTAACCACCTCCCAGTGTGCAGGCTAGTTTTAAAGTATAACATGTTTTCCTTATGTTTTCCTTAAAATTAGCAACATTCTCTAATTTTTTCTCTATTGCAAATGGCCATCATTTTGCTCCTAGCAATATATACATATACATATA
Source organism: Mormoops blainvillei (assembly GCA_004026545.1). Lineage (NCBI taxonomy): Eukaryota > Metazoa > Chordata > Mammalia > Chiroptera > Mormoopidae > Mormoops > Mormoops blainvillei. The sequence continues at coordinate 89,023 of PVJD01000138.1, forward strand.
TGTATACACACATTTGCATGTATACACATGATACATATATATATATCTGTGTGTGTGTGTGTGTGTGTATACATACATACACTTGTATGTATGCATGTGCATACGTATTTTGAATGACTGGTCTTTCATTTTATACACTGCATTTATCATGAACCCATTTTGAAAATTCCTGAAGAAGAACCTAATTTCTGCAGCAGTAATAGCAAGGTTTTATTTTCATAAAAATTTCAGACATCTAACTCTGCCTTACTATGGTCACTCCTCTATCAATCAGTCATCCTATCCTGAGACTCCTAAATCCAGCCTATTGATGATGCCGCTCCCCACCCCTTAAAGTTGCTTAGGGCCCAGTACCTCAGACTCACCTCTTTAGCTCACACCTCTCTTCAATCACCAAATGAATTCCAACTATAGCAATTCTTTCCAACAACTCCTCACAGTAAATCAGATCTTAGATCCTGCCGCCGTATCTCCAGAAAGGGCTCTCTCCTGTTCTCTGGAAATGTTCATATGAGAAGATATCCCCTTGCTGAGCAAGAACTGAGCAGCCATCAACCCCACCATGACCACCACTCTGAACCCAGATTTGCCTCATGCTTTGCAGAGCTGTTCTCTACAGTGCAAAGCAGAAGGTCCACCTACTAGATTCAATGCAACATGTCAGGTTCCATGAAAGTTCATCCTCTCTAAGATATCTCCTCTCTCCTGCAATTATTCAAATAATGGCTTTAGAGCCACAAAGACCCAGGTTTTAATTCTGACACTGCTAATTGTTGTCTCATTCTGAACAACTTTGATTTCTTCATTTAAATAATGGTCCTAAAAAGTTTTACCTTAAGACTATAGAGACAGATAGGCTGAAAGTGTATACCTTATGGTGTATATCTTAAGGTCAAGACAGTTTTTCGAAGGAGATTAGATTAAATCAGTCTTCATACAGAAAATATGCAAACATTGCAACTGCTAATATTTTAAAAGTAGCAAAAGTAACTTCTAGAAGAAATTGTATTAATAGTACATTATGGTTATTTTTAAAAATCTTTTTAACATACTACTGGAAAATATAGAGGAGATTATCACTTCTATAAGCTTTTGCAATTATTTCACTAATTCAGTGACATTGTGGATGTTTCTACAAAATCAAACATAGATGTGAAATAATTTATCAGGGTAAATATTAGTAGAACATTTTCTTTAATTTCTTGCACATATCATTTTGCTATACTTTAAGTTGAATTCTCCATAAAATTATAGTTTTCCATGTTCATGTACAACAGGAAACACTAGGTTGTAGCAATTCACGTAATTGTTCTCTGGAGCATAAATTACTTGCACATTACTCACCACAATGATTGTCATTGTTGAAAATTTGTGTAGCCAAATATACCAACATTTTATGAAATATTTTAAAATTATTAATCACTTCCTATCCATTAAGAAGCAATGTGATTACCTAATAATAGATAAATATCTCTAAAATGAGACAGATGGAAGAGCTATATCGAATATAATACTTATGTTGAAAAAGTTCATAAATTCTGTGTTCTCAAAAACTACATTTTGGTTCTCAAAGAGTATACTAATCGGGTTATCATTTCTTAGGAATTCAATCTCCCAAGAACTTACAGGTAGTGTTTTATTGCCTTGAGGGTTGATCTACCTAATTTGGAAGATGAGTTATTTGTTTGGTTTTGATGGAATAGAAAAATGCATTTTAGGAACATGTTATTTGCACAAAAGCAATGGGTGCGAGAGCAATGAGGAGGGCAGAACTCAAGACCTATATCTCATTTTTCATATCTGATTACCATTCTCATGTTATTCCCTCCAAAATGCTAACATTTATAGTAATGTGCATATATTTGGAGCTCCCTAAATAATATGATTCTTCATAGCACCATCTTCTTATACAATCCCTCTCATTCAGTCAAAAAAAAAAATAGGTGTTTAATGATGCCATAGACCAGGTGCTCTTCTAAGCACTGGGGATAACTTTTATTAGTTAATAAAGAGGACAAAGCCCCTGCCTTTATGGACCTCATTCTTGTGAGCAGGAAAAACACCATAAAATATATATTGGAATGTCAAGGACTGCTAAGTACAAGGGACAGAAATGAGAGATGAGACAATAGCATGATTAGGGTTTTTTGTGTGTGTGCAAGACAGGAAGCAGGGGACATAGACTTGTTGTTCCACTTATTTATGCACTAATTGGTTGATTCTTGTATGTGACCTGATCAGGGATTGAACACACAACCTTGGTGTATGTGGCAGACACTCTAGCCAACTGAGCACCCAGGCAGGGCTAGGGCTTTTGGATAAATTGATTAGAGAAGTCCTCTAAGAATTCACCATTTAGGAAGAGAGCTAAGCAAATAACTGGGGAGAGAAGGGCTTCCATGGAGAGCACAACACTGAAGCAGCAGGTAGGCTGATGTGATTGGATAACAAGAGGGTACGCAGGTGGACATCTTAGGCTGTACTAGAAAATATATTAAACATTTTATACTTCTTAATTCTTAGTACCATCTTATGTAATATATATTATTTCCCTCATTTTGCAAAATAAAACATAAAACACTGAGATAAGAAATATGAAATAACTTGCCCAGGATTGAGGCAGATCAAGGACCTAGTTCCATGAGGCCCAAATTGATGTTATTAGCTCTTGAGCTATTCTGCTTCCAGCAAGGAATATAGCCTCAGCTGCAGGTATTAGAACAGCCTGATAAAGGGAATAGAGAGCCCAAGCTGAAGTGGCCTGGCATTGTTGCCTACCCTCTGGGTGATGGTGAGCATCTACTATCTTAAAATTTAACTTATATAATCATCATTTCCTCATGAATGCTTCTAAACATATCTGTTGAAGAAGGCTAATATGCACAAGGGAGTGTGATAAAAATTGTTTTTAATTTTTAAAAAATGTATTGTTCAGTTACAGTTGTCCTGCCTTTTTCCCCGTGGCTCACACTTACTTGTCCCATCCAGTCCAACAGTCAAACCCCCCCACCATTGTTGGTGCATATGAGTCTTCTATTCCTGTTCCTTGCTTGCCCCATCCCCTTCTTTCCCCCATTATCTACCCTCCCCTCCCCCTCTGATCACTGTTAGTTTGTTCATTATTTCCATGTCTCTGGTTCTATTTTGCTCACTTGTTTGTTTTCTTGATTAGGTTCCAATTATAGGTGAGATCATATGGTATCTGTCTTTCACTGCCCGGATTATTTCACTTAGCAAAATGTTCTCCAGATCCATCCATGCTGTCACAAATAGTAGTAGCTCACTCTTTCCTTCTGCTGTGTAGTATTCCATTGCGTAAATGTACCATAGTTTTTTGATCCACTCATTTACTGATGGGCATTTAGGTTGCTTCCAACACTTGGCTACTGTAAATTGTGCTGCTATGAACATTGGGGTGCATAGGTTCTTTTGAATCGGTGATTCAGGATTCTTAGGGTATAGTCCCAGCAGTGAGATCATGGGATAGAAAAGCAATTCCATTTTTAGTGTTTGAAGAAATTCCATATTGTTTTCCACAGTGGTTGCACCAGTCTGCATTCCCATCAACAGTATACTAGGGTTCCCTTTTCTCCACAACCTTGTCAGCACTTGTTGTTTGTTGATTTGTTAATGATGGTCATTCTGACTGGTGAAGTGATATCTCACTGTAGTTTTAATTTGCATCTCTCTAATAGCTAGTGATATTGAGCATTTTTTCATGTGTCCACGGGCCCTGTGTATGTCTTCCTTGGAGAAGTGTCTGTTCAGGTACTTTACCCATTTTTTAATTGGATTGTTTGTCTTCCTGGTGTGGAGTCATGTGAGTTCATTATACATTTTGGAGATCAAACCCTTGTCCAAGGTATCATTGGCAAATATATTTTCCCATATGGTTGGTTCCCTTTCCATTTTGTTGATGTTTTCTTTAGCCTTGCAGAAGCCATTTAGTTTGATGTAGTCCCAATTGTTTATTATTTACTTTATTTCCCTCGCCCTAGAGATATATTGGTGAAAATACTGCTGCATGGGGTATCTGATGCCAATGAACAATGCCAATGAACATTGACTTTGCATTCCATTATTTTGCCAAATTCATTTATTAGGTTGAGTAGTTTTTTGGTGGAGTCTTAGCGTTTTCTATGTACACTATCATGGCATCCGCAAACAATGACACCTTTACTTCTTCCTTTCGAATTTGGATGCATTTTATTTCTTTTTCTTGTCTGATTGCTGTGGCGAGAACTTCCGGTATTAGTTGAATAGAAGTGGTGAAAGTGGACATCCTTGTCTTGTGCCTGATTTTAGGGGGGAAACTTTTAGTTTTTGCCTGTTGAGTATGATGTCGGCTCTAAGTTTCTCATATATGGTCTTTATTATGTTGAGGTATTCTCCCTCAATTGCCACTTTGCTGAGTGTTTTTATCATAAATGGGTGCTGTACTTCTTCTAATGTTTTATCAGAATCGATTGATATGATCACATGGTTTTGTCAATGAATGCTAATCGAATGTGCCTTCAAGAATTCCTCAATCAAGTGGAAAGCAAACTTATGGGCATATCCTTCAAGATAATATAAAGTCCAATAAATAGATTCCAAGAGTGCTATGGAAACATGAAGCTAGGAACAACGATGCCTGGCCATCAGTTTTCTGTAAAATTAGGAAAAGAAGCTGCATGATCATATTGGGACTTCCTCACCTCTAATATTATTTTATTTCAACTGTCAGTCATTAACATTCTATGCAGCCCAAGCAAAAGCAATATTAATATTTTTGGGTAGACATAAGCTATATTGAGTTTCTCTTCCTCTCCTTCCTGTAATAACAATCCCTGTATTTCTAAATTATTTTTCTAATAATACATCATATGCTTAGAAATCTTCACAGGTCATGAATTTTCTTATTAATAACAATAATAATAGATGGAAAGAATTTAACCTAAGTATATAATACAAGCATTGGCTATTACTTAAAAATGAAACATGTGCATAAAGAAACAGTATATTCCATTTTCCTTTAACATTTTTGAAATAAACTCATTTTCATAGTATAATTTTAGCGGAAATAAAGTGTTCAAGCTCATATAACCGATGACATGCATCTGCAGTAATACCTACTGTAGATACTCTGCATCCACATAATTAACTTTTGAGGGTTTGCATAAGCAGAAGAATAAGAAAGGAGCTTGACTTCTGATAAGTTATGTGCTGAGGATCACTTAATGAAACTAGGTAAAATACAAAGTTGTAGGAGCAAGTCATTGACCTAGAGGGTGAACTGAGCTGAAACAAGAAACTTCACCTTGAAGAAGCTTTGTAATTCTGAAGTACACCATCCCTCTTAAGGAACTAAAATCTTATTTCTCTACTATAGTGCTGGTAAAACAAAGAGAATATACAGAATTCTAAGAAATGGTTAATTTAAAACTTTTAGATACATTATTCAGTAAAATGTTGAATTTCAGGTTGGATCTATGACATAAGCAAACTCATCAATGTTTTAAATAGAAACAGGAAAAGTCAGTTCCTACAGTCTTCACCCTTTTCAAAATGATATAATACATATTAAAAAATGAAGCTTAATGTTACCATTCTAATAAAGGGCATCACTAAATATTATATTGTTATAACATCAGTGCTATGTTAAAAGGGGTTTGTGATTACTTTCTAATTATTGAATAACAAGTCATCCATTTGAACATTAAGAGTAAATTTGACTGGTTATAATTAACTCTTGTTATGGTACCAGGAGTCCAAGTTTTAACAAGATGGTGACAGTTTTTGACTGTCGTCCAAGCATAATTAATATTAGTATCCACTTAGGTCTTAAAAGTTTCCTGGTTTGGACATTAAATTATGTTTCTCAAAACTTAAAATAGTGTAATAAAGAATAACTAAATTCATTATCAGAGAGAAAAAAAGGAATAAAAGTTAGAACTCACATCTTTTGAAATAATATTTGGTGAGCACTGTGAATGTTTTTTCTGCCACTGATCTGCTCTAGCTTCAATTAAAATTGGAAGCTCAGTTAAATAAGTTGAAATTTTATTAGTGCTCTGTCAGAAACTAAAATAAATAGGACTTCAGAGATACACCCTTTCCTGGTAGAAATTAAAGCTAAAAAGAAAACAAGGTGGCCTACAAATAGGCATACAGTAATAATAGCTAGCAACATAGAAATATAAAAGCAACCACATGAAAGGACATATATATGCTAGGACAATACACTAATGTAAGTGAGAAACATGCCTACATATAGAATGTATTTCATCTAAATTTAATTTACTTGATCTAATCAGTTTTTCTAAAAATGTCATTCTTATTTGATTAACCATATTAACCATTATTATTAGTGTAGAGGGAGTCAAGGCCAATATCAAGGATGAAATGAAATGTTATCTGCCCTGCTGCAGGTGTTGAGACGCTATCTGCCCTGACTAATGCTGTAAATACTTCTCTCCCACTTTTGTAAGCCCCTTCGTGCCAAATCTATTCTATGCCTCCCAATACCCTCCCCCACTTAGTCCAGCATGAAAGGAATGCCGGGCTACTGTTCTGGGCTCAGAATTTGGAGTTTGTCTCCTCTGGGCCCATGCACGTAAATAAAGATCGTGCTCCTAACCCCTCGGTGTCTGGTCGTTTCATTTTTCCATAACATTTGGTTCCCTGACCGGGAAACGACCTTACATAAATTCGGCCGATTTGCCACCGACTGGGCAGGGTGGGTCGGACGCCCGGCGGCTGGTTGGGGACCGGGGAAGTGTGCACCCTGAGATTTCTCAGGCCCCGACCAGTCGGGACACCGGACTCTGCCCCGCGACTCCAGCCAGGAAGTGGGGGCTTCGGAGCACGATCGGAAGGGGCCGGATCAGTAAGTGCCCCGGGGACCAGACCCGAGATCGGGAGGGATTTGGGTCCCTCATCTGTTATGCCAGGATCGAGACTAGGGAAGTCCGATTGCCGGACCCTCACTCAGGGAGGGAGCTGAATAACCTCTGAATGTTTAAAAGTAAACCCAAGTGTGTCTGTGTTTGTGGCTCCTCAGGCGCTAGCCTACGAGTGAGAGTGGGTCCCAACCTGCGATTCCTGTGTCAGGTCATACGGCATAACGGTTGACAGTTAACCCCAAATTCTGTTGGGGCAACTTTAGCCAAGACTGACTTTGTCCCAGGAGGGAGCAGGCCAGGCGGACAAGCGAGTGCCCCCACCCTTTGTATGTCTGCGCCACGCGGGAGGGAAGCCATGGGAGGCGGACCTTCTACAATTTTAGATTGCATGCTACGGAATTTCAGCAAATTTAAAGGGCAAGACCCATCACTTGATGCGGGCCAATTAGAGACATTTTGTACTGCAGAGTGGCCGACTTTTGGGGTCGGCTGGTCCCCCGAGGGAACATTAAATCTATCCACTATAAGAGCAGTTCACATGAGAGTTACAGGAAAGCCAGGACATCCCGATGAGTTCCCCTATATAGACAGATGGCAGGAGTTGGCCCAGGATATGCCTAGCTGGCTTAGTAAGTGCGCGGGGACTCAGGGGCGCTGTAGAGGAGCTGCCAGTGGGGCACGCCTGAAAATATGTTGTCCACAGCCTCGGAGACAGCGAACTCTGGCCATCCTGGTCACAAAGACGTGACCCCCTATTCATCAAGATCAGGAGCAGGAGGACGAATTAGTAGTCCTCCAGCCACCTCCTTACCAGGTTCCGCAGGCGCCCCCTACGGCTCCCCCGCATGAGTCCCTGACTCCCCCGCTGACCCTGAGGAAACCAACCCAGGACGGGTACAGGGACCAGGCTGAATCCCAGCCCTAAAGCTGTGAAGGACCTGCCAAGACGGGAAGGAGGAGTGGACCGTCGTCGAGCCAACGCTACCTGTCACCATCTCCAGGACTAGACCCCCAACATGAGCAGAGGACCCCATTTCTGGGTGCAGAGACAGACGAAAGCTCTGTCTAAGCACCCACAGTGGGGAATGTAGAGGGAGTCAAGGTCGATACCAAGGATGAAATGAAATGTTATCTGCCCTGCTGCAGGTGTTGAGACGCTATCTGCCCCAACTAATGCTGTAAATACTTCTCTCCCACCTCTGTAAGCCCCTTCATGCCAAATCTATACTACACCTCCCAATACCCTCCCCTACTTAGCCCAGCATAAAAGGAATGCGGGCCTATTGTTCTGGGCTCAGAATTTGGAGTTTGTCTCCTCTGGGTCCGTGCACGTAAATAAAGATCGTGCTCTTAACCCCTCGGTGCCTGGTCGTTTCATTTTTCCGTAACATTAGTACTAAAGTATTATATGATTGATAGAAAGTTATTTTAATTAACTTTGATATTTCAATGTAAACAAAATGTATATCTATTATCAAAAATTTTGTAAAATATATAAAATTATAAAGAAATAATAACCTATAATTTTTTCATTCAAATTAGCCCTTTAATATTTTCTTACATTAAATACAGGGATGGGCAAAAGTAGGTTTACAGTTGTATTGTGAGACTCTTTTGAGTTAACAAAGCTAATATTAATGACCACAGTCTGCATCTTTTTCCATATGAACAACTGTAAACCTAATTTTGCCTGCCCCCTGTAGATACATATATATGTGTTTACACATACATATACATTCATATATATAAATGTCTGTTATGGATAGATTACTCTCTATTTGGAGATTTTTCACACTTTTTCTTCTATTTTCACACTATATTATGCCCTGTCCATTGTCCTGTATTTGAAAACATTCTTTTAATGGTTCAAAGACAAGCTGTAATGATTGACTACATCATATGCTAAAAGAGAAAAATAAGCCTAGAAGTGGAATCATTAAGTGAGGTGGTATAAATTTCTTTATACATTTTTAAGTTATATTTTATTGATTATGTATTAGAGTTCTTCTGATTTCATCCCTTCCCCTACTGCACCCAGCACCACCCACTCCCTGAGGCAATCCTCCCACCATAGTTCATGTCCATGGGTCAAGTGTATAAGTTCTTTGGCTGCTCCATTTCCTATACCTTACTTTACATCCCCATGGTTATTCTGTAACTACCTATTTGTACTTCTTAAGCCCCTCACCTCTTCACCCATTCTTTCCCTCTCCCCTCCCATCTGGCAACCTTCAAGTAATCAACTTCTTTTGTCTTGCTTTTAAGAGTCTTTATCTTTAACCTTTGGCCTTTTAATAATGGTGTGTCTTGCAGTGGGCCACTTTGCATCCATCATAATTGGGGCTCTCTTCACTTCATGCATTTGCATGTCTATGTCCCACCAAATTAGGGAAGTTTTCTTTCACTAGTTTTTCAGATAGATTTCCAATTTCTTGCTCTCTGTCTTCTCCTTCTGGCACCCCTATGTTGAATGAATGTTAGACCTCTTAAAGTTGTCCCAGAGGCTATTTATACTATCCTCTTTTTTTGGAATCTTTTTTCTTCTTCTTGTTCTGTGTGGTTGTTTCTTGCTTCTTTATGTTCCAAATCATTGATTTCTCAGCTCATCCACTCTAATGTTGTTTCCCTGTAAATTGTTCTTTATTTCCATTAGTGAATTATTCGTTTCTGACTGGGTCTTTTTTATGCTGTTGAGGTCCTCACAGAGTTCCTCGAGCATCCTTATAACCAGTGGTTTGAACTCTGCATCTGACAGATTGCTTATCTCCATTTTGTGTAGCTCTTTCTCTGGAGTTTTGATCTGTTCTTTCATTTGGGCCATGTTTCTTTGTCTCCTCATTTTGGCAGCCTCCCTGTGCTTGCTTTTATGTATTAGGTAGAGTTACTTTGGCTCCATGTCTTGGTAGTGTGGCCTAATGTAGTAGGTGTCCCGTAGGGTCCCAGTGGCACAGCCTCCCCTATTACCCAAGCTGGGTACTTGAGGTACACCCTTTGTGTGGGCTGAGTATGCCCTCTTCTCGTATTTGAGCTTTGGCTGCTGCTGGCAGACCAATGGGAGGGATTTACCCAGACCAGTCAGCTGCAATGACTGGCTGTGACCAATGGCCACCAACCTCTGCCCTCTGTGGAGGATTAAGTGTGCAGAGGCAGTGTGGTGGTGCTCCAATGTGGTCTACAGCAGTCACTGGGTATGTTAGGGTGGTGCAGGCCAAGGCCAGCCACCACCTGTGTCTTGGATGGGGCACTCTGCCTGAGTTGTAAACAGTTTGAGATGGCTGCCACTTGTGCTGGGCTTAGGGATTTCCAGGTGAAGCCAAGCTGTGACTCTATTCTGGCAGCTACTAGGGCTCACTGAAGCCAGCTGTTGCTTGTTTGGTAGGATTTAGGAGCCAAGACCAGGTATTCTTATGGAAAAGCAGCTTGGGTGGGCCTGTAAGTTGGGTAGGGTAGAATCTCTGGGGATATCCAAGGTGGGTCACACAGTGTTAGCCAGGTTGTTGGAGTCTTAGATATGGTACCATTTTACTGTCTCTATGAGGGGAGGGCTCAGCAAAGGGACAATGGCCTCTGCTCATGCCGGTGCCCAACACTTTAATCTCTCCCTGTGTAGCACTGGTGCCCTTCAAGCTGCCACCCGGGTGCTGGAGCTCAGAGGGAGAGAGTCTGAATAGGTGAGTCCATGTGTGGGTTCCCCAAGAGGAACTGCTTAGGGCTTCATCAGCCTCCATTGCAACTCAATCCCCGCTGGTGTTTGTAGCCAGAAGTTGTGGGGACTTATCTTCCTGGCACTGGAATCCTGAGCTAGGAGGTCTGCTATGGGTCTGGGACTCCTCACTCCCCAGATATCCCTCCCAAATTTTATTCATGTGGGTGTGGGGCCAGCCACATCCACTCCCCTCCTACGACTCTGGATGGATGTGGCTTCTTCAATTCCATAGTTGTCAGACTTCCATTCAACTCGGTATCTGACATTCCTGAGTGATGGTTGTTTATTTATGTTGTAATTTTGATGTGGTTATTAGAAGAGGTGAGTTACATCTGCCTTTGTCACCATCTTGACCCGCAATGTTCTTGCACTCTGCACAAAAGTGGTTATTTTACATTATCACCCAGTAAAGAACAGAGGTTTTTAAGCAGGAGTGCCTGGAGTGGAATCATGACTCAAATACTCACTATTTGCAGACTTTAGTCCTTAGGCGTTTCAAAACTCATATACTCATTTTGAAAGTAGTGACAATAAGTGTACCCATCTTTTGAGTGTCATTAGGATGTTGGACACATACTCAGACTGCAATGATCATTACTGTGAATATTACTGCTGCAACAAGTAATGGTGTAATGTCAACACAGTATTATTTTTATTCTTTGATACTATCTATATAATTCATTATAAAAATTGTAAAATAATTCTAAGTTTATTTGATTGCCAGTTTGGCAGAGACGACTAGTAGTCCCACAGCAAGATTTGTAATTGGGCACTTTGGAATTAGAGACCATACTTCCCAGCCAACCTGCAGCTCGATGTAGCCACGTGGCTAAGTTTTCACCAATGGAATGTGATCAAAAGTGAGGCCTGCTATTTATCTGTGTAAGGTCTTAAGATCTAGTGCATGGAAACCTCTCCTCTCTCCTTCCCGCTGGCTGGGATGCAAAGGTGCCAAGGATTTAGCATCCAGGAGGCACGGCAAAACAATGCTCTTAGGGCAAGCATCATAAAACTCTGGAGCTGCTTGTTTTCATAACTACAGTTTTATTGGAACATATCCATACCCATTTGTTCATGTGTTGTCTATGACCACTTTCAACCTACAACTGCAGAGCTGAGTTATTGAAACACACCATTCAGCTCCCAAATCCTACAATATTTGCTACCTGGCCCTCTACAAGGAAACATTCCCAATGCTGCCCTAGGAGATGGCAAAGCAGCAAGATAGAAATGACCTGAACCCCCAAATGACATGTGGAACACAAACAGTATTCAACCTACGCCAACGACTTTTATCTTATCTAAGCAATTCTTTTGGGTCAATTAGTTCTAACAGCATACTTTTCATCCTAACTAATATACTGGAAAAGCTGAGGGTTTATAAACTTATGGGATTTAAATTTGTTATTTTTACTGAAGCTTGAGATTTCTTTTTTTAATTTATGGAGTTCTTTTCATGTTAGGGATTTAAATCTAAATCTGTAGTCTTTATGGAAAATAATGTCCATAGGTATTGTTTGATTTTTGTTACATTTCTATATATAGTTTTTACTTCAATATTTTCTACAAATCTATCATTACTTCCTCTTAGTTTCTTACATTGTTTTATATTTATAAAGTTTTCCTTATCTCCAGATCATATATATATATATATATATTTGTCCTTTTTTGTGTTTTTTATTATGTTTATATTTCACTCATAATTTTTCATTCCCAGTGGCATCCAGCCAGCAGTACTTTTTGAATAGTTTATCCATAGAGGTATTATATGGTACTAACTTAAATGTATTATAACCATATATTCAATTTATGTCATATAATCAAGCATTATAAATTTATAAACATTCATATCTTTTTCAGAGCTTTTATATGTTCCATTGCTGTATTCTTCTTAAATCAGTATTATAGTATTTTAATTAATATAGTTGTAGGAATTCAATTACATTCAATGTGGAAGTCATCCTTATTCATTTATATTTTCAGTTTCTAACTTCAGGTGGGGGAATTAAGAGTGGGATGCTTTTTAAAAATTTACTTTGTCAAGTGGCAAATATAAAATAAATTATAATTTATTTAATTTATCACAACTATAGAGAAAGATTAACAGATGTTCACAACACAGGTGAAAAATATCACACTGCGTTACTTATACCACATACACTCATTACGAAAAGTAAACTTGCAAAATATCTAATTTCATAGAATTCTTCATTAGATTGAGGCTAAGATAAATAATTTTGTCTATTAATGCATACCATTAGACTTTTTTTTTAAAGATTTTATTTATTTATGTTTAGAGGGAAGGGAATGGAAGGAGAAAGAGAGGGAGAGAAACATTAATGTGTGGTTGCCTCTTGCACGCTCCCTATGGAGGCCTGGCCCACAACCCAGGCATGTGCCCTGACTGGGAATCGAACTAGCAACCCTTTAGTTCGCAGGTCAGCACTCAGTCCACTGAGTCATACCAGCCAGGACACCATTAGATTTTCAATGTTTTCTCATATAGCTTCTGCAATATTTCTCAGTTTTTAATATTATTATTACTTTCATTTCAGTTACTAGAAAACTGGATAAAGCAATTAGGTAATTTCATTAAAATCATCAGGTCACTAAGTAGCAGAGCCTGAGATTTGCCATGCCTGCTCTCTGTCATGCTTTTCTGTCACAGTGACCTGAGTTTTTGTTCTATAATGGGTCTGGACAACTAATGAGTGTGGTCACTTTATTACATTTTTTTATCCCAAAACACCTTATGAACAAGGTTTTTAGATTGTCATGATCAAATCTCTTCACTGAAGAGATATCAAATAATAACCTCCTGGCCCCCACAGGCCTTAGAGTATTTACAGGTATTAATTTTTGAACTTTATCATTTTTTTCTGATTGGAAAAGAACCAAATATATATGTATATAGTCATGTGGACTCAAACCTTTATAATTCTGAGTCTTCTCATTCAGGAATGTCTTCCTATTCACATCTTTTTATAGATCTTTCAGAGTCCTATTTTTAAAAATAATGCATATTCATAATTTTAGCAATGTTATTATAAAACCTCTGATTTATCTATATATATAGATATTTATACATATATGTATATGTAATAACATTTAATGTTTGTTCAGTTTAATAATAGTAATGAAATGAAAGGTCTAGATGCCTTTCCTTCATTGAATCCCACACTCTGGAAGTAAATTACTACCTTATGCACCCTGGCTGATGTGGCTTAGTTGGTTGGAGTATCTGCCTGTGGACCAAAAGGATGCTGGTTTGATTCCTGGTGAGGGCACATACCTAGATTGTATTTCTGCCCCAGTCAAGGCAACCGATGGATGCTTCTCTCTCACATCAATGTTTCTTGCCCTCTCTCTCTCCTTCCCTTTCCCTCTCTCTAAAATCAATAAGCATGTCCTTGCATGAGGACAAAAGAAATTACTATCCTGTGTTAGTAATTTGTTACATTTCTTTGAGGCTTACCCATATCTATGAATTGATAATAAGGAAGTACCATTTAGTTGTTTCTGATTGGGTCTTTATATAAATGAAAATATTAACCATGATGGATTCTTCTTTGACTTGATTTTTTTTATTGAACATGGTGTTTATGAGATTTATCTGTGTTGATAGATAGTAGAGTGATTTATTTACTTTCTCTGCCTTGTAGTAAATCATCATGTGAACACACCACAATGCATTTATCTATTATTCTACTGATAGACATTTTGAGGTGTTTCCAAACTTTGCTTTTACAAAGAGTGCTGCTATGAATATTCCAGTATATGTTTCCAGGTGCACACATCAACACGTGGTTTGTGGACCCAAGTCCGTTCATGAATTGTTTGTTACAAGTACATGATGGGATAAGTATAGAAATGGAAGGTAATCATTTAGAAGCTTTAATAGTAATTGGATTTTGCTGCACTATCCAAGCTCACCATGAGTGAACTCATCATTTAACAGGGTTTCACCAGTTTGATAGGCTAAACTCAGGTGGTGAGTCATAACAAAAACCAAAACCACAAAGGAGTTATGCATGACAGGAGCACATGATAGTTTTAAGATTAGATTGGCAACTGTAATCCCAAAGTGAATAAATATTGTAGAAAACATGAATACATATATATTGTATAAATATCTGCATATTTTCAATGATTATATCATATCACCTGATGCAGTACTATGGTACCACATACTTATTTAATGAGCACAGAATGATTGCAATTATTGAATTAATTAATGTCTACCTTTAGCAGAAAGCTCCACAAATACAAAGATATTACTTAACAAACTATTGATACTATCACCGAAGAACAACTTATTTGACTTTTAATTGTAAAATATGCTAGAAAAGGAAGCAGGTACAGGTTACATATTAATAATAAGTGAAACACTGAGTGGCATTACCCAAGTGAAGAAAGAGAACACTGACAGTCTGTGAGAGCCCATCTGTGCCTCTCTCCAATCATATAGCCACCTACTAGGTATATGCCAAAATAATTAAGCATTAAGGTGACAGTTGATTATTATTCCCACTGTTCCCTTTACAGAATGTAATTAATAAAATTAATATTCATAATCACTTTGTAAACCACTATTCTGTACATCTGAAAATAATACAGAATAATATTAAATGTAAACTGTAATTGAAAAGAAAACAGTTGCTAATACAGTTCTTACCACACTATGATAGATTTAAAACAAATGACTCCTGGCTGGTGTGGCTCAATGGATTGAGCGCTGGCCTGCAAACCGAAGTGTCACAGTTTCAATTCCTAGTCAGGGCACCTGCCTGGGTTGTGCGCCAAGTCCCCAGTAGGGGGTGTGCAAGAGGTAACCACACATTGATGTTTCTGTCCCTCTCTTTCTCCCTCCCTTCCCCTCTGTCAAAAAATAAATAAGTAAAAGAAAAAATTTAAGAAAAAAAGATATATGTAGAAGACAATACTAAAGAAAGACATTTGGGATTCTTTTCCCTAGAGGTGGTAGCTGAAACAATGAAACTAAATTTGAGGAAGAGAATGTAAATAAAGAAAAAAAAATGACTATTTTAGTTCTAATGCAACAAAAATTAGTATTCATGTATTAAGTGAAAAGGTGTTTAGATTTTCTAATTTTTGAAATTATATGAAATAAATCATACTCAATACACCGTCCTCTGATTTGCTTCTTTCATGCAATTTTATGTTTCTAAGATTCCAACAATATTGAGAGGATACCTCTAGTTCTTTCATTTCTGATACAATATAGTATTCCATTGTATGAATGTAAAGCAATGTTTTATTTGTTGTGCTGATGATGACAGTGGGGTTGTTTGTTGATTTCTGCTATTGATATTGTTGTATGTGACTCTTACATGTTCAAGAGCTCATCTAGAGGACGTGAAAGAAAAAAACTGCTGGCTGGAAGCACCACACAAGTCTTCAGAGTCCATTAAAATTAGTAAAGAGTAAGTTATTTTAGATACTATACTATACATATATATGTATTACATAAATTTTACTTATTTTCTACATTTTTCTCAAAATATCCATTCTTATTTAAATCAAACTTTTAAAACCATTACCTAGTTCATTAATATACTCATTAATTTAAAAAAATTTAGAAAGGGACTCACTCAGTGTCACATATTATACTAGAGGCTAAAATATTCTTAATTTTTAATATCCTGCCTCTTAGGTGCTCAGCACCACAGCCCAGTCACTGGTCTTCAGCAAGCAAGATTCGTTCTGATACAAAGAACTAGTGTGAGAGCATAAGTTTCAAAAAAAAATTTAAAAAAAAAATATATATATACCACCTGCAAATAGCCAGTACAAGATATGTTGTAAATTGTTGGTACAAGTGTCCTAAAATAATCACATTATTATTGTCTCACTCCTTATGTAATAGTAAGTACCTTTAAATATTAATTCTAAAACTTTTTTCCAAAAGTAAAATTACTTAAAATAACAACATGGAAAAGAACACATAGATCTAAAAATGTTTAAGTCTGATTTTTGTCTTGCTTTAAAAATAAATAATTGCATTTCTTTACCATCCCATGATGACCTCCAGGCCTGATAATGCCTTTACATGAGGGAGTTTTAGCAAGTGACTGAATACTCCAGATCATTGAAACTAACATTAACATGGTTTGATCAGTGCCAGGAAGCTCCACAGACTCGGCCAATCATTATCACTGCCCATCTACTCCTTTCACTTTACATCCTTTTATCTTCCAATAAATAAGAATTGCAAACATGGAAACATTGTCTGGTCTGCATCTCAATGATATTATTAAGCCTCAAACCATGGCTATAATTTGGGTGTCCTGGGGAGAAAATATTTCTGACACGCCCTAACAAATAAAAGCTGCTTCATGACTATGCATGAATGCCTGTGTGGAAGGAATTTTTTGTGCTCACTTCCTGGTTCAGAGGTATAAGACAGGATATAAAAGAATCACCTGAATCATTTAGAGAACATTTGGCCATAAAATGAGCAGAAGATATAACTTATGGTAATAGATTAAGTTCTTTAAAACATATTTTTCTCATAACCTTACTTAAATAAAAAGTATGTTTTCAAAATCATGCTCACTGATACACTGTAAAGCTCTCAAGTTTTCTGTGGGGGTGGGGGAGGTGTTCGTGTGTGCTATGCTTTCCTGAACTAGGTATGTGAATTCTACATTGAACAGCGTGCCAAGGTAGGTATGGTTCCACTGAGTTCATTAACATAAACAAATACCCTCCTGTCAGTTGCCAGTGTGTATTCAGTACTATGAAGTATGAAGTGATCACAAAGGGCAACAGGACTGTAAAGAGACTAGTGAGGACATGATTCTGGGCAAACATAATGGCATGAGCAAAATCCATGAAGAATAAAAGCAAAGGTGTTTACAGCAAAAGTAGTAATAATAGTTGAATGTCAACTATATCTCAATAAAAAATGGCACTAATAATAAAAGTCTAACTGTTTAGGAATATATTTATGTGAACTAATAGTTATATAGATCCATTTAGAATAAAGCCACAGAGAAAGAAAGGGGATTATTAAAGGCAGGAGAAACTTCTTAAGTTTTGTCATAAATGAAAAGAGTTTGTAGATTCAAATTGGTTACTGATTTCCTAATTATTCATTTTCTCCCCTTTTGTATGATGAGTATAATATTCATACCAATTTACAATATAGAAATATTTCTACTAGTATTTTAAATAGATTTTAAACCTTAAAAAAGAAAATACTCCCTAAACATATGTATCCTCTGTGACCCAGCAGTTCCGCTCTTGGGAATATACCCATCACAAATGAGTGCTCAGGTCCAACAAAAGACTAAAATATATTCATGACAGCTTTATTTGTCATAGTCCCAAACTGAGACTAACTCAAGTGTCCATCAACAGTAGACTTAGTAAACTAATCATTATCTATTCATCCAATGTCATAGTACAGACCAATGAAGAGGAACAAAACTACTAATATATACAGCAACATAGTAAAATAAGCAAATCTGATCTATATCTGAGTCAGAGCCCAGTGGTATTTTTTAAGAAACTGGAAATATTCTATTTTAAGTAGCAATTGTTGTATTTTATATATGTAAAAATTTGAGTGTATAGTTAATATTGGCTACAACTCAATAAAAAGAAAAACATTATAATTCAATAATCATTGAAAAAACCCAAACACAAATTACTCATGGTGACTACACATAACAGAGGCATGTGCACGAACACATCTATATGACACTGGGCAAAATGGTCAAAAAGGGAAATGCGTGTGTATGCTGAGTAGTTAATGGAACTTAATTTTTATTTAAAAACAATTTCTCAAATGTTATAATTCTGCTCTGATAATTAAGAACAGTTCTAAATATATCGAGAATTTGCAGGACTAGTTAATGTAAAATGTTACTAAAGGGCAGATCTAAAGAAAGAGAAAAGGGATTATACTTTCAGATAAAATGAGTGGCTTAGGGGAGACATGGAGGGAAGCAAGAGGTCTGAATTATGCAAATGGTAAAATACTAGGCAAAAAGCTCAAGTAGATCTGTAGCTGGATAAAAATTTGTAGACTAGGTAGAGATCATGAAAGAGCAGATCCTGTCCTAAGAGAACAAATTAAGGCAGCTGAATCTTAGAGAAGAGAATAAAATGCAGCAGTTAAGAGTTCCAGATAATCATTCCTGCTACTGACTAGCTGTGTGACATATACCTGTAACTAAGAACGATAATAATAGAGGCATTGGGTTGTTAGAAGGACTAAATGAGTTAATGCAGGTAAAGTATTTAAAGCAATCTCTGCCAATAATAAATGCTTGATAAATATTAGACTATGTAACAGGAAAATTAAAGCTTGCACAGAAAATAAAGGGGTAAGGTTAATTCCACTTGATTTTTTCTGAATGTAGCCTTTAAAAAAAATCAAACTCATTGCTTTATCAAAGTCATAGTTAGTTTAATCATGATTTTTGCATCAATCATAAACTTAACATTAATTTTACCCAGTAGTCACAGAGGCCTGATTCACATGATTGCAGCTTTTTAGAAATTCAATATGACATAGTAGTTATATGAGTAACATCCTGTCATCTAACTAGTGTACTTATTTCCACATGAGTCTCAGAGCTAATTTTAAGATTTGGAACTCAGTGGATATTACAATGGCTACAAGAACAGATACACCACAGAGGGGAAATATTAAGCTTTTGGTTGACTATTCAACAGAGCTGCGATTGCTTCAGTGAAAGTCTCTCGTCCAGACCTAAACCCCATTCTCCACCAACCAAAGCAAAAAAGCAATGATATAAATCATTGTATTTGCATTGTCCTCTGATCTCAGTGGCATTTCTTTAAGAATTTCTTATTCTGAAATATATTATTTGGTTCACTCTTTCCTCCCCTTTAAGTTTCCTTTCCTCCTCTTTTTTCCAAAAGGAATACAACATTATGATGAATGGATAGGTAACCTCCTCCACCAACCTCCATCCCCCACCAGAAACAAACAAACAGAAACAGTGGTTTCCAGGGTCTGCATCACCAGCCACATCAGGAAATGAAAGATGCTGCTCAGGGCAATCCGGACAAGCACTGCGCCTAAGTCGGATGGGCGACCTGTTCCAGTGACAGCCTCAACCAGATACAGCACTGCACCTGACAAGAGTCCCACTCCAACCCACTGAATCGAAATCTCTAGTCTGAGGAACAGTCACCTGCATGATTAGTAGCTCTTGGGTGCATCTGATGCCCACTCAACTCTGAGAGTCACTTGTAATATGCCATTTGTCTAAACTACCTCACAACTAAACCTTGCAAGTAGCAGAAAGTCTAGCAACACCATAAACTCGTTGGTGGAAACTAACCCCTGTCAGCCCTATTAATCTTCAAACTTAAGAAAAATGCCCCGGTTGGTATGACTCAGTGGACTGAGTGCTAGTTTATGAATGGACAGGTCGCTGGTTCGACTCTGGTCAGGGTACATGCCTGGGCTGTAGGCCAGGTCCCCAGTTGGGGGCCCACAAAAGACAACCGATTCTCTTGCACATCAATGCTTCTCTTCCTCTCTTTTTCCCTCCCGTCCCCTCTTTCTAAAAATAAATAAACAAAACCTTTTTAAAAAAAGAAAGAAAGAACGGGCAGGACATTCATTTTTAGAAATGTGAGAAGGTATGTTTTTACATAAAATTATTTAAAAGTCTTTGAAAAGAGGAAATTGACATATATAATCTAAAAAAGTGAATTCAAAGTTCGATTGTCACAAAATTCAATTAAAAGCTATCCCAGGCCATGAAAGAGTGGTACAGACTCTCACTTTAGAGTCACTTTAGATCTACAGTGACCAAGAAGGTAGCCACTGGCTACATGTGGCTGCTGAGCACTTGAACTGTGACGAATCAAACTGAGACATGCTACAAGTGTAAAACACGTATCAGATTTCCAAGGCTTACTTTCAAAAACAACGTAAACTAGCTCGTCAATAATTTTTATGTTGGTGATACATTGAAATGATTACACTTGGGGTACATTGGATTAAATAAATAATTATTAAAATTACCATATTTTGCTGTGTATAATGTGCTCTCACAATACACACCCACGTTTTTATGCACATTACACAAAGGGTTATTAAACTCATTATTATACTCATGGTATGTAATCATGATACCCATGTATAATACGCATCTTTATGTTTTCCTCAAAAATTTGGGCAAAAACTACACATTATACCTGGTTGGTGTGGCTCAGTGCATTGAGTGCCAGCCTGAAAACCAGGGAGTTGCCAGTTCAGTTCCCAGTCAGGGCACATGCCTGGGTTGCAGGCCAGGTACCCAGTAGGGGGCATGTAAGAGGCAACCCCAAATTGATGTTTCTCTCCCTCTCTCCCTCCCCTCCCCTCTCTCTAAAAATAAATAAATAAAATCTAAAATAAAATAAAATTCAAAAACTACGCATTATATACAGCAAAGTATAGTACTTTGCCCTGTTTCTGAATTCTTGCAAAGTGGCTATGTCAAAACTTTAAAAAGTGTATGTGGGGTTACACTGTATTTCTACTGCAGAGTGCTACTGTAGGGTCCTAAATTAGTAGTTAGTGATTAAGATAATGAAGATAATTCTATCTTAATCCAACCGCCCCCCCAAAAAAGTCATGAAATATCAGTTTTCAAGTTATATGTAAAATAAGGAATGTGTTGGTCATTTTTATCTACTTTATTAAATATTTAGTACCCTGACTTCCTTTCTTCTCTTGCCCCCTTGGCTTACAGGTTTTTCTCATTTCTCAATGTCCACCCAAGCTTCTGCTGCTTAGATGTCCCAGCAGCTGGATGGATGTGATTCCCTCCAATCAACAATACACATGGAAGAAGGCACATTTACAAATCAGAGGAAACTCCCTACAACCCTCTCTGTGGAAGTGACTTAAACTAGAACTAAAGGATGAAGATACTCATGTGATGTTTATGCGTGGGAGGTAGGGGTATCTGAAAGAAGTATCCAATGCAAAGAAGAAATGTCTTCAGATGAAAAATACTTGGCTTTTGGGGGAAACTGCAAAAACCTGGGTGTTGCTAGAACCTAGCAAGTAAAGGAGAGTTAGTTGTAAGAGGTAAGATTCCAAGACACAGTGCAAGGCCGGAGTGCCAAGTGTCTCAAAAGCCACAATAAATAGTCTGGACTTTATTCCTGGTACTGTGGGAAACCAATTGGATGTGTTTAAGCAGGGGAATGACATGTTATTATTTATTTTTTAAAAAGATTACCCTTGGAGGGAATGATATGGAAACTGAGTGAGCAGTTAACAGACCGGGGCATATATCCAGGTATGCAGTTCTCATGGCCTGGGTGACGACACTGAGCAGCAGAGGGGAAGGTAAACGGGAAGTGTGAGGTTCATTTGAAGGTAATACTGGCAGGTCTCTAATTCGCTGACAAATTAGATAGGGTATGTAAGGAGAAGACATAAATAAAGGACAACCCCTGGCTTTTGGTTTAAGTAAAAAAATTACAAGTGTTTTTAAAAATATCTATTTCCAATAACATAAGAGGAAATTAAAAATCATGGAGAAGAAACGAAAGGATACTTCCACTTATTAAGCAACTGCAAAATACCAGAAAATGGTGCTGGCTGTGTCATACATGTTATCCAATTTACAATTCTCAAGAACCTTACTAAAGTAGGTATATTATCCTAGATCAAAGATGGGCAAAGTAAAGCAAAAAGAAGTTAACTAACTTATCAAGAGTCACTCAGAAAATCAGTCTTTGTCTAATTCCCTGTGTCTTCAGTGCTTATACCAACACCGATAATTTTCTCTAAATCAATGAACTACTGTTCCTAAGATATTTGTTGCAAGATGACTAAAAACACAATAACCTATCTGACAATTTTAAAAGACTCACTAGAGTGAGTGCACTGATCCAAAGGCTCATGATGTGCAATCATGTTGTTAGTAAAATTAAAGTGTTTGCAAGAGCAACCAGGGGAGCTATTGCAATCTGAATGGCTAGGATTCTCCTGAGAATCTCTGAAACAATCTGTTCAATGCGTAACTTCAAATGTAGAAGCTGCCCTTTTCACCTTAAATCCTTGTGTGTTACTTTATCTCTCTCCACCAGGGGAGAGAGGATGATGCTGTGGACAGCATCCCTCAGAACTGGCCTGACACTGTGGCATTCTTGCTATCAGCATGAATGGTGCTTTGCTCTAAGTCTCTTTCCTATTAATTCAAGCGCTACACAGTTTAGCAGTCTCTGAGTTACTGTATATATTCCTGTGTAAATCCAACATTTCTTTCTTAAACTCAATGCTTATAAATTAAGGTGATGCATATATGCCTGCATGAGGCCCTAAACCAAGTAGACAGTAAAAACCTGAAAGACATATTAAAAAGGTTTCTATCTGTTTACATTAGACATCAGCAAAACTTAGCATCTTTCTTTACCTTCTCATGGTCTCAATGACACAAACATATACCTGCAGAATTTCCTTCTACAGCTACTTCATCAAAACACTGCACCACATACTCAAATGCCAACATGGGGGAACGTATGTACATATGTAGCAGACAGCAGAAATAGTTTTTAAATAACAGATTTATCTCCAGATTATTCATGGAACATTCTTTTTTCTACATATTATTCAGTAACACCAGATGGTATCCACAAGTGACATCAGTGATTACCATTTGTCCTAGCTAAAAAGATCCATCAAAAGGGAAAATGTGTCTCTTAAAGGGCCAATGCACAAAACTTTGTTCTCAACAACTTACCCTGGGCTCCAGCTGTGGGAGGATGAAGTGGACTAGAGTCACATGAAGAGAGTCTGAGGTCTGTGGCTCTGGGGATACAGCAGAAGGGAGACCCACCAGGATTCTTGTGCTGAATCATTCTCCCACACCACAGAAACCATCTTTCTCTGTTGCAGCACTCCCCTCAGTGTGGCATTAGCCTGGGAGAAAGCAATAGCCCCACCATCAGACTCCCTCTCACGCTATCTTGTGGAGCTCATGCCTTGCTGAAAGGTGAGCCAGAGTCTCTTTTAGTGACTAAGCCTAACAGACAGCCTGTAGGAAGAGGTAGGTGGAGGTGGATTTTTAGGTGCCATGGGACTTTTGTTGACCTGCCCCCTGGTTGGTGCTGGTAAAAACAGGCATTGGTGTGCAACTTCATCCTTCCCGTATATACTCAGGCCCAGCAGAGGCAGCTACAAACTGTAGCTCCAAACAGGTTGTCCAGGGCCAGTCACAGCATCTGACACTGAGTCCCTCTGAAGAGACCCAAAACCAACACACCGAATGGCCAGCATCAGACCACAACAGGGCAGGTTTCAGTAAGCTTCACAAGCAGCATACCAAAAGGGAGATCTCAGCAGGCATCAACCCCTGCTGAAGCAAATTCCACTTTGTGTGGTTAGCACCACCACAGCAGCTTCCACACCGTAGGTGGGGTCGAGCCTCACAATCAGCCAGCCTGAGGGTTGATCCCATGCACAAACAGACCAATAACAATAAAGAATCAATTATAACAGGAGGACCCATATAACCCAAAAAAGGGACAGTCCTGCAGCGCCCAGCTCAGGTTATCATGGACACTGCACCACTGGATCCCACAGGACACCTATGACATAAGGTCACCCTACAAAGACTGAGAGTCAAAGCAGGTAGATCTATACAACACACAGAAACAAACACAAAGAGACAGCCAAAATGGGGAGACAAAGAAACAGACCCAAAATTAAAGAACAAAAAAAATCTCCAGAAAAAGAGCTAAATGAAATGGAGGCAAGCATTTTATCAACTATAGAGTTCAAAGTAATGGTTATAAGAATGCTCAACAGCAAGAAAAATGACTTAGAAACCTTAAAAAATAGTCATAAATAAAGAATATCTTATCTGAAATGACAAACACAATGGAAAGAATAAACAGTAGGTTGGATGAAGCAGAGGATGAAACCAGGCATCTGGAGGACAAGGTAGGAGAAAAACCCAATCAGAGCAGCAAAAACAAAAAAGAATTTTAAAACATGAGGATGGTTTAAGGGACCTTTGGGACAACATGAAGCATCACAACATCTGCATCATAGGGGTACCAGAAGGAGAAGAGAAAGAACAAGGGATCAACCACATATTTGAAGAAATAATGACCAAAAATTCCATAACCTGGTGATGAAAAAAGACACACAAGTCCAGGAAGCACAGAGAGTCCCAAATAAGATGGATCCAAACAGGCCCACACTAAGATACATCATAATTAAAATGGTAAAGATTAAACACAAGGAGAAAATCTTAAAAGCTGCAAGAGAAAGACAGTTACCTAAAAGGGAGCACCCATAAGACTGTCATCTGATTTCTCAACAAGGGATTGCCTTGAAACATTCAAAGTAATGAAAAACAAGGGTCAACAACCAAGACTACATTACCCAGCAAGGGTATCATTTAAAATTAAGGAAGAAATAGAGATTCCCAGACAAGAAAAAGGTAAAGGAGTTTGTTACCACCAAACCAGTATTACAAGAAATGTTAAGGGGCTTCCTAGAAGAATAAGGAAGAAGAAGGAGGAGGAAGAGAAGAAGGCAACAGAGGAACATAGTTAAAAGAATAATATGGCAATAAATACATACCTATAATAATCACTTTAAATGTAAATGGCTTGAATTCTCCAATCAAAAGACATAGGGTAGCTGAATGGATAAGAAAACAAGACCAATGTATATTCTGTCTACAAGACAGCTACCTCAGAATGAAAGATATGCACAGACTAAAAGTAAAGAGATGGAAAAAGATATTTCAAGAAAATGGAAAGGAAAACAAAAAGCTGTGGTAGCAATATTTATATGTGACAAAATAGACTTTGAAACAAAGGTTACAGGAAGAGACAAAAAGGAAACTACAAAATGATAAAGGGAACAACACAACAGGAGGATATAACTCTTGTAAACATTCATGTACCAAAAAGAGAAGCACCTGATTATGTAAGCAAATCTTGATGAATATTAAATGAGAGGCTGACAGCAACAGTCATAGTGGATAGACCATCCAGTCAGAAAATCAACAGAAAACAGCAGCCTTAAATGACACACTGGATTAGATAGATTTAATTAGCATTTCATCCCAAAGCAGTGGAATATATATACTTTTCAAGTGCACATAGAATGTTTTGTAGGGCAGACCATATGTTAGGGAAAGGAAATAAGTCTCAATATATTTAAGAAGTTGAAATCATATCAACTGACCATAATAGTATGAAATTAGAAATCAACCATAGGAAAAATATCTGGAAAACACCCAGTCATGGAGGCTAAATAATATGTTACTAAATAAAGAATAGGTTAACTATGAGATCAAGGAAGAAATCAAAAGATACCTTGAAACAAATGAAAATTAGGACATATAACCCAAAATCTACTGGACACAAGAAAAGGAGCGCTAGGAGGGAAATTCATAGCATTACTGGCGTATCTCAAGAAATAAGAAAAAAAAACTCAAAAAAACAATCTAACTTTACACTTAAAGGAACTTGAAAAAGAACCACGAACAAAGCCCAAAGTGTGTAGAAGGAAGGAAATAATAAAGATTAGAGCAGAAATAAAGGACATAGAGTCTAAAAAAAGGATATAAAAGATCAATGAATCCAAGAGCTGGTTCTTTAAAAAGATAAACAAGATTGACAAACCACTCTGACCAATGTGTGACCCATGGACACAGACAACTGTGTGATGATGGCCTAAAGGAAGTGGGGGAATAGGTCTGGGAGGAGGGGGAAAAGGGGGTGGAAATAGAGACATCTGCAATAGTGTCATATAAGGAAAGAAAGAAAAAGAAAGAAAGAAGGAAGGAAGGAAGGAAGGAAGGAAGGAAGGAAGGAAGGAAGGAAGGAAGAAAAAGAAAAAATTTTAAAAAGAATGCTGAAGTTGCTTTATTTAGTTCAATTAAACTTGAAATGAAGCATCCCATATTTAGAATCAAAATACAAATGTGTATTATGAGTGTACATACTTGCATATATTATTCATGTTTATTATTTTTATGTAAAATACACATATACATAAACATGTGCATATATGAATATATATGCATATATACACATTTCAGTATACTGGAATAAGTGATTTGTATATTATGACAACATAGGTCAACTGGAATGAGAATTACTTTTGTATTCATTTCTCCAACCAGTTTGCTGGTTCCTGAGCTCCAGGGGTTCTGTTTATTTTTACACCCCTTGAGCCACTACATGTTTTGCAATATAATATTCGCTTAAAAACTTAATTAATTAAATTAATTAATTATAAAATTAAATTATAATACTTTCACACAAAGTATCATCATAGCTACTTGTTTTACAAGTAGTTTATTTCATACAAGTTAGTTTAATTTCATAAAAATAAAATGTTTGATTTTTGACTCATATAAGAAAAAAAATATGTGCTTTATATATGTAGAAAACTACAATGCTATTCAAAATTGTTTTAGGCTTAAATTTAAAAAAATGACATATTATGCCTGCATACTGCTTGTTCCCCATTACTATAATTGTTTAAGGCAGTTTGAGGATGTATAGCAGAAATACACTCTACTTGGATAACAATTACTTCACAAGTCATAAAAGTTTTCACTTTTTAAGAATACATGCATAGACAGAGGAAAAATATGATCATTTAAAATTCATAAGCCACATGGTAATGGAAAGTACTTCAACATATACTATGTGTGCTTACATTTCCTATTTAACGTGTCCCTAATGAGGATCATTTCAGGTAGCAGGATTCTTGGTCCAGAGTGAAGTTGATCAACTAAACTAAGAAAGGAAGATCATTTTTTAAAACACTTCAGGCCTTTTAAATTGTAAGCCCTGCTTCCCAAAAAGTTTCATTATTAAATAATCACTAATTAAGAAACTTCTTCAACTAATATTTATCCACGACTCCTGAAGATAAGAGTAATTTCCATACATTTATAATTAACTAAATATTCAAAATGTTTCAATTCATTGTGCAAAACTAGGTAAAATTATTTAAATCATATGCATCAGGTTTTATTTCATCAAACATGTGACTATTATGATTTTTATTCCTGATTTAATAAATTAGTTGCAATTAAAAACTTCAGTTCAGTGTTTTACAGTCTATTCTAACCTGTCTCAGAAGTCAGTCAATCATATTGTATGTTTCTACATAAAATATCATGTATTATTTTATCCCAGTAGATGCTCAGATGAGTCCAGTAAAATCATTACATGCTTCGTATAAATAATTGATGAAACACAAAAAAATGAGAAAAATAAAATTACCTATTTCATTTGTAGCTTTAAAAGATAGTGTGAAACTTAAGATGAGACCATATAAACAAACATAAACAGCTTAGGTATTAAAGTTATTAGAAGAAGCCATGTGAGCTCTGAAGTTGAACAGCCTCGGTTCATACCTAATGCTCACATTTACTTGCTGTGCATTTTCAACTGGGTATCTAACCTCTCTGCCTCAGTTGCTCATCTGCACTGTGGAGATAATAGTTTATACCTTAAAAAAGTTACCAGTAAGAATTAAATGATTTATGTGAAGTGCTCAGTGCCTAGTGCACAGAAAGTACTTAATAAATGTTAACTAGTCATAGCAGTCAGGAATTAGTAACAGAAGTAGTGTATGTATATATGTTTATAATATGTGTACATATATGTACACGGGTGTATAAAACCTGCAGCAATAGAGATTAATTATAAAAATAGTATTAATGTCATAAAGACGACTCAAGAGAGCATGCAATCTCAGTACTTATTAAGTACATTTGGCTTGTGCCAGACTGTGGGCTGAATGCTTTAAATGCCATTTTATTGAAGTCTCACGGCATACTGTGCCCATGCGCTAGGCAGGCTCAGGTTAGCTGGTTAACATGTCCAAAGCCCTCCATACAGGTTTGAATCAAGTCTTTCCCAAAGCCTGAATGCCCTTTCTATTGCCTCACCTATTTAAGTAATTCAAAATTGATGAGAACAATTTTGCAAACATGTTTTAAAAGACACTCTGGTATTCCAGGTTAATCTGAGAAAATGGCAGATCCCATGCTAAATTTTTGTAGACATACTACACAATACTTGAGTAGTTCTTAAAATGATTTGAAATGATTACACAAAAGATACAAAAAATGTGTATGGACACATTAAACATAATATTAACTCATTTTTAGTTTCTTAGTAAGAGAGTATGTTGACATGAATAAATCCCTCACTTGGGAGTATGAGTATTTCAACTGGATTACAATACCCTCCTTTCTTTACCACAAACAGAACCCACCGGAGTTGAAAATATATGAATTTGCAAAAAAAGGAAAAAAAGGAGCAAATGAAAAACTTTGAAAACTTCCAAGTGAGAAAATTAAAGAAAAATATTTTATCTATCATTCTGAAGCTGACACGTGGTACAAGTCAGTGGTTTGGAGAAAAGTCAAGGCCCTGAGCAGAAAAATGGAAATAGAATATATTGAACCAAAGGATCATATTTGAAAACTCCCCATTATCTTTAAACTTCTCATGAGAAACAGAAAATAATAATTAAAAATTTAAGAACTTGGTCATACTATGTATTTTTCCCTTAACAAATTAATAAGTACATATAATTTTACTTTATTCATCTAGAATCAGCTTACCAATAAAGGACAACTAAAAGAACTTCATCTCAGAAAACCCTCTGAGATTTTGGAACTTTTGTAAAACATCTCTTAACTGTGAATTGACATTTTCAAACAACAACTATGCTCTCCAAACTTCACCAGGGGCCATTGTACCATCCACCAGAGCTCAGCAGGGCACTGTCCTCTGCCTTCCTGAGTCCTTGCAGACCAACCCAGCGGACACTCTTTCATCACACATTGAACTCACACACACACACACAGACATTGGCTAAAAACCCAAAAACCTGTATTTCACATTGACTACACACACCTCCAAGTCTCAGTGTCTGACTATGGCTGTCACACAGTGTACTTAAACAAAATAATGTAGGGAGAATGCTGTTAGTTGTGCAAGTGAAAGAGCTCTATAAACTGTAATGTTTAATTATCAGCATCAATATTGTTATTGGATTGATAATTTACTAACGATGGTGCTCACCAAAAAGAGTTTAAATCCTTTATCATAATACAAAAAAGTCTCTATTTGCAGACTCTTTTCTACTTTGTAAACTCACTCTCCACCATCTTTTTCTATTTTACCACACATTGGGTCCTCATAAGATCATAAAGCCAACTTAATTATTTTCATTTGCACATGCTATTCCTATTAATAACAGATATTTCCTTTACTTTCATCTTCTTTTGGTCAAATCCTTCGCATGGGAGGAGAACATTTTTAAAATTATATCTGATAAAGGACTTGCACCTATTATATATATAGAGCTTTTACAACTCCGTAATAATAAGACAAACAACTAAATTTTTAAAGGGTGGGAGGAGATGGATAGGTTTTGAACAAAACTTTGAAGCAAAGAAAATACATGCATAGTACACAGCTCATGAAAAGATGTTCAGACTCATTAGTCATTAGGGAAATACAAATTAAAACCACAGTGGGAGCTCATCACATACCTTTTAGAATGTCTAAAATTAAAAGGCTGGCCATACCAAGTGTTGGGAAGGATGTGAATAACTAGAACTCTCAAATACTGTTGATGGAAACACAAAATAGTACAGTTACCCTGGTAATTAGTTTTAACAGTTTCTTCCATGTAATCTAGCCATTATACTCTTAGGTAATTGTATAAAATAAATGAAAGCCTACATTCACACAAAGACTTTGTAAAACAATGTTAGTAGCAGTTTTACTTGTAAAAGCCAAAAACTGGAAACAATCCAAATGTTCATCTACAGGTCAGTGAATTAACAAATTGTGGCACATCCATACAATGTCATGGTATTCGGGAGAAAAATTGATTGATCCAACAAAATGAATAAATGCTAAAATAACTCACAGTAGAATACTGTATTATCCCATGGATATAAAATTCTAAAAAATACAAATTAATTTGCAGGGGCAGAAAGGAGATCAGTGGTTATCTCAGGGGAGCCAGAAGGAAAGTTTACAAAGGAGCATGAAGAAACCTATATGTCATGGGCCATATCACTATCTTTATTGTGGTGACTATTTCAGGAGCACATATGTATGTCGAAACTTTTTAAATTGTGCACTTTAAATATGTGCAGATTAGCCCTGACTAGTGTGGCTCAGTTTGTTGGACATCATCCCTCAAAGCAAAAGGTAACCAGTTTGATTCCCAGTCAGGGCACATGCATAGGTTGCAGGTTCAGTCCCCAGTTGGGACACATTCGAGAGGCAACCGATCAATGTTTCTTTGTCATCAGTGTTTCTCTCCCTCTCTTTCTCCCTCGCTTCCCCTCTCTCTAAAAAAAATACTCAAAAATAAATAAATAATGTAAATAAATAAATAAGTGCAGTTTATTGTATGTCAATTGTACCTCCTAGATCTGTTTGGTTCATTAGGAATATAGGCTACTGATACACCCAACAAGATGGCTAAATCTCAAAATTATTATACTAAATTAAAAAAAAATAAGACATGAAAGGCTACACACTATATGATTCTATTTGCATATTATTCTAGATAAGGCAACACTAGGGACAGAGGGGAGATGAGAAGAACACTGACTGCTGAAAGGCATAAGGGAATTTGAGTCCAAGGGGGTTCAAAAAATGTTCTATATCTTCATTGCAACAGTGGTTACACAAAGGCATACATTTCTCAAATTCATTGAAGTATATACTTAAAAAAATGGTTTTACTCAATGTAAATTATATTTTAATTATCTCAATGTAATTATATCTCAGTGTTAATAAATTATATCCCTACTAAATTGAAAACAAAGAATTCATATGTCATCTCTTGTATAAACTGCTCCAGGATAAGTTAGTGGGGCATTTGCTAGGTTTCTATAATCTTTCTCCAGTACTCAACATTTGCATTTATTACAGTGAGTAATAATAATTTCATTCATACTCCCAACCAGACATGAAAATATTAGGAGAGAATTGCTTCTAGTCATTGCATAATCCTAATATAGAATGCAATGCTTGAAAATGAGGTTCTCAACACACGTTTTTACCCTATTGGTATTTCTCCTTCCTTCTCCATTACAATTACTAATTTATTCATTGGCTACATCCACATAAGTTTGAATTAAAGGCCCAATTTAAAAAGTGGGCCAGAATAACAGAGTTGGTAAGTATGACAGGGAAAGAACAACATGCATTAAATTGTTATATATCGGGTCAGGAGATTAGAAAAGTTTTTGAAGGTGGCATCTCAGCAAATACTTGCAAAATAAGAGGAAGTTGGTTAGATTGATGAGGGAAAATGATGAGGATGGTGGCTGAGTGTTTCAAACAAGGGAAACAGCACTTGTGGAGGCACAGAACATGGTGCACTTGAAGAACTAAAAGGTTTATTCCAGTTGAAGATTCAAGTGTGGGATCTCAAGAAGAGAGACAAGGCTTGGAGTGGAAGTCACATGGGGTCTAGAGATGTGAAGACACTTGGACTTCAGGCTAAGAACATTAAGAAGTTAACAAATTGTTTTAAATAGAGGAAAAAAGAACATGATCAAATTGGCTTTTTTTTACATCACCCTAACTGCTATCTGGGGAATTGATTGGAGGCCAGGAAGATAAGGAAAGGGGAGCAGTTGGTTGCTGAAAAAATTCAGGTTAGAAATAATAATTAGTTTGCTGAAAATTAGCCCAAATTAGGGAAACAATAGTCTTCTTATGTAGCTAATAACTTCACGATGACCAAATAAAGTTTAGTTCTGCCATACAAAGTTTTAAAACATGAACAACTTGTAGGAATATAATAGCTAAAAAACTATAAATCTGTAATGACCATGATCAAATCAAAGCTTTCCTGTATAATCCTTAAAGAATATGGACTTAAGGTCAGCTTCAATCCTTCATTTTCTCTTATCTTCCATACTTGACAGTTCTTAAACTCAGTTCAAAGTCCTTCAAAGCATCTCTAGAGCCTGTTCTATCTTCTTCACATCTTTATTGTGACTGGACTATTATGAAAGCTTCCTACTATTTCCATGCCTCTTGTCTCTCCTTGTTTAATCCATCCTCCAAAATGCTGTCAATTAATCTGAAGAAGAAAAAGAGAGAGACAGCTTTCATAACCCAATCTACCTACAGGTTTTTGATGGCTCTCCATTTCCAAATGTCATAGCCCAAATCTTTGTCACCCACATTCGAGAATATCAGAATCTAGCTAGTATTCCTTCTCCACTTCATCTCTTGTTATTCCACCTATTCCACGTGTAATATCCTTTGCCCCAAGCATTTTTCTGACTCTTCTCTTTTCAGCAAGTTCTAATCAGGAAGTCATTAACTCCTCCATGGAACCTCTCCAGGTTATTCAAACTATCCTTTGTACTTCCATTTCCCATGGTATTTCTATCCACACATTAATGCAATAGTTATCACCTTATGATGCAGAAGGCAATACATTTTTCTTCCAAGTAAATTATTTGTGTTTGAGGGTGGTGACACTGCTTTTTTACATTTGTATTCCAGGCACCTAGTACAGTGCATATAAGTTAATTCCTGCTAAACTAATACACATCAATTATTTGCAACCTACAGCCATGACACAAGAAAGTCAAGAACATAAGCAAAGCAAACCCAGTATGCAATCACAGAAGAGCTACACTCAAAGATTCAAAATATTAAAAATAACTAAATTACTAGGCCCAGTGACGTTATCAGCCAACACTTTTAAGTGATGGAGACACAATGCTTACATGTCCATGTCAGCACTTTGCTACCATAGATAAATGTGATTCTTCTATATGAAATTAGAGTGTAGAGAAAGTGTCAAACATTCAACAAATAACATCCTTCATTTAAATAATACAATAATTATTCCACATGTACTTTGAGAGTAAGGGCCATTATGTTCATTTACTAACTTTTAAACTGAGGTAGAGATATGAAGTAACTTGCTTAGGACACAAAGCTGTAAGAGGGCAGACCTGAGGTTTGCACAGAGGTTTAAATGATTGCAAAACTCTTGTTCTAACCATGTGACTATATGCAGGGTGATCCTTGTCTACACTGCCTAGCTAAAAGCTCTGTGAAGTCAGGGACTATGTCTACCTTATCTATTATTGTTTCTCCAAGGCCTACTAGAGACCTTGGCCAGGTTTCTAGGGATCCAAAACACTTGAAGTTATATAAAATTTGTTTGTATATGTAAATATAATTTCTCTAGGGGGAGGATCAATAAAAACAGGCGACGCATTAAGAACTTACTATAAGTTGAGCAATGTTTAAGATGCTTTATCTCATTCTATCACAAGTATAACAACAACACAGAATACATATCAGGTATTCAATAAATGCCAGGTATTGTTCTAAAATTCTTCATGTATTAATATATTTAATCATCATACCAAGTATATGAGACAGGCATAATAATCACATATCCTTTAAAAAATGAGGGAATTGGGCCTCAAAAAGGTTAACTTGCCCAAGTCCCCCATCATCTGCGCCCTTTTAGTAAATAGCTTGGCAGGAATGTAAACCTCCCTATGTGACAGCAAAGCCTTCTCTCTTGGCTTTTAAATGCCATCCTTTGGTTATCCTCAAAGACCTTCATTTCCCCAAATGTTAAGATACACACATATGTAATTGAACTCTTTATGCATCTTTCAGAAAAACATCTTGATTAAACTAAGGGTTTTCACAGCAACACAACATCAGAGGTGCTGAGTTAAGTCTCCCATGTGGAGAACATACTGTGTCGCCTTGTATTAAATACAAGGTAGGAAGGACAGGCAGTAAGTAAGGCAGGTCTCTTTTTTAAGATGTACCCATAAAGAATGGGCAAGACAGTGTTGAGTTCCAAAGGTACATATGTAAGTATCTGAATGTGTACACCTGTAGCTCCTATACATCAGGAGCCCAGCGCTGCTAGCCCTTACAGACATACTCCAACCTCGAACAGTGCCTTCCCCCCAGGGAGCAGAGAATACCCAGCCAAGGGCAAGAGGACATGGCTTGGCTGGTGGGTCTGCTTAAGGTTCAGATCTTTACCTCCCCCTCTGTTGGGCACCCTGTGCAGTGAGTAACCAGTGACTGTGTGCAGCAGCCTGGTTACTGTCTTGGCTTAGAGCCACAGTGCCTGGACTGAGATCTCCAGTTTTATCCCTTGTTGATGTGTGACCTTAGTACACTTTTTAAAATTATGCTTCATTTTTCCCATCTGGAAATTGGAAGAATATTAATATGAACTGCACAGGGTTATTTAAAGAATATAAAAAAAAAGAAAAATGGTTACAAATGGCTTAGAACACTATGTAGCACATAGTGAAGATTCAGTAAGTATTAGCTAAATATGTATATATATATATATAGATAAATAAAATGAATATTGTTAAATCGTTTGTTCAGCTATAAGAGTAAACCATATTTGAAGTGTCCTTGTGTCTGTGCATGAGCCAATTAATACCCATAGGTTAAAGTTCCCATGGGGAGGATGGAGGTAAGTGATTCCACAAGGAGGCATCACTGCATATTCAGTTGTTTTGTTTGCATCTACAGGTTCTTAAGAATCTAAAGCTATATGATATCTCATTTAAAATCATCCTTTCATTCCCAGGAAACTGAATCTTTTTTTTCTGAAGGTGGCAAACATGTAAGTCAAGAGCCACAAAATTACAACACTGACTAACAGACATACCATAGTCACATGCTTTTCTCACTTACCATGTACCAGTATTTCTAGCCATTCTGTGGCTAGAATGGATAGATGATGGCTAATGTAGTGATATCTTTTAGAAGCTCAAAATAACAGCATTTTGAAATTCAGTTAATTCCCCCTCTACTTTATTATACTTTTAAAGCAAAATTCTCAAACTCTCCAATCAGATGCCCCAAGACTGGTTCATATAATTTCTAAATATTAAGCTACAACAAGAAATACATTTTTCAACAACCAAATAGGCAAGATCTCACATCATTATTATCCACTGTTGGCAAGAGCATGGTCAGTATACTGTGGATATTGAGAAAGGCTCTTTGCAATGTTTATGAAATTTAAAGTGAACATCCCCTTCAGCCAGCAACCCTCTCAGAATAAATAGTTTGCAGTATCCATGCAAAGATAATGTCCACAGATATTGACAGCATCATGATTTGTAATAGTAAGAAACTGGAAAATCCAAGTGAATATTCTGGTATTCTGGGGATATCGGCTGGCCACTTTAAGTAGATACACTTAAAAAAAAAAAGGATTTTCATATATTGACAAATGAATGTTTGAAAACTACTAAAGAAAATTAAATTTCACAATGCTGGTCTGATATGAACCATTATCCAGTTTTTTGAAATAATGAAAGAAAAATGTCTGTGGTTATATAGATGAAGGGACACAGACCCAACCAGCAATGGTGGTAGGGAGGGGAACAGGGAAACGGTTCACTTTATATTTTATTATAATTTTCATGTTGCTTTATAAGCCCATAGTCTTTTCAGATTTCATAGAAATAAAAAGAATTTTTAAAAGAAACAGGGAACTTGAAAATAAAGCTATTTTTTACATACAGGCATTAAGAAAAGTTTTAACAATTTCTAAAGTTTATTTGTGCTGTCTTATATTCTTATAATTACAATTGCAGAAAAAATGCACACGACATGTTAACAGACACTTTAGTGAAAGGGTTGTACAACCTTCATAGAGCATGTTGAGAAAAATTCCATATGTGTAGGTCTGTTAGGAAGAATGGAAGGAGAAAACCAAAAGCTCCCAATTCCCACTCCACTTTGAAAAGCGAAAAGTGAGTAGTTAATACTGCTGGTCAACTCCTCTTCCACTCCCTCCCCCAAATGGTACCAGAGAGGAGCCCAGCCCTACACTTGGCTTCTGACTTCAAAGGCACAATAAAAACACTAACAGTGGATGCACAGAGAGAAAAAAAGATGTGTGACGGGAAGGTGGGGACTGCAGTATTATTATGGAAAAAATTGTGATAGATGGAAAGGAAGAATATTTTAATGATAAAAAAATGTTTGTGCAGAGAGAGGAGAAACATGTAAAATGAGTGGAAAACTGGGATGAAGAAACAAAGCCAAAACAGGAATGTTTTTGTCAGTGAGGTAGGTATTCAGTTTTCAGGGCCTCCCATAAAGTTGAGAGCTTCTGTACTCTGTACCCTCTAGCTCTAGCCCTCGTCCGAAAGCTAACTGGAGATTGTCTGCACGTTGGACAGGGGCCCTTGATTGTTCTGAGCAAGACTCAGAAGCACAGCGCATCAGGTATGAAGCATCCATTACATTCAATGCAAAAGTCTTATCACGTGTTAGCTTATCCCGTTAGACATGGAATGATGATCGCTTAACTAGCACATTTTTAAAACGAGTTTACAAAGGACATTTCTTCCCAAAGGAAGCTAAATGGTTTAAATAGTTAAATGCCTATCTATATAGATATACATATATATATACATACACACACATACATGTAGGTAAATTATGTATTTATGTGCATGTAGGTAAATACACACACACACACAGTTTTTCCTATAATCTCTCCAGCATCATCACCAGAAGATGCCCACTCTCAAAATGTCTCTGAGGGAACCGATGGAAGTTGAAGCTGGTGCCAAGGCCTTGGGGTGATGCTCCAGGGCCCTCCTCACAAACCTCCACTGTCCGCAGGCATCCAGATGCTCTAGCCTTGCCCCAGGCCACAAAAACTCCACCAAAGCCCCCAGAGACCTGACAGCCACGTGACCCGCTGACGGACATCAAGGCTTTCTCTCCCAAACAAATCCAACTTTCCTTTCACTTGTCCTGGCGGCGCGGCCCGCGCGCGTGCCCCCACTGCCTCTCCTCCAGCCCTTTCTTCTTCCCTCTCCTCCCGCTGCCTGAGGCCTCGGGGCATCCAGTTTCAACCTGCCAGGCCTAGGGACCCCAGGCTCGGCCACTCCGGGGCGGCGCCCCTCCTCCCGCCGCCTCAGGGGCTGGGAGACTCGCAGAGGGCTGGGGACGCAGGCTCAGCCCGGCGCGGCGCGCGGCGGTGACCCTTACCTGCGCGGAGCCGCTCCCGGAGCTTCCGCGTCGCAGTCAGCTGCGCGCCGGCCTCCGCATCTCCCCGCGGAAGGTCCCCCACCCACCCCCGCAGCCGCGTCCCGGGCCACACTTTTCAGAGCCTGGGAAGTTGGCTGAAGGCGCAGAGGTGGGGGTGTGGGTGGGGCTGCTTGTTCGGGGAGAGGAGGCTCAAGGATGTGGTTGTTGTTTGTTTGTTTGTTGTTCCCGATCTGTAGCAGAGACTTTAGACCATATGCTGGGAGGATATTATTAGCTTTGCTCAGTGGCGACAAGACAGCGGCCTGACTCTCAGAGTCCGATCGATTTACTGAACAAACTGAAACGTGGGTGGGGATGTTAAACAGTAACCAGCAGCCTCGGTGAGAACTGAAAGCGGCGAGGCCGCGCTCGTTTCCCTGTTCCCAGGGCCCGGCCACCGGCGGGCTGGCTAGGCGTCCCAAGCCCGGCCTCCGTTAACCGCGGCGGCTCCCCGGCCTTCCAGAGGCCGCCGGGCCACAGCGCCACACGCCACATGCCTACTGTCTACCGCCAGGGCGAGGCGCCCGTGGCTTGCTATGGGGCTGGAGTTCCAGCTCCCCCCCCCCCCGCCCCCGCCTTCCGCACCCGGGGAGCCCCGCCAGGTGCGCCCGCGGCGGAGGCCCAGAGCCGTCCGCGAGATACGGGTACCGCCCTCTTCCACGCCAGGGTAGCGCCGGGTCCAGAGCGGCGTCGACCCTGGGGCAGTGCGTGAAGGCTTGGGCAAGCCTGCAGACCCCAGAATGCAGATATAATTCTGAGCCAATGAGGTCCAGGAAAGGGCCGGAAGTGTTATTAAAGGGAATTTAACAGGTTCCTAGGGACAGCTCTCCCGCCACAACACCAGGGGACCCGCAACCATTTCATTAATGCGCCCAAGGCCCTGGGCTTCGCTTCTGCCCTGACCCTTGGGCGGGAGGGAAGAAGGAGGTGAGTTCCACGTCCGGAGCCAACGCAGCCACCTGTGGCTTTGGTCATTAACCATCTCTTTACATCCACACTGATGGGAAGCTTCCTATCTCCCTCCTCTGCGATCGCCACCTTCCCAAGCTTTACACTTTGAGAAATGATGCTCAGACCCATCGAGAGGCGCTGACCACCTGGATCAGGCTTTTGTTAACCAAGCAATACAGACAGAAGCTGTGGCGCTTAAAAACATCTTAACAATTTAACTTTATGGTTTCAGGAATGAATGACTTGAGGTCAAACAAGTAATTATCCTCATGAGATAAATAGTTACTTAATCCTTGGGGTGTTTCTTTTCTGACCAGGGGGTTGGCAGTTATTTTAAGACTGTAATAACAATGCCACAGACATCAAAGAGCTAGGGTTTTTTTTTTTCTTTTTCTCTTTAGATCGGGTTTACTAAACTTAGTTTCCTCGTTCTGAATCTCTTGCTGAAAGGCTCTTTTAAAAACAACTAGTAGGTTGTTTTAGAAATCAGAACAAAGGAGAGAAATCATATATTCTTTTCTTTAAATCAACCTTCTGGAGCAAAACATATTCTTTGGGTCCTTGTTGCTCACGTTCTCTGCAAACCGTGTCACGAAAGCGGCCTCTGTCCCTGTCGGAAACCATCCAGAAAAAGCTGAGGTGGAAAAGTTACAATTAACAGATCATGTTTATTATGCAAATCTTTCACAGGTGCGCTCTTTATACGTCACCTGTGGACAGTCTCTTTAAAAATATTTCCAGAGACGTCCATAGTGAAGACTGTCTTATTATATGCCAAAATATTAAGTATCTAGTTCCCATAAAACGCTGAAAGTCTGAAGGAAGAAATTCTCCATCCCCCATTCACGGGAGCTTTACTGCACGGGATATTTGTTGTTTCCACCAAAAAAAACCCCAATATTTTAGTTCAGTAGTTTATTTCTCTATGAACTCGCTATGTCAGTGGATTTCGATAACCAGCTCAACGTCTATGTGTGGTGGATTCGCTGTTCTACAAGGAAATGATTATCACATGTTCTGTGTTAAAAATTATTTTGACACTCTATGTAGAAGCTTTCCGGGAGAATTTTATCACGACAAGGATTTTGACTAATGATAGCGGTCCATTCTGTTAAGACTTGGTTATTATCTAAAAGTACTACTGCATTTGTCTAATTTAGAAAACTCTCTAAGAATTTACGGAAGAGTGCCAATCCTCCCGCGTCTGCGGCACGAAGGGAGTGGTTTCAGATGACTGGCAACATAAGCAAATAAGCGGCATTAGGAGGAAATAGCTGGGCTCCGGGGCTCGGCAGTTTTTACAAGATCAACCAATGCCAGTTGATCAAGCTTTATAGAGCATCACTTATATTCTTCCTGAAACTAATTTATTAGTATTTTTCATTGCATGGGTTTATGAAGCTGAAAATGGAAGGGGGGAAAAAAAGTACTCTTCGGAGAGCTGTCCCTGATGCATAGGGACAGTACGAGAAGGAAAAAGATCAGGATAGTTTTATAGTGAAAAGTTCTCAGGTTCTAAGTTATTTTTCAATAGTTAGTAATTAGGGGGAAATTGTACACATATGTATTTATGTCACATTTGACCTTTTAACGTACAATTCGGAGTAAAAATAAACCCCACCTTTACTTCACTTTCCTGTTAAGTGTCTTATTTAGCCTATGCTTTTCATTTCTGCTTTGATCACCTTTTTGACACCATTTTTTCTCCTTCTTATTTCAACCAGATCTAGACGAGAACTTTGGGTTTTTCAGAATCAACGGTTCTGATACTACTAATTAAAAGCAGTGGCCCGGGGCAGAGCGCTCAGGTGGTGAGGGCGCGGGACCGGGAGGGAAAGGGTCTTAGTAATGCAAGCGTCTAGAGACCCTACTTCCGAGGTCGCCCTGGACATAGAACCACCACGGGAGGTGAACGGGAAGTGCCCTCCTCCTGCCGCGGCGCTCCACCTCTGCTGAGCTAGCTAAGCCCGTGATCCTCGGTGTCGCGGTAGTACCCACAGTGGACCCGGCCACGACTGGGCGCTGGCGCAATTCAGGAGGACTACCGCCCAACCTCACGCACTTTTACACGCAGAAGAAAAGAAAAAAAGAAAATACTCGTACAGTTCTCTATCCGCCGGTCCATTCTGGATTTGGGTAAAGCCCAATGACCCCTTCCAAGCTGCTTGTTTGTAAAGGACCTCAGGCGGGAAGCGGCCACGGGGACGCAGGTGAAATTAAGGGTCTGGAGCTGCGCTAAGTGTGTCCCCAACTCAACCGACCGTTGGGCCTGTGTCAGCCCCTGGGGGCGAAACAATGGGTATAGCAGCCTCCGCCAGAATTTCAAAAACTCCCTGGAGGCCACTGAATGTTTTATGCATCAGAAGGAAAGGCCTGGATTCCGGTCAACGGGACTAGGAGGGGGAAGGGCTTAGCCAGCACGGTGGGGTGGGAGTGCAGCCTTCCAGGCCCGGGGTACAGGGACTTTTATATCCCGCCGCCGATCACTACCCCGTCTCTTTAAGGTATAGCGCAGTACTTTCGGTCTCTAGCGCAGCCCAAAGCGGTGACACATCGCCAGGCTATTAAGCTGCAGGTTCCGGCCCCTGGGGAGGGGGACACCCAGCCACTGCATCTTCTCTGACCCTGCGCAGGGCCTCCAGCGAGGTCTGCCCCTCACCCCCAGGCTGTGGTAACCCATCTGCTCCTTCACTTGCTGGACTTGTCCACACAGAACATCCACCTTTATTGCACTGAATTTAACGTGGTCAAACAAATCAGAAGAACAGGAAGCTCGAATAAGGAAGAGGGATGGACTAGTGTCTGTCTTTCCTACACCAATACCCTGTAAATCCTAAAAAGCAACGTCCAGATTCTTGCCAGGCCCTTCTGGGAGGGGAGGTGGGGGAGTCAAGTGCTTAAAAACACTTGCGAAACGCTGCGGGCGTGGCCTCCAGGACTAGGCACCCTGCTTGGCCACAAAGGGACACAGATAAAAACTAGCCTTCATTTTATGCTCGAGTCAGATCGGGAGCACCCAAAGGAAGCCCATGTAGATAAGGTCACAGGAATGTCCTGAAACTACCTAACCTCTTAATATAAATATAAAGCCAAGATTTCAGATTGAACGTCTAAATGGGACCTGCTTTGCATATGTTATGCACCTGGCTGAGACTGTGAACACTGAATATTCAATAATTTTCAATGTCAACTTAAGGTTCCTTTGCCAAAAAAGCAAACTGCTAGGCGGGCTCTCTTCTTCCCACCCCCTCTTTGTAGATTTCCTGCTGAAGTATTGATTGTCAAGGTCTCTGCAAGATTTGCAAACTTTTACAGCCATTTATGGTGCATGCAATAAAAAAGAGGCGATATGAGCATGCTCAGTCAAGGTGTAATGCAAAGATGTATTCGGTGCCCTTGGCAACTATCAGTGAGACCTGTTTGTCTTTGCAGAACACGCCCTTCTCTGCAATGAACCCCTCTGTAACAAAGATTGACCCTTTACATTTCTAGAGCTTTGGCCCCTCAATGAAAAGGCACACGTGCTCAAACCAGAAAATTCGGTTATTTCAACCTCATTTCAAATCGAGGGGGAAAAAATGTAATAAAAACTGTGGAGCAGGAAAGAAAAAGAATCTTTTTAGATTTTCCTAATTCTCTACTATCTCCTATCATAAAGAAAAAAAAAGGAAATCTATTTCCAAGTTATAGTGTAATCTCTAACTGTCCTTTATGTAACAGGGATCCACAGGACCTTCCCACTGTGAGGAAATAAAAGGACTGAGATTATACAGAGACAGCATATCATTTTAGAGTGCATAGGCCCGAAGGGGAAAGAAAACAATTTTGAATGTTTTACAAGAAAATTCTTGGCTAGTTATATACAGATTTGTTGCTAGATTTTAGTTTTACACTTTTTCAATAAAGAAAAATATGCAAGAGGGCTGTTGTGTTACTCTGCAATTGTAGGCAGAAACTAAAAGCTTTATTAGAAACCTTATACTCCTTTACCAGTTTTACCAGTTCTCTTTTCTTTTCAAGGCTATGTGTAGTAGAATGAAGGGGAAAAAAAGAGAAAGAGACTCATTTCTAAAATTTCCTACTTTGAACTCAATGGGTTTTCTCACCTAGTGCTGTGAGAACAGCTAACACGTAGATTCTGAAAGGTATTCAGAATCCTACACCTGCCATCTAGTGGACATAAGAGAAAATGCTTATTCTAGACATCCTGGCCTCAGCCTCTAGCTGTTTTCGTATTTATATACCAGGACAAGTCTAAGGGATTAAAAAGAAAAATGTAACTTTAAAGCTAAAAGAAAGGAAATAAACAATTACATCAGGGACTTTTATAACATAATCATTCAAAATTCACCCGATTTCCTTCTGTTTTTTGTAATCATTACGGTTATTAATATTTGCAGTTAATTTATTATTGAACCCCCTTTTCTTCTGCATTTCCTCTTCATGTAGATTTTGTGTTGTTTGTCTTCTTTGGGATTAAACTCATTAACAGTTTTAGACACAGCTAATATTCATATTAAAAACTTCAAAACAAAGCTATTAAGTATCCCCTTCTTTTCGGACTCAAAATATCCACAAAAGCCACTCCACTTTGCAAGACAGAAAAAGAGAGAAAAAAAATGAAAGAGAAAAATAAAGGAAGTAAGGAAGGAAGAAAAAAATAGAGAGAGTTATAATTAAATATTTTACACTTGCTTTGGATGCCTTGTTACAAGTATTATATTCCTTTAAAAATTGACTCCATCATGTATCAGAACACAACTAAGTTAATATTTAGTTGGTTATGGCAACATAAAGTGCATTTCCTTGAGGTTCACATTATAAAATATTGAGCACATGTAGAAGGTTTGATAAATTAAATAGTCATTAAAAGATTGTGACCATAACTGCTGACTCTGGGGTGGGGGGATGCTTACAATGCACCAAGCACTGTTTTATGGGATTTTAATCGGTTAACATATTGAGTACTTACCACAACTCTATAATAGTTGTATTATTAGTACCGTTTTATAAATGAGGAACCTGAGGATCAGAATTATGAAGCTGTTAAGTGCAGAGAAAAGAGACAAAAAGAGACCATTGTCATGGGATAAAATAGATATGAGATACATCCATGAGGAACATTTGTTTTAATGTTTAAATTTGGTCTGCAAAATATCAGACATTCACATGAAAAAAATCAGTTAATTACCACTTGTAAAAAAAAATAAGCACTAAGGAAAGAATATGGTAATAGGCAAATGACATACTCATTTACCTCATCTGTTTAGTACAGCTTTGGACAGATATCATGTAAACCTTTACCATAAATTTGTCCTAGAGTCTAAATCCACTTGTACTTTAATTTCAAGTAAGGGAGTTACCAATGCTATGCCAAACAGTCCTTGAAAAGCCCTCCAACATGCTACCAAACCTTTATCCCTGAATTGAACTGGCCCTAAACAAAACGTATATACATTCTGAACATATTTTTCTCTTCTCTAATTATGCAAAATATTCTCCTCTTTTCAAGACTGCTACTTTATAAATATGAACTGGTTTAAGAGTCAAGAATCTGACATCATTACAATTAAATTAAATGTATTCAAATTCTCTCCATATGCTGTGCTATGATAACCAGCTTTCACTTCTAGAAGCATATTGATAATTTTAGAAACTGTAGGGAAATGATCAGTCTTTGACCCAAGGTGATTTTGCTTTGTTGTTTCAATCCACAACATTTGAAATGTTAATTACTAAGTACCACTGTATTTCGTAGGTATGATTTTAAGAGCCATGAA
This sequence comes from Mormoops blainvillei, assembly GCA_004026545.1. Lineage (NCBI taxonomy): Eukaryota > Metazoa > Chordata > Mammalia > Chiroptera > Mormoopidae > Mormoops > Mormoops blainvillei. The sequence goes on from PVJD01000138.1 coordinate 133,449, forward strand.
TGCTTTCCGAAGCTGACAGCAGCTGGCTCAGGATTCCTGCTATGGCTTAATCCTCACAACTGATGTCCCTAGCTGTGTCTTCCTGATCTCTCACATACCTCCAATCAAGATCAGACATCAGATGAAAGCTCCAGACTAGAGCAGTCAGGCCTTTTGTGTCTCTCCCGTGTATCCGTGTAGATCTAAGTGCGCCTTCCCCTCTCAGGAAGAAATATTGACGCTCTCACAGGAAGAGGAGATTCAACTCCCATTTAAGGTTAATCCCTCCACCTGTGTTCTTGATCCCACCCTTCCTGCCTAGGCCTGGCCTTGTTCTATCAATTATTTCTTTTTCTTGTATCTTCAAACTCTCCCCCTCCAACAGCTCCTTCTCTGATGGCTATAAATATGTTCAAGTCCTACCAATCAACTAAAAATAATAAAAAATAAAAAAATAAAAAATTCCAAGGGAACAGAATTTGCTTTCTCTTTTTCTCTACTCCATCCCCTTTTGGCATTATCCTCTTTTTTTTTTTTCCTTTTTTGTCCTTCGCAACCAGGAATCACTAGCCAGGGTAATTTTACAGTCTCTGATCTCTTTAGCAACGTCTTCCATTCACTCCTCCCCCTACCATAATCTGGCTTTCCTTCGCTTCACTCCACAGACTCCACAGACTCTGCTCTTTGGAAGGGCCTTAGTGACCTGCTGGCTGGTAATCCACCATGCACACATTCATTCGTTGTTGTATCAAGTTCACCAGAGTCTCTGGCTAACCCTCTTAAACATTATTTTTATCTGTATTTCTTAACACTTTGCTCCAATCTTCTATAACAATGAATATTTCCTAAGATTTTCATCTTAGGATTCATCTTAGACTTCATCCTTCTCATTCCAAATATTCCTCCTGGGTGATCCTGGACCCATTGGCTGTTGACTCCTACATTATATTCAAACCCAGAACTTCTGCTCAAGTATCAGAGCTATAGGAACTTTGGAGAGCCAGCAACCTTCTAAATGGTGTCTCTTTTTATGTACACTTCAAATTCACTATTTCCAAAAGTCTCCTAAATTATCTTTCTCTCAAACTTGCTCTTCTTTTTAGCTCATTGGCACCATTACTTACCCAGTTGCCTAAGCCAGCAGCATAAATGCCATCAGCACCTCCACGTTTTCCACTACCCAGAGTTAGTGTTTGAGTTCAAATTGCCCAGTGAGTTAAAGTAAGGGCTTTGTTTTTCTCACATAATCAAACTTCTGCAGTATGTAGTTCTCACCTGACAGGGCAGCTAAACAATGTAGTTAGTACTCAAGCTCTTTCTGTCTCCCTACATCCTTAGTATGGGATTCTCATCCTCTGGTTTATAATTTGCTTCCCTTATTTTTATCTGCAGTTCAGGTGGGAAGGGAAGGAAGAGGAAAGGGCCGAAAGATTGTGCCAACTATCAGAATGGCTTCCCTTTAAACTGCTCTACTTGCAAGCGTCAGTCAACTATTCATGTTTATGCTTGGCTGGCCAGAACTGGATCACAAAGATACCATTCCCAAGTACACATTACAAGAAGGCACCTTCGGTAGCCAGCTCGCCGAGCAAAATATATTTGGGGTCTTGTTAATAAGTATGTTTTTATAAATTGGATTTTGCTGTATAACAAACTGCCTCAGAATTTAGTAGATTAAAAAAACAATAGTTATTATGTCTCATAGTTCTTTGAGGGTGCAGGTGGGGGTGGGACAATCCTGAGAAGGCTCAGCTGAAGCTGGGTTATCTTTGGTGGTCTCATGCTCATGTCTAGGACCTCAGCTGGGGTGGCTGGGCGTCACTCTCTCTCCATGTGACCTCTTACCCTTCAGGAGGCAAGGGCTTCTTCCCACAGTGGCTTCAGGGTTCCCAGAAGCAAGATAAGGCAAGCCCCAGTACTCTAGTACTTTTTAACTGTCTGTTTTATATATTTGTTAATATCCCATCCATTGAACCATTAGCAGGGCCAAACCCAGGCTCAAGCAGTAAAGGGAAATTCTACTTCCTGATGGGAGGATGGTACATTTACAATGTTTATAGGGATGGGAGGAACTTAGGGCCATTTTCTTCCAATTTACTAGAGTAAGAAAGTACAGGAAAATAGGTATTGGGTGGACAATGATAATGACTCCCTCATCTCTCATATTTCAACCCCATTTAACCTGTCAGTGTCTTATTTAATAACACTTTTTAAAAACCATTGTACGTTCTGTGCATCCCCTTAACTTTCTAACTCCCTGGCTTCAGTTCTTAACCAACCTTCACATACATGATTATTAAACATTCTTGGGTTTGGGTCACTCTGAAAATACAATCAAAATTATGCTCTGTTATGGAATATTTGTGTTCCCTTAGAATTTATATGTTGAAGCCCTAACTCCCAGGGTGGCTGCATTTGGAGATGGGCCCTCTAATCATATATATATAAGGTTAAAAGAGGCCATAAGGACGGGGTCTTGATGAGATAGGATTAATGTCCTTCTGAGTACAGAAAAGATACATGGGAAGGTTCTTTTTTTTATCTCTTTCTCTCAATGAGAAAATGCCATGTGAGGATGTAGCGAGAAGGTAGCTGCCTAACAAGCAAGGAAGAGAGCTTTCACCAGAGGCAGTTTGCTGACACCTCGATCATGAACTTCTAGCCTCCAGAACAGTGAGAAAATAATTTTCTGCTCTTTAAACCACGCAGACTGCCAATTTGGTCACAGCAGCCCTCACTGAGTAGTACATGGTCTCTCTTTCAGAGGAGGTAAACAATTGCACAACACGCAGATCTTTGTATGTAATGTCAGAGTGACATTGCATACCTAAAACGCTACCTTCAAAGCGTAAAGGCATTCATGAGCCCCAGGTTACAAACCTCTGCTCCCCAACAACACCCAAGATAGCTTTCAAAAACAATAGTTATTTACATGATCTTAATGAATCTTTCCTGTAGTCTTCTCATCGAGACTACTCCAACAGTGATTTTCCCTCTATGATACCTCTATTTTAAAAAACATGCTAATTTATTTTAACAATAAAATATTTCCTTTATTTTAAGATGTGTCTTTGATAATGGATTATGAAATTTTACTTTTTGGTCAGTAAGATTTATATGTCAGTGACCATTATTAGTATTCAAGGTTTGTATCTGAGATAAAAGGCACCAGAAGATAAAATAATAAACCACTGAAGGGTGTACTTTCTAATGAAAAAGCATATATAAATATAGCAATAATAAAGGTAACATGAAACTATTATATAGCTAGTGCCTTTCACATGAAAATTATCTTTCTCTTCTCTCTCTCTCTCCCTCTCTCTCTCTCTCTCACACACACACACACACACATACACACATGCACACACACCCTTATATTTAGAATATTTAACATATAGAAAAAGAGACAGAACATTACTGGGCAAGAAAAAAGGAGAAGCATTACCAGAATCAAATATTCAAACATTTTTGGCAGACTTTCTAAACAGTAAGATAATTAATTATGTATTCAAAACAAATGAAAATCCATCAAAAATGTCATCCATGTTTCATAAGATAGAGAATAAAGACATGATCATATTAGATTATTATATATGTATATTTACAAAGCTCTTATAAAATAACTCCCATTAAATGGCCAGAAGTGGATATTCCTTTGATTACACTGGGGTTCACTCATGTTCTTTTCCTCGCTTAGAGAATGGTTTGTAGTTTAGCTAAGGCTTGGGAAATTAGCTTACTGAAACCCATCACTGTCAAAGTAAATGTTGCTTCTGTGATCCAGGTCAGAGCATTCCGCTCCTCCTCCTGTGAAGCTTTCATTTCTATCTCAGTGATCTTGGGAAGTCTGGTCACAGCACATAACAAGTATCTAAAGCATAGTCCACAATTCTGAAAAGCTGATGGCCAAAGGCTAAGGTACAGCTTAGATTACCCTTTTGAGAATCCATACGTGATAAAGATGACCCATCCTTCATCATAGATGTTGTCATTATAGCTCAAGTCAAGCTTCTGCAGCTTGGCCAGGTGACCTACCTGTACCACCAAGATCAGGAGAGCCACGTCCTTGGTCACTAAGAAACAGCAGCTCAGCCTCCCTCAGCACTTGAAAGGACATTGAAAGCTTTAATGTTTTCAGAAGCATCTTCAGGTTGTCACCAAAACATTTATTTCAAGAAGCACTATTTTCAGAGCAGGTGAATTGATTCAGCAAGAGCAGTAAAAGTCTCACTTTCTAAATAGAGCACAGTTGTTGATTAGTAATGACTTCAATGCTGGTAAAAATCAGAGCCTGCTTTGCGGATTTCAGAACTGTTCATCTTTTTGTTAGAGGATAAATACAATTCTTGAAGACTTGAGAATAAAGTATAACCTGGGTCAGTAACCCTATTATCATTTGCTGTTATTGGGCACTGGTTGAGACCCAGGACTTCCAGATACTTTAGTGTGGCCAGCTGAGATGGTGAGTCTTCTAACCTCCACCCAGGTCCTTGTTGCAGGAAAGGTCTAGTTTCCTTATCTTGGATACTTTTTAAAATCCTTCAGCAATACTGTTTAGACTCTCACCAATGTTTGTGATAATGGAAAGATCAAGTTTTTCAAGATTTTGGAGCAGAGGTAGTAACTGACCCACAAACCCTCCATCTTATGATTTTAAGGCACAATGCACAACTGCAAGTGTTTGTGTCTTGCTTGCTTCTGGGAACTTCTGGAGGATCAGAGGCAAGCTTCGTCCCGCTTTAATGTTCCAGGATAAATTCAGCTTTTCAAGTTCAGATAATGCTTTGAGTGCATCTCCCCAACAACATCAAAGGTACCATGAGTCTTCAACTACCCAGCTTTAGGATTTTTAACTTGCTGATAAGATGCATTTGCTGGGTGAGTGAATGGAGGGCTCCAACCTTGAAATCAACCCCAGAAAATAGCCAGTTTTTCCAAGTCTCAGAGATAAGGCAGCAAAGCAACCATTTCCCTTGTGTTTGCTGTTGTTAACCTGCAGTTATTCAGATCTAGACACTTGTTGACAGCCTTTTTGCCCAGCTTCTGCAGGATCTGCTCATTTTTCTCCATCCTGGAAACCAATTTCATTTCTGAAGTGAGAGGCTTGGCTCTGTTCCCGCCTCCAGGTGTTTAACCCAGCACTCCAGTGACCCTTTTCTTACAAACAAGCTTGAGGAATTCAGTGGCTTTTCCTCCATGGCCTGACTTGAACTCCTTAGCTTATAGATAGAGTTGTGTTCCTGGGCGAAGAGTTGGCCTCTATCATTTAAGAGGAGCATCTTTGCTAAGTGAAACTACTGGGAATGGGGTGGGGGGCATGAAGGGGGAAGTTCAAGTAATTGCCTTCAAATCAAAAAGGCAAAGGAGAAGCATTGTAAATATCTTCTATTCAGAAGGTGGACTTTTTATTCTGTTGATGATTTCTTCTGCTGTGCAGAAGCTCAATAGTTTGATGTACCCACTTGTTTATATTTCCTTTTGTTGCCCTTGCCTTTGGAGTCAGATCCAAAAAATTATCACCATGACCAACGTCAAGGAGGTTACAACCTATGTTTTCCACTGGGAGTTGTTTTTTTTTTTTTTTTAATTTAAGGTCTTACATTCAAGTTTTTTATTTATTTTGAGTTAGTTTTTGTGCATGTTGTAAGACAGTAGTCCAATTTCATTCTTTTGCATATTATTGTCCAGTTTCCCAACATCATTTATTAGAAAGACTGTCCTTTCATCAGTTGTATATTCTTGCCTCTGCTGTTATAAATTATTTGACCATGTATGCATGGGTTTCTTTCTAAACTCTCTGTTCTGTTCCCTTGATCTGTGTTGGTTTTTATTCCATTATCATACTGTTTTGATTACTACAGCTTTGTAATATAGTTTGAAATCAGGTAGCATAATGCTTCGAACTTTGTTATTTCTCATGATTGCATTCGCTACTCAGGCTCTTTTGTGGTTCCATACAAATTTTAGGATTTTTTTTTGTTCTGTTTCTCTGAAAAATGCCAGTGGAACCTTGATAAGGACTGAATTAAATCTGTAAATTTCTTTGTGTAATATGAACATTTTAGCCATATTAATTCTTCAAAATCCAAGAGCACAGATTATCTTTCCATTTATTTGTGTCTTCAATTTCAACAATGTCTCATGGTTTTCAATGTTCAGGTCTTTCACCTCCTTAGTTAAATTTATTCTTAGATATTTTATTCTTTTTGGTGCAATTGTAAATGGGATTGTTTTCTTACTTTTTCTTTCTGTTAATTTATTGTTCATGTGTTGAAATGCAACATCGTTGTGTATTAATTTTGTATCTTGCAACCCGACTCCATTTATTATTTCTAATAGTATTTTTAGTGGAGGTTTTAGGATTTTTCAAATATAAAATCATGCTGTCCACAAATAGAGACAGTTTTACTTATTCCTTTTCAATTTGATTGACTTGACCTATTTTATTTGCCCAATAATTGCTATCGCTAGGACTGGCAATGCTACGTAGAATAAAGGCGGCAAAAGTCGGCATCCTTGTATTGTTCTTGATCATGGAGGAAGCGTTTAGTTTTTTTTACCATTGAATATGATGTTTGCTTATGGGTTTGTCATAAATGACCTTTATTATATTGAAGTACTTTCCTTCTATACTCATTTTATTGAGCCTTTTTACCATACATGACTGTATCTTGTCAAAAATTTTGCCACAACTACTAATATGATCACATGATTTTTATTCTTCATTATTTTAGTGTGATATATCATGTTGATTGATTTGTTACGTTGAACCATCCTTGTATCTCTGGAATAAATCCCACTTGATCATGGCGTATATTCTTTTAATGGATTGTTTAGCTTAGTTTGTTAATATGCTGCTAAGGGTTTCTGCATCAGGCATATTGTCCTGTAATTTTCTTTTTTTGTGGTGTCCTTGTCTCTTTTTGGTATAAGGGTAATGCTGGACTCCTAAAATAAATTTGAAAGCATTCCCTCCTCTTTAATTTTTTGGAAGAGTCTAAGGACAAATTTTAAAATGTCTTTGTATGTTTGGTCTTGGGCTTTCATTCATTGGGAGGTTTTTGATTACTGATTAAATCTCCTTACTAGTAGTTGGTGTATTCAGGTTTTCTATTTCTTCATGATTCAGCCTTGAAAAGTTGTATGTTTCTAGAAACATATCAATTTCTCCTACGTTGTCCAATTTGTTGGTGTATAATTGTTCATAATAGTCTCTTATAATCTTTGTATTTCCTAGATATTAATTATAACTTGTCTTCTTTCATTTCTGATTTTATTTATTTGAGCCCTCTCCTTTTGTTTCTTAGCAAATCTAGCTAAAGGTTTGTTAATCTATCTTTTAAAAAATAAAAACTCAGTTATTAGTTTTATTGACCTATTCTGTTGTCTATTTAGTCTCTATTTCATTTATTTCCACTCTGATCATTTTATTTCCTTCCCTCTGCCAAATTTAATTTTCATTTATTCTTCTTTTTCTAAATCCTTCAGTTTGTTAATGTGCTGGTAGGCACCATTTTTGTGCTGTTTATCTGCTTTGTTAGTGTGGGCAGGTGCACCCCGGCACCATGCTCTCCCACAACCCAACTAAAGCCAGCGGGCATGTGAATCCACGTAGGGGACACACTTTGAGCACCTGGCTCTGGTGGTCAGAGGGGCTGATGTTTTGGGGCACCAAAGGACTGGAACAATCAGAGAGACAGTTCTTGTCAGGCTGCCACACCCAGAGCATGGCACAGACAGCAGACTAAAACACACTCCCAAATGAAATGTTGCAGTGAGGTATTTGGTAAAGTGTTGATTATATTAACTTGTAAGTCAGATTATATACCCAGTTACCTTGAGTGCCAGGAAACACTTTCCAAACATTAATATTAAAATCTTTTTTTTTTCCTTTTGGCTATGCTTAACAAGGTAATGCAAGAAAAAAACAGCATGATTTAAAAAAGCGACGTTGGCCCTGGCCAGTGTGACTCAGTTGGTTGGGAGTTGTCTGGCAAAGCAAAAGGTTGCTTGTTCAGTTCCCAGTCAGAGCACATGCCTGGGTTGTGGTCCTGGTCCCTGGTTGGGGTGTATGCAAGAGACAACTGATCAATGTTTTCCTCCCTCTCTTTCTTCCTACCTTCTCCTCTCTCTAAAGAAATAAATAAAATCTTTTTAGAAAGTGATTTGGCTGATTTATATGTAAAAGTAAAAGGGAATAGAAAAATTTAGGAGATTTGTAGAGTTGAAAAATTCAAATATTTCTTAACTACAAGAGTAAAAAATATACCTAGCTCATTTGGCCCCTGGAAGGTGAAAAAGGCACCATCTTGATTTGTAGATGAAGTAGAGATAATCACCGGAAATGGCATGTATATTTCTAGCCCAGGAATCTGGTTACCAGATAAATTTTCTCTCTGAAATAGCAACCCTGTTCCTTCAGCCTAAGTTCTGAAGTGAGGACATCACGGAACAGCTATGTAACATACAAAAAGTATCCTGCATGACAAGAAATTAATGCGTGAGATAATTTAAGTCATATGAAGTTTATTATCTGAGCATAGTTCAGCCCAGAGTTTCTCAAACCAAGCATACATCTGAATTGCCCGGAAGATTTGTTAAAACACAGATTGGATGCCTCATCTTTTGAGTTTCTGATTCAGTAGGTCTGGGGTGGTACCCAAGAATTTACATTTCTGAAAAGGTCCCAGGTGATGCTAATGCTGCTGGTCCATTGACCACAATTTGAGAACCTGATCTAACCAATCCTGACATATACCAGTATTAACTCTAAAATTCTTTTGCAGCCTGTATAACTATTAGCATGAAACAGTTTAAGGACAAGCATAATGGAGGTCACTTTTCTACACAATGAGTATTCTATTCTGCTTCTGAACAATTGGAAAATTGCTTTTCCCATCAATAGAAAGGGGAAATAATCCCATATTTACTCTACAGAGTAGACAATACACTGAGTCAGCAGTCATAGGGTAGTCAGTGAAAGACAGAATACTTTGGGACCAGGCAAATAAAAAAGCAAGCATTAGCAGCTGTATTGGTTAGCATTTAAAGAACAGATCTACTCTGGTTATTTTAAACAGGAATTGACTTAGTACACAGTAGTAAATAGCTTATAAAAATGGTAAGAAAGGTGAAGTAACAAGATTTAGAGACTGTGTCATTCTGTTCATTACTGTGTCTCTACGCTCTATAGGTAACTTGTGCTTAATACACACTTTTTATTGAATAATGCCAAGAATTCATGACTTTAATTGTTATCACTCTGCTCATTGTGCCTCATTATCAGCAAATGTGTTTATGTTATATTTGGATATAAACAAAAACTGCTCAGCATGGAATTATTTTGACAGAATTTACTCTTATGCCCACTCTACATCTGTTAGGTGCCAGGTAAGATATGGACTCTGCTTGGTGTTCTGAGAATTAAATTTCTCAAGAGTTGATTTAGAGATTCTGTGAATGACTTTATAGAAGCAACCAATTCCTAGTTTTAACTAAAACCATCCTTCAGAGAACCACCAAATAAGCCTTGCTTTTAAAATTGGTGTACTTTTGTTGAACTGTAACTTCAAGTAAATCAGTTCTATCATATGCCAATTTACCTCAATGATGCTGATTCCAAAAGTACAAGAAAAAAATAGGGACTTTTTGTTTGTTTTCAGGGATTTGGGGAAATATTAATATAAAACACATATGAAGATCCTAAAAATTAGTGGAAGTAAGGAACTAATCAAATGATAGGAAAAGAGACTTACTTTCATCCAACAAATTTGTTCAGTGATTTTTTTTTTCTGTTATGGGAACTGAGTCCATGTAACCTAATTTATTTCTTCCCTCTGTACTTCCTATTCATCATATGGTACCTCACTTTTAGAAAAATAAACTCAAATGTTAGTCAGTGTTTAGGAGTAAAAGAGCCATTTTTGTAGCTGGACAATATATATTTTTTTAAACGTAGAAACCAGATATTTGAAACCTGAATAATTAAGAGGGAAAGAGTTAAAAAGAAATCATTGTTATTAGGTCCATTGTTAACAGCACTAGACCCATAAATATGGGGAAACCTACTTTTCCTGAACCCTCTTTATTTATGTGAGTAAACCTATCCATTCGTGAGAGCACCACATCCTACCGAGCGCTGTTCTTATATCAGGCAGTATTCAGTATACATAATGCCAGCTCCCTTCCATTCTCTGTTAACATTGGTAGAGTACAAATTGGTGATTGTGTGGTAACTATGCAATTAACTAATGCCACCACTGTACATTTTCATTAACATCACTAAGAGCAGCATTATCCTCTCCATGACTTCAGCATAAGTGACAACATCCATAGCTGTTAAAGTGAAAAAAAAATTAAGCAAATTTAGCATTGTGAAGAGTGTTGGAGAAAGGAACCCTTTTTATCTTATCATGGGGTACAAAGAGTGAAAATGCAAACCCCTGTAAGTTGCCTCATTAGTACATCTCACCTCTTTTCTCCAGGAACAGAAGATTTCTTACTTATTCTTTTACTTGCTAAGATGACTTGCAAAGATACCCATTGTGTTCTCAGGTTCTTCCTGCAGAGGTCAATGGCTGTGAGAGCCCTCCCAAAGTCACTGCGTCTTTGATTTTCCCACTTCTGGACAGTACTCGTGCTAACAAATACAGTTGGTATACCTGTTTTTAAAGCAAAACTTAGGAAATCCTATGGATTCTCATTTATTAAGTGTCTACTTAGGATATAAACAAAAATATTAAACATTAAATCACATTTACAGAAAACTATTACATTCAATGTTGGTGAAGTTTTTGCTCTTTAGATTCATGTTCTCTCTGAAAATAAAATTGAAAACAGACTATCTATTCAACAGTATAGCCTTTCTTGAACTATGAAGCACTGGAGAAGGAAACTTGAGCTGGAGAGTGGTGGGTATCTTACCAATTAAAAGCATGGGCTTGAAAATCAGATTCACCTGGATTTGGGTCTGTGTGCCCACATTACTGTTCAGTGAGAGAACACAAGAAAGACCTAAGTATTAGGAAATGATTCCCTGAGAAAATACTCTTTTTATCTGTGACATGAAAGGGAAATCTAGGCACAAAGAAGAACATTTAGACAGACAAAGAAACTGGCTTGTAAAAAGGTCCTACCATGAGAAATGGTTCAGCACATCCATAGGCTCTAAATGTAGTGTGTGTGTGTGTACTGTGCATGAATGTCAAGTGGGGTAGGTGGGGACTGCAAGGTACAATCGAAAGATTTTAATAAATTTTGTATTTTTGACAAATCATACCTATTGCAGTGTAGTTTATAGAGAAGAAAAGAATCTCCTGGTGGATCACTTAAAGGCTAGGGCAAGATTTTAGGTAACAAATTAGAATGTCTTTGTTAGGGTGCTGGAGATGGAGATGGAAAGAGAGGAACAGATTCAAGGGCTAAGGAGAAACCAAACCGATGGGATTTGGCTACTGGGAGGTGAGGAGAAAGAGGAGCACAGATGCCCCCCCAGTTTTTACTTCTGGAACTAGGTGGTTATCACACGGAGGATTCTAAAGAAAAACAGATTTGTGTGGGAAGACCTGACTCCTCAAGGTGATTTTAGATCTCTTAAGAGATCATAAGTCCACAGGATCTTATATCTACATTTTTAGTAACCTGTATCCACTTTGCCCCTCCCCACCCATTTTCCTAAGTGAAGCCAGAATCACCTTACAAAAACCAAAATTTAATTACAACAGTTTTCCTCTTGCTTGAAAGCTTAAATAATTTCTCATTGCACTTAACATTTTTACACTTATTTTTTTTATTTTTAAAATTTTATTGTATTTTTCCATTACCATTTTTCTCCCCTATACTCTCTGCCATCTCCACCCACCCTCCTCCCCCCAACATCAGCGCACTGTTGTCTGTCCATGAGTTATTTCTCTTTGTTTCTTTTTTGGTTGATCACCTCACCCTCCCTGCCCCCACCCCAGAGCTGTCATCCTGCTCTCTATCTATGAGATAGTTTCTATTTTGCTTGTTAGTTCAGTTTGGTCATTAGATTCCACATATCAGTGAAATCATATGGCACTTGTCTTCTCCAACTGGCTTGTTTCACTTAGGATAGTCTGCCTGGTCAGATCCCTGCTTCTTCTGTTGATATTAGATTTATGATCCTCTTCTGGCTCATTATATATCCTTCACATTGGTCTTCTTTTAGCTTCTTGGAAGTATTATGGGCTACAGCCTGCATGCTCAACAATCTTAGCTTCTTTACTTTCTACACATCTTTCAGTTACCAGCTCAAACTTCTTCAAGGAAATCTTCCTCTTATACATTCTCCTGGCCCTTATAATTTTCCTTTACAACACTTATTCTTGTTGGTAAATTTGCAACTGTGACACTGTTAAACTTCAAAGTCTTTATGGATGTCTATATTTGGGTTGTGGGATATCATGGTTTATTTGGATGCTGTGGTAGACAGAATTTTGGTCCCCTGAGATTTCCACTCTGTCACCTTGAACCTATGACTATGTTACTTTACATGGCAAAAGAGACTTTGTAAATTTGATTTATTTAAGGACTTTAAAATGGGGGCATTATCCTGGATTAACTGAGTGACACCATCAAAACTCATGGGTCCTAAAAGAGGATAACCTATTCCAGCTGTGGTCAGAGGAAGAGATGTGGTGACAGAAGCAGCGTCAAAGAGGTGCTGCATTGCCAATATGGAAGAGGGACACACGCCAAGAATGCAGGCAGCCTCTAGAAGCTGAAAAAGGCAAGAAAACAGATTCCCCCAGGAGCCTCCAGAAAGGAACGCAGCCCTGCTGACAACTTGATTCTATTTCAGTGAGACCTTGTTAGACTTCTGATCTATTGAGTTGTAAGAAATAAATTTGTGTGGCTTTAAGCCAGTGTTTGTGGTAATGTGTTACAGGAAGACTAGAAAACAAATACAGATACAATTATGAATTATTTTTGTACAACAATTAATTCCAAGTGTATTTCTGGTCCATAGGTTTCTAATTTATGGGTTACATTGTTTTATCAGGATGCTAAATCTCATGAAAATATGGTAGTTTGAGTTATCAATATAAAAATAACCTTCAACTTCGGTCTTCTTAATTACGCTCACAGTAGCATTCATAACGTCAGATATTTCACTTTAGAAAAAATAAAACTTTCTAAACTCTACACTGATTCCACAAATTGCATGAAGAATTTTTTTCTTTTCAAACATTCCCACCTGCAGTTGGTTGAATCCATGGGTGCAGTAGGCCCGGCTGATATAGAGGACTGATTCTAAATATATCCTGCCATTTTCTCCAAAGAATTTAAGACAAACTCTTAGAATCTCTAAATTGTTATTTCAGCTTGAATGGTGTAAGGAGAGAAATATCTGGTCCCCTTAGTATCTTGAAGGTATCTTTGCGGAAGCAATCAGAACATTCCATTCCTTCCTCTCCCCTGATTATAAACTTAGTGGCATCAATTCACCTGTGTGTTGAGGAGTAAGGACTCTACATTAACCCTCTCCTTTCCCAGTCCTTAAGGAGGATAATAAAGGCCTAACATCAGTAACTATAAATATAAACATCCATATGTGGCAGACATTATGTTTTCTTCATAAACTACTTTCAAAACAAAACTACTTTCAATGCTGTAAGTTCCTGGCATTCCATCCTGATTCTCTACTGCCCACAAACATGAGCTGAAAGAGCATGTACTCAGAACTATGGTCAGTACTGTGCAGATTTAAAGAGAAGCAGAGGGCACATCACTTTACGTAGAAAAATGTGGAACCTAATTGAGATAGCCTAGACATGTTTATAAGAAATGATTAAGGAAATAAATGTCCTGTTATTCTGTGATTTCAAAGGAATTATCAAATTTCTACTTTGTGGCAGTACAAAACAACAACAACAACAACAACAATGGCAAAGTAGGATCGGTGAAAGGAGAGGCTAGTGAGGTTCCCATAGGTCATCAAGATTGAAAGGAGGGACAGAAATTATTCATGGAATTAAGCATCAGACTTGGGAGACAGACAAAAGAGAAGACTTTCTAACTGTACCACTATCATAAATCTATTTTCCTATTCTCTATTGCTGTTGAATATAAATTTTCAACTGTTTTAATATTTTTATATCACACTCTAAACATCCTGTCATTAAATGATTTTTTTAAACACTGGTATCTATCTCACCAATGTTAAAAAAAATAGGAAGAAAACATCATTTCAATGGAGCCCAAACATAATTGCAAAACAAAACAAAATTTCTTATGAATATGTTTTCAAACTCTATAACTTTAACCAATAAATTTAGCCCATAGATATTTTCTATCATCACAGGACCTCTGAAGCCACAATTTCTGTTCAGAGGAAAAACAGGGGAAGATAAAGACACTAACGGATATGCTACCATTCCCGTTTCCTAGGAGCTTGTTGTTGTTCATCTACCCAGACTCCTTCTTCTCTTGTGGGTAATATCAGAACCTTCTCACCTCCAACTCCCATGCTCACACAATATATGGGACCTACTGCACAGAACCCTCAGGGCTCTGACTTGTTATAGTGGGTTGCCAGTCAAAGTACTCTGCACCAGCCTCTGTCATTCTCCTGCCACAGAGGGGAGCATATCTCAGGCTGTCCTTCCTTGAATTTATATATTGGTGTGAAATTGTTCCTTCCCCTAGGATCATAATCTGTTAAGATATAAACCTAGGCAAACTCCCCATTACAGAGAGGTAGCCGAGTCATAAATACAAAAAAAAAATACAAAAAAACCCCTCTAGAGTAGTGGTGGTGGTGATGGGTGAAGAGAGAAAGCTAGAGAGAAAAATTAAGAGAGAGAGAGCTGATGCTGTTTGAATTCCAAACTCCAAGTTGCGTTACTGAAATAATTTTTCTCCTGCCTTTCTGTGGTTTGCTTCTATAAGCCAATACATTTATTTTTATACTTCAGCTATTTTGAGTTGGATTTATATTCTTTGCAATGGAAAATTTCATAATATAGGATTCAAGGTATGTGTGTTATAGAATAAGATAACATACATAACAAAATTATATAACTAAAAATCAATAAACATTCAAATGAGGTATATGTGTTGGACAGAGTCATAAGAAAGGAATCGTAGAGTACTAAGTCTTAATCAGGATTGAATGGAAGATCTTAAATATTTTTAATTAAACTCATTGTGGTGACATTGGTTAATAAAACTATATAGGTTTCAGGTGTACAATTCTATGATACATCATTTGTTTTTGCATTGTGTATTTACCACCAAAGTCAAATCTCCTACCATCACCATATATTTGACTCCCATTACTACATCTACCCACTGCCTTCCTTCTGGTAACCACCAAACTGTTGTTTGTGTCCATGAGTTTTTGTTTGTTTGTTTGTCTTGTTTATTTGTTTGCTTTCAGTTTTATATCCCACATATGAATGATATCATTTGGTTCCTGACTTCTTCCTTCTGAGTCAGTCATAAGAAACAATCAAATACTGTGATTTGGGACAACAGGGATGGATCTCGAGAACATCGTGTTAAGGGAAATGAGTAAGATGAGAAAAGAGAGAAGGTCTTCTTGGTAAAGAGGAAAAAGATCATTCCCTCTTCACTTATACAAGTGCATAAGCAAATATGGGGAGGCAGAAAGACTATCTGAAATACATACACAAATTTCAACCATGCACATAATCTTTGACTGAGAAGTGTGTTTGATTTTGTCAAATTACCTGAAAACTCATCAATTTGAGTCTAAAATCTTTAGGCTTTTAAAAATATTAAGACTTAAAAATATTAAGTCTTTTAGAAAGTTATTAGTGATTATATTATGGCATAAGCTAATATAACAATTTCAACTCCCCTTAAGATACAGTTGATAAAGAACCTAGAAGCCAAGAAAAACCATAATACTCTTAAAAAAGAAAAAGAGGGGAGAACTCGACCTAGCAATGATCAATAGTTATTCCAAAGCTTCATTAATTGAGAAAGTGGAGTATTTGTACAGCAGTAGAAAAATAGGCACACACACTTGGAATTACCCAAGTTGTTTATTTTAAAATTTTTTAAAAACTTTTGATAAATTGAATTATCTAAATTTTTATTGTACTTCACTTACTTGAATAAATAATATGAACACAGATAAATGGAAAGTCTCTTAGGATGTGGAGTTAATGTGAGAAACCATTGCTTCTAAGGCAACAAGAAAAACACCAAAAAAATAAAATTCTCAATTTTCTATGCAAGGAGCAAAGCACAGTGGATACACAGAGGCTCAACAAGCTGAATTCCAGACTGACTAAGCTCTCCATATATGAGCAGAGAACCAGGGTGTCAGCTTCCAGCTACTATATGATTCCAACTGTTGTAGAAAAGACAAAACTGTGGAGATAGTAAAAAGATCAGTGGTTGGGGCGTGAATAAGTGGAGCACAGAGGATTTTTAGGGCAGCGAAAATAATCAGTATGATACTATAATGACTGGAACGCGTCATTACACATTTGTTGGAAGGCATAGAATGTACAACACGAAGATAAACCTTAATGTAAACTGTGGACTCTGGGTGATTACGATGTGTCAGTGTAGGTTTCCCAATTGTAACAAATGTACCACTTTTGGTGGAGGATGCTGACAATGGAAGAGGCTGTGCAAGTGTGGAGGTAGAGGGTATATAGAAAATCTCTGTTCCTTCCTCCCAATTTTTCTGTGAACTCAATCAAAACTGTTCTAAAAATATAAAAGGTTTTAAAAAATAATGTTACCTTTTTTTTCTTGGCTTGAGAATGACAAACTTGAACTTAGAAGTATGGAATTGAGGAAACCAGTTAAAAAGTCACAAGTTTTAATGAGAGCTTATTCACATTAACATGTCTAGATTGAAATGTTGGAGTTGAAAAATAAGTGTTGTTGAGTGTTTTAATATTTTCCTTGGTTATCAGATTGATTGTCTTCTAAATTTGCATGCTCGCCAGGCTAAAACTTTGTATATTGCTTCTATCAGCTTTATTGACCGGAAAATTCACTGTTCATAAAATTGGCAATGAAGTCATACAGGGTAAAAATATTACACATTTAAAAATCAATTCTAAGCAGGTTTTCACCGGGGTAATATGTGTAGACAAGCCTCCATATTTAAGTGAATGTTACATTAAATCTCATATGCAATGATGCCACGAAAGCCTAGCAAAACACTGTTACCAATAGAATGATTGTGTTATGCAAATACACTCCTAGCCTCTTACACTTTTCTTTGAACAATGCTTATATTTGAAAATATTGAGGATACTGTTGTCTTTTGGGAAAAAACATCGAATGGCTTGTTTTTCATAGATTTTAACTTATTTTCCTTTCCTTTATTTCTTTTTTATATAGACATATAGCAAAAACAATCCTCGGATAAATTTATATATTTGTCTTATCTCTGCCTACAAAACTTCACTGAGACTATTTTTTTCATATCATAATGGTCATATTAAATTATAAACTTGTTTTTATATCTTGCTTAAAATAGGTATGTTGAAAAAAACTCTTTTCTAAAAGACATATTCAGAATATTTTTAAAATTATGTAAATTAAATGTGGTATATGAAAGCTATATATACACAGATTTTTTTCTACAATTACTTTTCTTTAGAACTACACGGTATTTCTCTGATTTTTTATACTTTGGTGAAGTATATGATGTCAGCCTATCCTTATATATCAGTACTAATATACCTTTTTATGTTATTTATAAAACTTGGGCTATACTTTTCATATGATTACAAAACCTAGCACTTAGAAGTATATATGTATTTATATACACATATATTGGTTAAGAGGTCCTGTATATAAATATGAGTAATATATATGGACATTTATAAAAAAGTCATCCATAATTATCCAATTTTAAGTACACAGTCTATGTGGGCTGATATTTTAGAGGAGTTATTATTTTGAAATATAACAATGGTCTAATTTACAATAAATAGCAAAGGACAATGACATATTTACCAATATTAGATGGCAAAAGCTTTAAGCTTTAAAGAAAAATATAAAAGTAAATATAACTTTCACAATAAATTAGCATGCTTTATATAATCTTTACAGTTATACAAATATTACCTTAGTATAAGAATTATTTATTTTCTCTAATATGCCAATATTCAAATTATAATGCCAGGCAGGTCAGATGTATTTCCTGAAGTAACCACCAGATGGCTACATGGGCCCTTTCTTGATTTTGAATTTTAGGTTTTGGGATTTTTTTTTCCTACAAAACTAAAGGTTTAAATAATTCCTTTCATAATCTTTATGGAGTTATGAAGTGTGATGATATAGTGGATATGAAAACAATGACATGTGTGATTTGTTCCTTCTGATTTTAGTATAAAAATTGCAGACTCATGTGATAAATTTCTTCCCAGCTGGAGGTGTCTTCTCCCTTCCTTTTCTTTGCGAAGATGTTATGATATAATACACAACAAAGGGCATTCCACCCTTGTTGGGGAGGAAAGTTTTTTGGTTGGGCTACTGTTTTCTCAGGCCATGCTGTCTCCACGGCAATGTCCCATGTGCCTTCACATCACTGGGTACCCTGTAATAGTGTCACTCTGAGCGTCCTGGTCCACCAGGCTTCTCCTAATTTCTGTGTCCCCTCTCTAAGCCCTCAAGAACCTCTACTGTGTACCACAAAGACTATGGAGAACTGGCCCACACTGCTTAGCGACTTGAAGTCTCTATTGTCACTCTGCTTCGGCTGCCCACGATGTTATGATGACCCCAATAACACAGTCTCCTTTCAGCTTTCCAAACAGGGGGCCAAGCGTAAAAAAAGTCTTTGCTTTTAGTTCCCACACCACCTTCCAGTGTTTTATTCTCTCTCAGCAGAACATCGTATCTTAGCTTTCAGGGGAGAGTTGAATGGTTGAATGAAGGGAAAGTTATTTATGCATACTGATGGTACCTCCTCCAAATTTTCTCACCCCATCCCAAAAATTGTCCTTGTCCTCTTTAATTTCAGGGACTTTTCTTACAGTATCCCATCCTCTCTTTTATGGTTTTTTATAGGAAACCCCTATACTCATGCTCTCAAGTTTTTTTATTTGTTTGTTTAAATGTTTTATTTATTTATTTTTAGAGAGGAAGAGAAAGAGAAAGAGAGGGAAAAAGAGAGAGAGAGAAACATCAATGCGAGAGAGAAACATCAATCAGTTGCCTCTCGTATGTACCCCATCTGCGGACACAAACCCACAGCCAGACATGTGCCTTGACTGGGAATCAGACCAGCGAACTTTCACTTTGCGAGATGACACTCAATCAACGGAGCCACACCAGTAAGGGCCAGACCTCAAGCTTTGCTCAATATTTTTGAACTTAAAAAAGATTCTTTCTTTTTTTTATTTTGTTTTTCTTCCTTTTCTTTCTCTTTTTGATAAAAGATTTTCTCTTTCAACAAAGTCGAATGCTCAAAACGTTCATTTCTCTATAAAAGTATATTAAAAATGTTTGAGACCCAAATATGAGGAATAAGCACCTTACTCACTTTACCTCTGTGAAATAAGAAATTAAAGAATTAAATAAATAGGGAGAGAGGGAAAACCAGAATCCATGTGGAAAAAAACACACATTGATTTAATATCTCAAATATACTGTTATTGATTCATTATTAAGATTTTGTAGTTAAAAACTCTCATGCTTAGTCAATATATTCCTGATATTTCTCCATAATTCTCAGCAATAATGCTGAAGTGGCATAAAATTTGTACTTCATTGCCAGTGTATTTTGCTGCCCACCCATCAAGCAGGCCATGGAAAAATAAAAGTCTATCTCATGTAAAAGCTCATTCACTTATTCATTCATATATTCATTCATTCACTCTTTCATTCATCAGTTGCCAGATGGATATGAAGAACAACTTCAATGAAAATAACAACATAATAGCCAAGTGTTGGAAGCAACCTAAGTGCCCATCAGTAAATGAGTGGATCAAAAAACTATGGTATATTTGCAAAATGGAATACTATGCAGCAGAAAGGAAGAAGTAGCTCCTAACCTTTATGACAGCATGGATGGATCTGGAAAGCATTATGCTAAGTGAAATAAGGCAGGTGGTAAAAGACAAATACCATATGATTTCACCTGTAAGTGGAATCTAATAAAAAAAACAAACAAGCCAGCAAAATATAACCAGAGACATTGAAGTAAAGAAGAAACTGACAGTAACCAGAGGAGGCGGGGGGATAACAGGGGGGAAAAGAGGAAGTGTCGTCAAGGAAGATGTATAAAGGACACACAGACAAAGCCAAAAGGAGATAGGATTGAGGGTGGCAGGTGGGGATGGGAGGAGTGGGGGGAAAGGTGGGGAGAAAATGGGCAAAACTGTACTTGAACGATAATAAAAAAAGAAAAGAAAAAATAAATAAAACATTCTAATAATCACATTAGAAAGTAAAAAAAAAAAGGAAAGAAGAAGGCTTCAAGACAACAAAAGGGCACAATCAAGGCATCAGTTTATGGTTCATTTCTTCATAGTTCAGTAAACTTGAGATAATCTTCGAGGAAAGAAACTGGTTCTGTAGCACTTGTTATTACTCTTATAATCAGAAAAATAAAAACATAATAAAAAGACATGATTTTGACCTCACCTTGTCCTACATTTTGGCACCTCTAATTAAAAAATGAATGTGCCCGATATCTTACAGAATAAAACCCTTTTATAACAAATAACCTTTTGATGGAGAAACCACACTGTTTGTGCACCAAAAAATAATTTTAAGGCTTATCTTGAGTTAACGCCATGGTAAATAGAAGCTGAAGCTTCTTGTCCTTCTTTTCTCTCTACCAAGGAATCAAAGCAGATCTTTTTCAACATCCTGCTTTTATAAATATTCTACTGTAAATTTTATGCAGTTAGCAAGGACAAAATCCTAACCTGTGACATTTTGGAACAAAAATGAAAATTCTGGATCTATGGTTGTGTGGTGACTAGATTTTAACAATCTGTACAGAAGAAGCCTTATTGTGAGGGCAGCCAAATTTCATACTGAAAAGTTTCAAAGAGTTGTCAACAGTTCATTTAAGGAAACATTAAGGAAACATCTTACTCTTGAAATTTAATTTTGACCCTGTCTATAAAAGTTGGAAAACCAGGGTATTTATGTTTTAGTTAAGGAAGATTTTTTTGGAAACCTGAGTTTTTCTCCATAACTTAGTGTATAGAACTGTGGCTACATTAAAGGTAGGTTTGTTTGGATAGGAATTGTAAACTGGGTAGTTCTCAAAAATCCTACCATGACAAGTTAATAGACAGAAAGAATTTCAAAAATCACCAAAAAGTTCTAAAAGTACAGACTCTGATGTTTTAACCACTGATAATTTTATTGTGATAATTAAATGCCAAAAATGGGCAATTTCTGGCTACACTTCTTGCCATAATAAACACTTCAAAAACATCGCCAATGAGTACATATAGATTAATAAACTCAAGAGGGCTTAAGCAGTTTTTCATACGGTACTTTAATAATGTTATATAATATCCCCATGTCCTTTATAATTTACAAAATCACTTAATGCATTTTATCTTCTTTGGTCTCCTTATGATGTTGTAGGCTGGCTGGACTTTTAAGTCAATCATGAAAATTAAGTACCTGTAAGGAAGTTATATAACTAAGCAGTTGAAGAACCAAGGTACACTCAAATGCAGGATTTCTGATTTCAAAAGTTTTGGCAAATATTTAATTTTCCCTTTGGTTTAAACATACCACTCTTATTTATAAATGTGTCTTCTTTCTTCTTACTCAATATTTACAACACCAAGGTTTCACATTGCTTTGACTAGGTTAGTTGTTTTTAATGCACCTCTTCTTAGCCCTTAACGACTCCATTAAGCTCCAGTTAGTGTCTCCTATGAATGAAATCTCTAGCTATGGAAAGCAAACTCTGCAAGAGAGAAAATGTATCTAGAAGATTTCTGGTTTCTGCTCTGCATGTAAGGAACTTAGAAGTCATCACTCCAACCCAAAGATAAGTAAAAAAGCTGAATAGACTGAAAAATTAACTCTTCTTGATCCACAAGAGAAGAGAGGACACAGCACAGACTGTCTCCTAAATTGGAGACACAGACAAATGAACCCAGAGAGTCACAGCTTACCAGAGGAGAGACTCACCAGCAGAAACTGCTGCTTGAACCATTGCAGGGGTAAGAAAACCCAAACTGTACTGATAAATTACTGGAGGCTCAATGAGGACAACAATACTGATCATTAAAAATTTCCAGGGGACCCAGCCAGGGGTCCCCCACCCTTTTGCGATTTTTAGCTCCAGGAGCCTGACAAGGTCATCACAGTAATTATCAGAGAAAAATCCACTCATGCTTCAGGCAAAAGGAGGAGTAAGGAATCATTTTGATATATGCCAGAGCACTTGTTTTTTGTTTTTTTAAATGCTTACCTGAGGATATGATTATTGATTTTAGAGACACAGGGAAGGAGGGAGAAAGAGAGAGAAAGATAGAGAGAGAGATGATAGATGATAGATAGATAGATAGATAGATAGATAGATAGATAGATAGATAGATATAGATAGATAGATAGATAGATAGATAGATAGATAGATAGATAGATAAACATCAATGTGAGACAGAAATATCAGTCAGTTGCCTCTGATAAGTGCCAGGATGAGGATTGAACCCACATCCAAGGTATGTGGCCTGACTGGGAATTGAACATGCAGCCTTTTGGTGTATGGGACAATGCTCCAACCAACTGAGCCACCTGGTCAGGGCAGAGCACTTGATTCTTTTTCTTTTTTTATTTATTTTTTTCTTTTATTGATTCTAGAGAGGGGAGGAGGGAGGGAAAGAGAGGGAGAGAATCATTGATGAGAGAGAGAAACATTGACTGGTTGCCTCTTATCAATTCCTGCCCTTGGGGAAACTAGTTAGCCCCAGCCTAATCTGCTGAGGTATTATCAGAACCTAACGAACCTGGGGGAAAGGATTTTCCAAACTCCAGCCCACTCTAGCCATGCTATTTTACCTAAATGGGGTGGGGGGTGGGGAACAGAGAGCAGTATTTGTGAAGTTTATAGTCTAGAGGCTGAGGCGCTAAAAGATTAAGAACTAATCGTAGGAGTATATAATGTTTTCCCTCCCTCTACACCTCACCACCACACTGAAGGCCAGTTTGTCACAAGTTTTTATGCAGTACATTACATGTGTCTATGAGGAAAAAAATTACAAGGCATACTAAAGACAAAAAACAGTTTGAAGAGACAAAACTAACATCAGAACCAAACATGATAGAAATGTTGAAATTAACAGACAAAAATATAAAACAATTATGATGTATGTAATAAGGGCTCTCATAGATAAAGAACAGATGAGCAATGTAAGCAGAGCAATGAAAATTCTAAGAAACTACCAAAAGTAAATGTTAAGAGATCAAAACTATAACGAAAGTGAAGAATGTTTTGGTAGACTTCCTAGTAAGCATCACACAGCTAAGGAAAGACCCTCTGAGCTTGGGGATGTCTCACTAGAAACCCCCAAAACTAAAAAGCAAAGAGAAAGAAGACTGAAAGAAGAAACAGAATATTCAAGAATAGGGGGACAATCACAAAAGATGTAACATAGACATAATGGGAATACTAGAAGGAGAAGAAAGAGAGAAAGGAATTAAAGGAATATTTGAAACAATGATTGAGAATTTCCACCAAATTAATGCAAGACACCAAATCAGAGATATAAGAAACTCAAGGAAAATCAAGCAGAATAAATGCCAAGAAAACTATATCAAGGCATATCATTTTCAAACTGCAGAAACATTAAACATAAAGAAAAAATCCTGAGAGGAGCCGGAATAAAAAAATCTTATTCCCTATAGAGGAACAAAGATAAGGATTACATGTGACTTTTCCTCAGAAACCATTTAAGCAATAAGAGAGTGGAGTGAAATATTTAAAGTGCTGAGAGATAAAACCCACCAGCCTAGAATCTGTACCCTGTGAAATTATCCTTCAAAAGTAAAGGAGCTTAAAGACTTTCTCAGACAAACAAAAATGAAGGGAATTTGTTGCAAGTAGACACTGTGAGAAATGTTTTTTAAAAAGAAGCTCATTAGAAAGAAAAACAATGGTATAGGTGAGAAATTCAAATCTACATAAAGAAAGGAAGAACACCAGAGAAGGAATAAGTAAAGATAAATTAAAAACTTATTTTTTATTCTTTTATTTATATTTTTAATATTTTTCTTCTTAATTGATCTAACACAAGTTTGTTCAAGATAATAATAGCAACAATAATTTCTATTACATATATGCTTATGTGGACATCTAATGTATAAATGCATATTTATGTTCATCTTCTTTATGAGTGAAATGACAGTAATTCGACAAGGACGGGAAGCAGGAATTAGGATTATTTTATCCTTATAATGTACTCATGATTCCTGTGAAGCAGTATCATGTTATTCGAAAGTTAACTTGAATTAGTTGTAAATGTATATGGCAAACTCTAGGGGAACAAATAAAAAACATTAAAAAAGAAGTATTACTGATGTGTTAAGATTGGAGAAAAAAATGGAATCATATGAAATGCTCAGTTAAAACCAAAAAAGGCAGGCAAAGTGTGGAAGTCAAAAATAGGAATAAAGAACAAGGGCAAAAATAGAAATACTAACAAATGTGATAAATATTAATTCAATTATATTAATAATCACTTCGAATGTCAATATTCTAAATGCACCAATTATAAGACAGAGATTATCAAAGTGGATCAAAAAACAAGACCCAACTGCATGTTGATTACAAGAAACCCCCCCCCCAAAATATAAAGACATACAGATTACAAGTGAATTGATTTTTAAAAAGGTATACCATGCTAACACTAATTAAAAGAAAACCAGAATAAATATTTTAACTTCAGACAGAACAGATTTCAAAGCAAAGCAAATTATCAGAGATAAAGAAAGGCATTAAATAATGATAAAATATCAATTATCTAGTAAATTATAATAATCCTTAATGTATATATTTAAAACAGTAAAGCATCAAAATATGTGAGGAAAGACCTGATAAAACAGAAAGAAAAATAGTTGAGTCTTCTATCATAGATGAATTCATATCATATCTTCTATCAGAAATGGACAGATCTAGCATGCAGAAAATCAGAAAGGACATAGTTGAACTCAATAACACCATCAGTCAGATGGATGTGACTGATGTCTAGAGATTACTTCAGCGAACAACAGGAGAATATGCATTCCTCTCAAACTCTCATGGAATATTCACTAGATAGTCCACAGTCAGGGTCATAAAATACATCTTAACAAGTTTTAAAAAATAGGAATTATATAACATCTGCTGTCAGACCACAATAAAATTAAACTAGAAATTAATAACAGAAAGATAACTGGAAAATACTAAAATATCTGCAGTTTAACCAACACATTCCTAAATAATACATAGCTTAGAAATAAATCTCCAAGAGAAAATTAAAAATTTTTTGAACTGACTGAAAGTGAAAATACAACTTAACAAAATTTGTGTGTTACAGCATAATTAGTGCTTAGAGGGAAATTCATAGCATTTAATGCATATTTGAAAAAATTTTTCATCTAAAATCAATCATCTAATTGCTTAACTTAGAAAACTAGAAAAAAAAGAGCAAACTAAATGCAAAGTAAGAAGAATAAAAGAAATAATAAAAATTAGAACATAAATCAATGAAATTGAAAACAGAAAATTAATAAAGAAAATCAACAAAAGCAAAAGCTGATTCTTTGAAAAGATCAGCAAAAACTAATGAGACTCTACACAAGCTAGCTAAGAAAAAAATGAAAGAAGATGCAAATTACTAATATCAGAAATAAAAGAGGAGACATCATTGCAGATCACATGAACATTAAAAGGATAATAAGGGAATATTGTGAATAACTCTATTCCTACAAATTCAACAATCTGGTTAAAAATAGACCAGTTTCTTGAAAGACACAGTTTTCCAAAACTAACAAGAAAACACAGACACTCTGAATATGCCTATACCTATTGAAGAAATTGAATCAATAATCATCCAAAGCACAAAGTACCAGGCCCAGATGTGTTCACTGCTGAATTCTACCAAACTTTTAAGGAGGAAATTATACCAGTCTTCCACAATCTCTTTCAGAGGAGAGAAGCAAGGGAAAGCTTCCGTACTCATTCTATGAGGCCAGTATTTCCCTGATACCAAAACCAGAAAAGGACTTTCCAAGGAAATGTGCCTAGGGTTGCTCACACTGAATCTCTGCACCTAGTAAAATGCCTGGTATATGGTTGCTACTCAATAAATTCCAGTGGAGTACATAAATAAATGAATAAAGAAAAGATAGGCCACTTCTTCACATGGAAATAAATAAATAGTACTTATTGTCTCTGATGTCTGCTCTCTGCACTAGCAGTGAATTGTGGGACATTAGAAGACATAGTGCAATATCCCCATAAAAGAACAGAAACTTTTTACTGCTAACATTGTGAACTTTCTTCCTTTTTAACATGTTTCTAGTAAGGTTCATGAGTTGGCCTGAAGACTGGGGCTGTAGGAACCAGCCTGAAACTGATGAGAGCCTGGAGCTTGGACCATGGGAGTCCACCTGGGCCTGAGAACATGGAGGCCTTCTTGGAGCTGGGGTGGGCCAGGAACCTGGGTCCATGGGAGCTCACCTGGGGCCTGGACCATGGGGCAGGTCTGGTACTGGGACTTGTGGTAAAATTGGGTGCTCACTTCCGCCCTCTTCCTCCATGGTGTGGGGAGACTGTTTCTCTGCCCTGGCCGTCTGGGAGTGGGGCAAGCGTGATTGGCATGGCATGAAACTCTTTCCTGTGCTCTGCAGTACACCTTTTCTTATTTTTCTCTCCACTCAGGTACTGTTATTCCTCACCTGGAGTCCTCAGCTCTTGTGAAGATATTTTTGTGCATGGATAGTTGTTCAAATAGATGTTTCTGGGAGGAGACCAGCACTAGAAATTCCTGTCCCATACTCTTGCTGATGTCACTTCCAATTTACAGGTGCAGTTTTGAAGAAGCTCCAGCAGATGATTTTGAAACACACCAATATCTAAGAACAACTTCTAAGAGTAGCATCTGCAATCCAAGCCGGGTATTCCATGTTCTTAGCATTTGGACCCATCCAATCAAACCGAATTCATTGTCACATCTTGAGCTCACCACATTCTCCCCGTGAATCTGTGCCTTTGAGCACACAGTGCCTTCTCCCTGTTTTTGTGCTGCACAATTTCTCTCAGTTAAAGAATGCATTTCAGGTTCTCCCCAGTACCCAGAACCTACTAAAGGAGACATCACAGAAACATAATAACTATTGACTCTGCAGGACTTCCCTTGCTCTGCAGACCTCATAGATGTTCTCATTTTGCAATTTAGTGAATTGGGGAATTTATACCAAATAGTGTTGCACTTAGTCATACACTTTAATTGTATACATATCACCTTCAGGCATGAAATTTATCAGCAAGCTTAACTATCTGGAAACCAAAAATTAAGAAACCATAACAGGAAAAGACCCCTGAAAGTAAAAAAGGAGAACATCTATGAAGTCTGCATAGCGAGGGTAAACCAACACAAATTGTCTATATACAGTATACTGATTGCTTGGCATTCTGTGTGCCTGCATATTTTTATACATTTCTCAATTTTATCTTCACAACCTTATGAGATGTACTGTCTCCATTCCCCCAAGAAGTCTGATGTGTAGAGACATTAATTAATTCCCAAAGTTCTCAAAGTTGTCAGTGAGTTTTGAATCTGCTTTTGGTAACTCTAGGATGGCCCTTAATCATTTTTCTGCATTACAAGTTCTATTAGTGCCCAGTGAATCAATTTTCTGTTCATTTATTTATTCTATTAATTATTTATTCAGTATTTGGCACTGTGAATAGAAATAGAAAAATAAATGCTAACTTTCCAAAAAAGGTACAACTCATAATGGAGTCACACATGTAAAAATACAAGGATAATGTGGTGGATACAGGCTCCAATGGTAGTGACTAGAGGGCCTAGAAGATGTTGTCGAGATACGGAGAGGGGAGGCTCCAACCTTCCTTCTCTTAGAGACCCAGAAGAGATCTGGGTGATTATATAAGACATCCCAGAAGAAGCTGAACTTCAGCTAAGCCTTAGGATGAGGATGAGATTGTCAGGTCAAAGACAAGGCATAGATAGAAAGTTAAACTCGATTAATATTAAGAAGGATTAAGAATGAAACATTTAAATATATGTATTAAATTTTAATTACAGTACTTGAAAGTTAATTTTGCATTTAGTATATTAATAGTATAATACTATTCCATTAAGAACTTTTTTTCTGAATGTAAAAAGAGACTGGTTCTATCAACTGCAAATTTTGGAACAGGGAAAATTTTTTACAATGTGAAGGATTATTCTAAACATACCAGAGTTTCAAAGTAATGAAATTTTGTTATGTAATACATTAAAATATATCATATTTTTAAAAATAGGATTTGGGGAAAAATCTTCACTATGGTGCCAATTTTTAAAAAACAATTAAAAAATTAAGATATCGATGAGATTTTTATGCAAATTTTTAATTTTGAAGTTTTAGCTTAATACTAGTTTTACAAAATAAAACACATTTACAATAGAATACTAAAATAATACATCAAATTGTATTGATTTACACACACATTTTAAAAATTAACTGGAGATAATTAACTTCAAAAGAGAGCACACCAGTGTACTGATATGAAAAACTGCCTTCATTAATTTCACACATTAAAAACATCTCATCGTTCAGTCGGGATATAGTGAGATTTTATATGTGTAATATTCTAAGTAATATAAGAAAAACAAACAAAAATGCGGTGTTTGTTTTTAAAGAGCTTACAATCTCATTGTGCAGAAAAGACGTTCAGGTATATAAATATTGACAACAAACTACACAAATATACACCATAGGATTTTACAGAAGTGCGGTCATTTAGAATTAATGGTTATGAACACTGTTACAGAACAGATAGTATGTGACCTAGATCTTTGACGTTTTGCTTGAATGGATATAAAGAAGGGAGAAACTACTGAAGACAGACAAGTTTGCAGGACATTACCAAACAAATTTTGCTAAGGCTGTCCCAGCTAATGCTTTCACCTGCTGCAGACATTTCCTGTAAGGCCCAGCATTCCCTCCTCTAAGCTGAGCTAGCCCTTGCAATCCTCAATACAGCCAATTTCAATCAGTCACAGTTGGTACATGGGCGAAGCCAGTTTGCCACTGTTAGGAGAATATGTGCAAAGCTAAAGTAGCAAGAAAGGAAATTTGGAACAAAAATAGAACTGCTTAGTTAAAACAGAGATTTTATGATAAAAATAAGGGGGATGGGAGATGTATAGGGATTCCAAAAGTCACACTAAGATTTTCTACTTATATTTTTATCAGTACGCTCCTATTTTTTCTTTAATTAATTCAATATTTGGTATAATAATGCTGGTATTATTATTTTTTAAACCTATTATTAGTTCTGTAGTCTCCACTCAGTTTTTTTATTTTTTAATCTTCAGCTGAGGGTATGTTTATTGATTTTATTTTGCTTTTAATTTCTTTTTTAATGTTGTTCAAGTACAATTGTCTCCATTTTCCCACTGCCGCTTGCCCCTGCCCCACCCTCTACCACCTCCCACCTCAATCCTTCCCTCCTTTGGCTTTGTCCATGGGTCTTTTATACAGGTTCCTTGAGGACCCTTCCCTTCCATTTCCCCTCAGGTTATCACCCTTGCCCTTCTCCTCTGTTGCTGTCAGCTTGTTCTTCATTTCAATGTTGCTGGTTATATTTTCCTTGCTTGTTTGTTTTGTTGATTAGGTTTCACTTATAGGTGAGATCATTTGGTATTTGTCTTTCACTGCCCGGCTTATTTCGCTTAGCATAATGCTCTGCAGTTCCATGTGTACTGTAGTGAAGGGTAGGAGCTCCTTCTTTCTTTCTGCTGCATAGTATTCCATTGTGTAAATGTACCACAGCTTTTTGATCCACTCATTTACTGTTTGGCATTTAGGTTGCTTCCAAAACTTGGCTATTGTAAATTGTGCTGCTATGAACATTGGGGTGCATAGGTTCTTTTGAACTAGTGTTTCAGGATTCTTAGGGTATAATACCAGCAGTGGAATTGCTGGGTCAAAGGGCAGTTCCATTTTTCGTTTTTAGAGGAAATTCCAAACTGTTTTCCACAGTGACTGCACCAGTCTGCATTCCCACCAACAGTACACTAGGATTCCCTTTTCTCCACAATCTTGCCAGCACTTGTTGTTTGTTGATGTTTATGATAGCCATTCTGAGTACTGTGAAGTGGTATCTCATTGTGGTTTTAATTTGCATCTTTCTGATAGCTTCTGATGCTGAGCATCCTTTCGAATGCCCCTGGGCCCTATATATGTCCTCCGTTGAGAAGTATCTGTTCAGGTCCTTTGCCCATTTTTTAACTGGGTTGTTTGTCTTCCTGGAACGGAGTCGTGTGAGTTCTTTATATATTTAGGAGATCAAACCTTTGTCCGAGTTATCATTGGCAAATATATTTTCCCATACGGTTGGTTCTCTTGTCATTTGCTGATCTTTTCTTTAACCATGCAGAAGCTTCTTATTTTAATGAAGTCCCATTTGCTTATTCTTTCCTTTGTGTCCCTTGCTGTAGGGGACATATCAATGAAAATATTGCTGTGTGGAATATGTGATATTTTATTGCTTATGTTCTCCTCTAGGACTTTTATGATGTCATGACTTATATTTAAGTGTTTTATCCACCTTGAGTTTATTTTTGTGTCTGGTGTAAATTGCTGGTCGAATTTTATTTTTTGGCATGTAGCTGTCCAGATCTCCCAACACCATTTGTTGGAGAGGTTATTTTTACTTTATTTTATGCTTCTGACCTCTTTGTCAAACACTAATTGACCATAGAGACATGGGTTTATTTCTGGGTTCTCCATTCTGTTCCATTGATCTATGTGTCTGTTCTTATGCCAGTACCAAACTGTTTTGATTACAGTGGCCTTGTAATATAGTTTAATGTCAGGTATTGTGATTCCCTCCTACTTTGTTCTCCTTTCTCAAAATTGCTGCAGCTATTCAGGGTCATTTATGATTCCATATAAATTTTTGAATTGTTTGTTCTATGTCTGTGATATATGTCATTGGCACTTTATTAGGGATTGCATTGAATCTATATATTGTCTTGGGTAGTATGGAAATTTTGAAGATGTTAATTCTTCCAATTTGTGAACATGGTATATGCTTCCATTTATTTGTGTCTTCCTTAATTTCTTTCTTCAATGTACTGCAGTTTTCTGAGTACAGGTCTTTTATCTCCTTGGTTAGGTTTATTCCTAAGTACTTTATTTTTCTTGTTGCTATAGCAAATGGGATTTTTTTCATGATTTCTGATTTTAATATTTCATTGTTGGTATACAAAAATGCTTTTGATTTCTAGATATTGGTTTTATATCCCACTGTTTTGCCAAATTCTTTTATTAGGTCAAGTAGTTTTTTTATTGGAGTATATAGGGTTTTCTATGTACATTATCATGTCATCTGCAAACAATGACAGTTTTACTTCCTCTTTTCTAATGTGGATGCCTTTTATTTCTTTTTCTTGTCTGATCACTGTGGTTTGGACTTTCACTATATATTGAATTTGGAGCACAACATCTTCTTATTCTTGTGTAAAAAAGTACTAGAATGCTCTATTCCCATTGTGTTCTCTTAATAAGCTGATAACTCCAGCACATATGAGATGTAGTCTGTCTCAGCTGACTGGAAAACTATCTTACATATTAGGACCAGGTCCTGCTAACCATGGGTTTAGTATGTGAGAGAGCTTTAGGAAGTAATCATAAGACAACAAGTGACCTAACCAAGCAAAAACATCCACGTTCCTTTGAAAATATAGCATGGCAATATACTGCCTCTTCCCATTCTATTTCATGAAATGCTTGTGGTTATAAGATAAACTTTGGGGCATTTCTAAACTTAGAACTTAAAAAAGTATCTCTAAGAGATAAAAGTGAGATTGGGAGTTACTACCTAATTTCCAATGAGCCATCCATATTTCAGAACTACAATTTAATTTTCACATATTACTTGACAGAGCAGTTAGTACTTTTGGAAATACAAATGTAAGTGAATCTATGAGTAAACATGTGTAGCAAGTGTTTTAGTACCCTACACATCTTTTTATGAAAATGCATTTCAGAATATATTGACTGTTAAAACCTGATGCCTTATTATCATGATGACACAAGAATAGAAAATAGCAGAGGGTTAAGGGCAATTTATTTTCATGACAAGCCTGCAATATCATGAAGAATTGTGAAAATAAACCATTCTCATTGCCACTTCAAGACTATCATCTTGTCCTCCAAAGGTGTCACACCTGGCCTCAGTTACGTTAAATGATTCATTTCATATTTCTAAATATTCTTGACCAACCTAGTTATCAGATCCAACCATTTCTAAAATCAATGAACATTATTCTTGTCTACTCTATTGAAGAAAATTATGCCAACACAGAATACTAGGTTTAAATATTTATGCACCATCCACTGGAAGAGAATTAAAGTGATTTTGTTAAAAGTATAGTTTTTGAGTTCACGTTTTAATTTGTACATAAATAAGTAAATTCTAGAGAAGATGTTAGTAAAAATGTTTTTTTAAAAATGAACTAGCCATTAGAGATGTTTGTGTGTGAACATGTGTGCATATGTGTGTTCAGGGGAGGCGTCCGTAGCATAACTAAAGCTCTCATAACCTCGGACGCCTAAATTTTATTTGCTGAGATGAAAACATCAGGCCAAATAAGTGTTCAAAAAGAAGTTCAAATAACCTCACATCAGAGATTTAAATACATTTATAATTCAAAAGACATTCATATTTATTATTGCATGTGTTCTACAGGAATTACAGAAAAAAATCTTAAATTTTAACAAGGTAAAGGGTGATATTAGGCTTTAGTAAACCTATTATTATAATATACTAGATAAAAATATTGTGTTTGACTTAATTATACATATTTTTGTTCTATGTCCTTTGAGAAATACAATTTTAATATTATATTGAGATAAATACTGCTATATGCCTATACATATCTAGACTCTGTTTACTATTACAATTTACTAGGGATGGTTAATGAATGAACTGTGCAGTCATTCATTTCTGCCTGGTTAATTTACTTGTGTCTACTGTCTTATTACCAACTCAAATGCTTCTCCTCAGTTCAGACATATACTTTATTAAATCAAAAATATTTATGGAATTGTTAATGTACTTGGTGGAAAATTTTAAAAAAACAAAAACTTTTAGACAACCAGAGGACAGCACTCGGTGCTCTTTAGTATAGCTTGTAATATATATATATATATATATTTTTTTTTTGAACACAGACTATAGTACTTTAAAAATCTGATGTAAAGATGGAGATGTTCTCCCTAGAAAAACCCACATTTGAACATCAAATATCAATTTCATGGAATTTCAGAGGGTTCATAGATCTAAAATTAAGATATGTCCTGGTTTAAAATCCTACAAAAATGATATTAGACTAGCTATATAAAACCATGGTAAGTTAATTGAATTCACTGTGCCTTAGTTTCCTCATCTGTATGATCTGGAAATTTTTGGTACTGTTGTAAGTATTAAATGTATTAATATAGGTTAAGTAAAAAGATCAATATTTGGCTCAAAATAGTACTATATTCATGTTTGCTTTTATTATGCTTGTAATGCTTTAGGTTGGCCAAAGGGAAAGGTCAGCCTAGCTTTTGGTAAAACTTACTTTATGAGAATATTGAATTTAGGTTTGGTCTTAAGAAAAAAATGTGGGGTTGACAGAGAAGAGAGCCAAGTGTTTTAAAAAACTCTCATATACTTTTAGAAGTAAGGAAATGATGTGGCATGAATCACTAAAGTAACGTTCAACAGCAGAGGGCTCTGTTAATGGAAACCAGGGTCAGCCAGTGAAGAAATGAGATGCCCCGCAGGGTGAAGGGCTTTTGCTACCAGGCTGAGGAAGCTGAACTGGATGAGTCACAGAGGACCTATGTTTCTATTGCATGCCTTCCTATCTTCAGCCACATTTATTTTTATTTTGCACAAATCAAACAAACTGTAATAATGAGAAATAGAATACTTATGCTCAAACTGGTTAAACATAGCTAAAAGTAAGTGGTAAAGAGAAAAAAAAGGATATTTCAAAAGCAGCATCCATGAATTCATGGAAATTTTGCTAAAAATGATGACATTACACCAAAGAAGCTATGTTGGATTAAATAAAAATAAACAAATAAAGTATCAAAAGTAGAAAAATGATTTGGTCTTAAAGGTGTAAATATCAGGTAAAGAATAAAGAAGTGTTAAGGTACCATATATAGAGATTATAATGTTAATGCAATGCATTACCTCCCCATGCATTTCACTATTATGAATATTTGGAAAACCATTAATGTCTAGTTCTTTTCTCTTTGAGATGACTTTCATCTTGGTGAGCCAGAAGTGTTTGTCCATCTACCTTATAGAGATAAGTAGAAAAAGAGGAGAATTATATTTTGCTGCCGAAAGAATGAAACTATGTTCAGCTTTTGGTACATGACAGAATTCTCTAGCCCAGAAGGAGGATTTCTCATGGTGCCTTTTCTCCCCTGACCCATTTATAGCACATAATTAGGGAGGCCAGAAAGAAGCAGCTTCCTAGAGTTCCCCGCAGGGTGGGGAAAATGTTATTTTGTCTAGGACAGCTGGTCTACTTCCAAGGGAGTTAAGAGGGTGTGGCAGAAATAAGAAGAGAGGGAGACAAAGGGAAGAGGAAATTCCACCTGCATTTCTGGCCTTAGGATTGGCAAGAAAGAGAAGTGGGGGAGGATAGAGGACATTTTTACAGTTTATCCTGAGATTTTGACAGAGATGTGTGCTGGATAAGTTGAGGGACACAGCAAGGGCAGAGATTTTGTTCTAGCCTCCTGCTTGAGCCCCTAAGAAGGGACTATATTTCAGGCCTCTTCCAACACAGTCAGTAGATAGGAGGCTTTCATGCCCTGGAGAAGAGTGAACTCTTCCTAGGATTTTTTTAATGATCAGGTCAGAGTAGGACTTAGTTTTGATTGGCTTTCCCCACCCCTCTCCTGCTAGCCAGTGGTTAGAATAGTAGGAAAAAAAAACAATTACTTAGAGAAAAGATTAAAGCTATTATATTAATTTCCTGCACATTTGAATATTGATGTGAGTTAAATAGTTTATCCAATTTATTTTATTTTCTTAATTTAAAATATGAGGTTGAGAAATGTCAAAAAAGAAACATCCAATGACATATTAAAGCACTGTAAGGAAGACTTTTTAAAAAAGGGGCTACTATCATGATAGGTATAGAAACCAGTCAAATGGAAGTCTATAGCGGGGGGAGTGATATTTGGCTCAACCCTGAGGACTTCACAGGCAAATGAGAATGTATAGCCAAGGGGCTGGGTGGGTCAGTGGATTAAAAATTATGAAGAGGAAACATCAGGGATAAGGGGGATTCTACCTTCCCCAGAACACAGGCCAAGATGACCAGATATCACCTGGGGGATGAAGAAAGATAAGGAAGCCAATCAGATAAGGAAGATGATCAGCTAAGGAGGGTGGGGGGTTTCCTGATAAACTGACTTGGCAGAGTTCTTGCTAAAGCTGAATTTTATAAGAAGTGCACAGTGCCTAAGAGAAGGAACCTGAGTAAATTTTGGTCAAGCAAAGAATCTTTATCACAAACTATATTTACATACATATATTACAGCTATGAAGTTACTATGCTATGCTTCCCTTCTAACACACTGAAATGAAAATAAAGTTCTCAAAAATAAATGTCTCTTGTTGGAAGAATTTTATTTTAGTGTAATAAGAGAAGAGACCCCCCAAAAAATGTGAATCATCTTTTGGAGGGCAGGCCCCTTGTAGTCTAGGTTTCCCGGGCTAGATGCATGTTCTAGGAACCCAGCTGTATCAGTGTACCAACTGGCATTGTTGTGAGAGGCTGTTTTCGGCTTCAGTGAACTTTTTTTGAAGACTCTTTCAATGCCTTTGCCCACCTTATGCTGGGTGAGTTATGAGTGCTCCCACCCATATCACACTGAGTGTTCAGCAGTTTTTGACCCTCATGCCCCATCTTCCCTGTTCACTTGATCTCACCCTGAGTGACTTTGTTTTGTTTCACCAGATGAAAAAAGTCCTCTAAGGGAAATGTTTTGCCCATGTAGAAGAGGTGAAACAAAAAATGGCAGAAGCACTAAAAGACATCAAAATACATGAGTTTAAAAACTGTCGAGCAGTGGAAAACTAGTCTCAATAGGTGTATTGCATCAAATGGAGAGTACTTTGAAGGTTACTGAAGTTTAAACATGTAAGAATAAATATACTTTTTTTATAAATAAACTCTGCTTTATTTTTGGCATTCGCCCCGCTCCCATGCTTAAGCAGCAAGCAAGTCATGATAACAAAACTTCTTTGGTTGTTTTAATTTTCAACTTATTCTATTTCAGTTGTAGGAATTATTTTCCTGTAGTCACAAAGAATTGAGGACAAAGAATGATACTATGTTCTATGGTTTTATTTTCACCAGATTGTGGAATCTTCTACTTTAGTAAACAATGTATTAAAGTGAAATTTTCTCTTGGCAATTCTAATCTGCTTTACCTTACAAGTCTCTAAAGTCTGAAAACTTATCTGTAGAAAACAATAACATCAAAGCACTTTAAACATGTGGAATTTTCCACAAAAAATACCAGGGTAAATTTAGTGCAAAATATTGGGGGAAGGGGACATCTGAGGTAAAGTATAGATTTTAAATAGAATGATTGCACATTAGCCTCCCAGATTCTTAATCAGTAATTATACTGGAGAAAATTCTGATTTTGTAAATGTATGAAAATAAAGACTGATGATTTGGAATTGGGAAGAATTCCAGGACAGAACTAAGGCTGTTCACACATTCTTTTTCATGACATTGCTTTTCACACAGTAGGTACTCAAAAAAATTATTTGCTGAATGAGTCAATTATCCTTCCAAACACCTGGAGTCAATTAACCTGATCCATTTACATGGAATACAGAGTGCATTTTTCCAGAGCTGAAGATCTGTCGGCAGCACATTTGAATAATACAGCCATTTCATTTCCTCCGTCTCACTTCCCTTCACCTTCAGTCTTGGCTTTCCTGTAAATACCTTCAGCTGTGCTGACAATTTCATCCCAGACTACTCCTCTCCTACAGCCAGGCCCAGGACCACTGGACGGGGGCATTGCCCTTAAGGAGCGCGAACATTCAGTTCTGGAGTTTGGATTTTAAAATATGTGCCAACAATATACCCAGAGCACAATGGGCCTTTGGATTTTTCTTTCTTTTTATTGCAGTGATTTTTTTTCATACACTCATTACATTTTTTAAGAGTTTGCACTCTTTTCAAAAATGTATCCAAAATGAAATTATTTCATTTGATGTGACTTAGAAGGAAATCAATTAGATGGCTACATATTAAAATTTAGTTTAATTTTAGTTCCTGTTGTTCTTCAGAAAGATTTCCAAACACAGTTATGGGTGAATTATTGCACTGAAATTTTAATTACAGTGCCTGTGTACTGGGATCTGTCTTCCTTCAGTTCCTCCATTTATTGATTGAAGACAGTCTACAGTTTGGGGAAAACAAAAAAACGAGTTTGGAATTCCAGCCCTCTTATAAAAGTTGTGGCTTAGGCAAGTCACCAGACCTTTCCAAGTTTTTGTTTTCTCCTCTTTACAATGAAATGAGGCACTGTGTCCAGCACACTTGAAATATCTATGAAAGCTAGTTTCACTCTCTCCTTCAACTTCTCACTTCCAATGGAAAGGAGCCCAGATGCTCTCTGTCATTTTCTTTAGGCAGCCGATTCTCACAGCTTGGTTCTCACACTTGACTCCATCATCTCACAGTTCAGCAGGCTTTAGTGTCACAGATTGAGTTCCCCAGTGACCACAATTTGCGGCAAGGATGCAAGGCTGATGCTGTCAAGGGGGGTACAAAACAGAAGAGCAAGAGTGAATGTCAAGAGCAGTGAGGCAGAGACAAATGTAAAACTTCAAGAGCAAACACGTTACTGTAGTGACCATTGTGTCATATTGGGCTACTGGGCATGCAGCACATTGCTGGGTGGACTGTATAGATATACTGCCTCCAAGTAATCCATAGGAAGCAGCGTAAAGGAGGAACTTACCTGCATGACTCTACTAACCCCTGCTCTCCCACCGGTGCAAGTTCAACCCACTGTTAGTTAAAACCCTGGCCTCACTTCTGGGTTGTGGGGCTTGGCTTCTTTGGAGGCCCTTTAAAAACCAGATCTTGTGACCTATGGTAATATAGTGTTTCCTTCTTGCCTAGAAGCAGTGACAGGTACTGGTCAACTGGGTGACTGGTGACCTTGATGGGGAGAGTGTCCAGTACCCTAAAGGCAAAAACTGGTTGGTTCCAGGGAAGCCCAGCATGTCTCCAAAAATGTAAATATGCATCAAAGGAATTAGTCAATTAAAAATTATTCTGTGAGCATTCTATTTGAAGAAATTTTCTCTAATTTAAGTTAGATGCAAAACTCAAGAGAGACCCAAGGTCATGGGTTCATAACTTGTCAGCAACAGTTCCCTCTGAAGCACAAGGAAGATGCCTGTCTTCAGTACCTTTCATTCTTACCTTCCTGATGGGATGGTGCCACGTAAATTCCAGTTCCCACAGAGGCTCAGTCTGCAAGTTCTGTTCCCTTTTTCTTCCACTATTATTATGCAGAGAAAATGATTATCTGCAGACATGGTACAAACTCTTAAAATAGCTGTGGGCATGTCCCACTCTACGCACTTAGCTCAGTGTGCCAATGGCATAGGTAATAAATTGCTAAGACGGTTTTTGCATGTTCAAAGCAGCATTGCTGTATCCTGTCTGAGGCTGAGGATGACTATGCCTTTGTCTGCGTCTACATCTATCAGTAGGCAGCCC
Source organism: Mormoops blainvillei (assembly GCA_004026545.1). Taxonomy (NCBI): domain Eukaryota; kingdom Metazoa; phylum Chordata; class Mammalia; order Chiroptera; family Mormoopidae; genus Mormoops; species Mormoops blainvillei. The sequence goes on from PVJD01000138.1 coordinate 172,421, forward strand.
TTCAGTAATGATTTTCTGTTAACAATGATTAACAAAATGTCAGCTCAAAGATGGGCAGGAGATGATATTAGTTAGTGAAAGAAGGGGAATAAAAAAGATTCTAGACACTGAGAGGCAGATACAAATCCCGGCTCTATAACTAACTAGCTGTTTGACGGTAAGTACATTACTTGTACCGTGAGCATATTACTTGATCTTCTTGAATTTATGGGTTACCATCTGTAAGAGATAGTAATAACTCTCTTATGGATTATTATAAACAAAAATTAAAATGTTTATAAATTGGTTAGCATATAGTAAGCTCCCTCTGCATGGTACTTAATGCCAGAACCAGAAATCTTGCAGTTAGGATATGCAATTCTCTCATTTTTCAGTTAGGAAAATGAAATTTGGCAAAGCTAAATGACTGTCCCCAAAGCCTTATGATTTTTTAGTGACAAAGACTATCATGTATTCTGCTTCTCCTAACACAATCTAATGTCCTTTTTACCCCCAAATAATGTCACCTTTATTAGGAGTACTACCAAGATCATATTTCTGACATGGAGAATGATTACATTTCTCATTGTGATAAGAGCAAGTTTTAGTAATCTTATTCTATATTGGGGATTTAAATGAGAATATTCTTTTGTCTAGAGAAAAATTTTGTGTAAAAGCAAATGCATTAGCAAAGCATAATTTATTTAAGGGCCATATAACTAAGTTCAAAACAACTTGATTTCCTTGGTGCATACTCTGAACTTTCTTCCAGCAATCAAGGATAGTATATTTAAATGTGATTTAACAGTACTTAGTTGATATGTTATTTAATTTATTGCATTGTGCGCCTGCACAATTTCATCATTATACTGCAAAGGCAAGTCTACTGAATAAGTGCCTTGGTTTCAGCTGCTCCTTTAGTATTAGAATGTCATTTCCTCATTATTCATGTATCTATTTCATTTTATGCCATAATAATTTTGAAATAAAATGCCATTCCTTACTTTCCTGTGTGTAAATGTATATTTATATAATGTCCAAAATAATCAAGATGAAATGCTGCTTAGTATAAAAGTCCTTTCACGTTCAGAAGAAATGGTTTTGTAAACTGAAGGTCTGCACTAAAAGCATAGCTCTATGCATGTGATGGCCTAATGGCTTTCTTGAAAATACTCTGACAGAGTCATTTTTGTTAAAAACAACCCTGCAAAACTAACTTCACTTCTGAAAACATAGTAGCGGTTCTAAGGTACAGACCTTACGGTGAATGAAGCTTTTTGTCATCATGTTTCTGTGGGCAGCAAAATATTTAAAATGGAATTCTGGCGTATTTGGTATGTCAGGATCTTCTTACACTAATCGGCCATTGTAACTCTGAGGAAATCAAACTCTCGGAGTCCATGGTTCCTTTTCTCTCTAATCATAAATAGGACTTGCTGCCTAAGAATCATGAGCTGTTCGAACTTCTTTCCTCCTTGGAAGAATGTTGTGTTAATTTCATTTCTCAGTTGTATTCCTGTTTCATCATTTACATTCTCTTTGCCCAGTAACTTCAAAATATCTCTTCTCCACAACCGTTTTAATCATTTCATCAAACCATGACCTTGGTCTCACAAGTATCCCTTCACTAGCCCTCTGTCTCTCTTTTCCCTTTATAAGCTTATTTTTCTTGTTTTCTCACCTTTGTCTTAACCATATAGGAGAGCAGAGAACATTACAAAAACTATATTTGGTAGGTGTGCCAGACAGACAGATAAAGAGAAATACAATGAATAATTGGGAGGTGGGCGAGGGTTTCAGTTTCAAGTATGGCTCAGAAGGAACCAAGAAGTTGTCATTCTGTCCTAACAGCAAGTGAAAAGTTAAAAAACAAACAAACAAACAAACAAAAAAACTGAAAAACCAACAAGTCTTCTTAGGTTTGTTAGAGAAGTGAGGTCACAGGGCCAACTGCTGCCCCCATGACTGGGAAGACAGACAGTTGGATAATCCTGAGGAGAATTAGAGAGGACAGAGAATCCAACTTACCAGAGCAGAAAGCCTGTGAGCAAAAATCTCCATAGGAACCATGTTGGGAAGGGACCTGAGACATAAGGCTCTGTTGAGTTATCTGGAAGGTCATTTATTGGGTTAAGAATAACAGATGACTTGAATGAATGCATTTAAAAATAGTGGCTTCCTCATGAGCTGCCTTTCAATAATAAAGAAATTAGAAAAATAACTGAAAGAAATTATCAGAGCCTTCAGTGACTAGGAATGCCTAGTATTTCCACCCATTTCCCTTGTGGTAAAACATTCCATTTCTAATTTAAAAATATATAATATAAAAGAGAATAAAAGCAAATTATTGTTTTTAAAAAGTGAATACATTATTCACAAAGATAAATGCTAAAGTAAAAAAATATGGTGGGACATAAGGTTGAAATTTGAAAAATAAAATAGATACAACACATATCATTTGGAAAAATTTACCTTATAAACAAATGGGAATCTTTCAATTTTCATTATTCTTTGCTTTTGTTTTTTTTTTTTAATTAAAAAATGAGCAAAGAACCTGAACAGACACTTCTCCAAGGAGGACATACACAGGGCCCAGAGACATATGAAAGGATGCTCAGCACCACTAGCCACCAGAGAGATGCAAATTTTAAAAAGGTGGGAATGGGTGGGGATGGGGAAAATGGTGGTGGGAAAATGTTGACCAAAAAAAGCAAAAAAAAAAAAAAATAGACAGGGGGAGGCTAAGAATAGTATAGGCAATTAAGAAGCCAAAGAACTGATATGTACAACCCATAAACATGAACTAAGAGGTGTGGGGATGATGGGATGGGGTGCAGGGCAGAAGGGAGAAAGGGGAGAAAAAAATGGGACAACTGTAATAGCATAATCAATAAAATATACCAACAAAATTTAAAAATAGAAAATAATATAATTCATTAAAACACACTATCACACAATCTAAAAAAAACACAATGAGATACCATTTCACACCCACCAGAATGGCTATCATTAATAAATCAACAAATATCAAGTTCTGGTGAGGATGTGGAGAAAAGAATCCTTAGTGCATTATTGGTGGGAATTCAGACTGGCACAGTCACTGTGGGAAACACTATGAAAATTCCTTTAAAAATTAAAAATGGAACTACTTTTTGACCCAGTGATTCCACCGCTGGGAATATACCCTAAGAATCCTGAAACACCAGTTCAAAAGGACTTGTGCATCCCCATGTTCATTGCAGCACAATTTACAATAACCAAGAGTTGGAAACAGCTTATACATTTACACAATGGAATGCTATGCAGCAGAAAAAAGAAGGAATTCCTATCTTTTACAACAGCATGAATAGAACTGGAGACTATCATGCTAAGTGAATAAATGAGTCAGTGAAAGACAAATACCATATGATCTCACTTATGAGAGGAATCTAATGAACGAAATAAACTGATGAGCAAAATAGAACCAGAAGCATAGAATCACGGAGTAGGTTGACAGCAATAAGAGGGGAGGTGGTGAAAAGGGACTGTTTCAAAGTTTAAGGGATTAGTCAAGGGACACATATAAAGGACTCATGGACATAAACAACAGGGTGAGGATTGACTATGGAAGTAGGGAGGGGCAGGTTAGGCAGAGGGCGTGAAGGGGGAAATAACTGGAACAACTGTAAAACATAAAAATAAAAAAAAGTGATAAATTCATTCCTGTTATTGAGTTAAAAGAACATAGAAGTATATATAGTAAAGTATGAAAGGTCCCTTTCACTTTCTTTACAACTCACAATTAAGACAAAAGTAGTGAATTGTTTAGTTTGAATTATTCCATAATTTTTTCATATAAATTTATATATAATTTGTTTGGTATATACACAAAATAATACCTATCACTCTGCAACTATTTTTTTAATCCGAGCAGAATTTTACCAACATCTTTTCATGTACAGAGGGTCTTCTATGCTCCTTTAAAATGCACTATGGTTCTCCACAGGGCAAGTAGATCATCACTTTGTTAATGCTCATTTAAGTTGATTCTATTATTATACATAGTTTTTAATTTTTAATTTTAAAATTATATCAGATTAAACCAATTTATAAAGCTTCCATGAATTTTAACATCTTACATAACCATAGTAAAAAGTCATAAATAGGAAATTAAATCAACATCACTAGTAACCAATCAATAAACTTCACTCAAGTGTTTCCAAATTGAATTTGAATTTGAATTAGTGGAATTTTACCAGTGCCCTCTTTACTGGCTCCTACCTAAAGTAGGGTTACACATTGTGTTCGGCTGTCATGTCACTTTTGTAGGATGTTCCTCAACCTAGGTTTATTATGTTTCTTCCTAATTTAACTGATGCGTTTTTGGCAAGAATACCCTGAAAATGATTTTGAGTCCTACTTGGTATATGATGTCTACAGGTATATCACGTCCATATCAATGATTGCTGGGGACTTTAAATTGGTTACTTGGTTAAGTTGGAGTATTTAAAATAGTTTTTAGAGGTTTTACCCCTGTAAAATTACTGTTTTTCCTTTGCAGTATTTAAGTAACTAAGAAAGGTCACTTTGAAAATACAAAAATACCCTGCTTCTCATCCAATGTTTGCCCATTAATTTTATCACCTATTAATTGTTGTCGGGAACAATTATTAGTGGTTTATGTGCTGATTGATAATTTTCTGTTACTATCATTCTCTGTTTATTCATTGGAATGTTATTTTAAGAAAAGTTATTTCTCTTCCCTCAGGTTATTTATCTATTCTGTTTTGTATAATATGAGTTACAGTCCATTACCATCAATATTTATCTCTTTGTTCAATTTGCTCTATATTTGTCCATTGGGATCTCTTTTAAGTTGCCTTCTGGATCTTTTTGTCATGATGTCATCATTTTTGAGCACGTCCTTATTTTCTGGAAATTTTTATTGTCCAAGAACTAGAATCAACCATTTCACCAAGGGGTCCCAGTATATATTTACCTATACATCTATACATAGCTATATCTATTTTTGTATTTCTTGCATATACGTGTATATGTCACTCTTGCACACATATATGCATGTATGTAGATAAAAAACATGAGTTCATATTTATATCAATTTCCATGCAGGTCCATCATGTTCATTCTGGCCCTTAAATTCTTTGTAATGTCTTTCTCCAGCAGTAAGGAACCTAGATCTGATTATCCACAATATATTTACTTATTTGTTTAATCTTAGAATACACATGAAATATTTTCGGAATTACTAACATATAATCCTGTGGAACAAATTTGCTAACTATAAAACTATATTTGTATACTTTTTTTGTTTTTAGTCTTGCAATATATAGTTAAAATTCTGTTTTCCAAAGTTACTTACATTAGTGCTTTTCTCTATCGCTCCCTCCAGAGCAGTGAGTTTGTTATTTATTTGTAATGCAGTTAGCTCCTATTTTATTGTTTGTAGCCCATTCAAGTTTCTTCCACATCTTGGGCGATTTTATGATTCTACTGTTTTAATCTTACAGGTAATGCTGCCAAAATGATCTGTTCTAACATCTTCAGGTACATCTCTAAGTGTTTTTATAGCTAAATTTCTAGAAATGTAACTTCTGGATCAAATACATGCACAGTTAAATTTTCTATATACATTTACAAAATTTTCACAGACACTGATACTGGTTTATAATTCAACCAATTGCTCCTGAGAATTCTCTGTTGCTGTATAGATCAGCACTAAATTTTATAAATCTTTTAATATTTTGTTAATCTCATTATTTAAATTTTGCTAATATCACTTGTTATTTTAATTCATTTTTATTTGGGTAATGCGATAATTGAGTTTCTCTTAATATTTATTATGTTTTTATGTAAATTTCCTGTTAATTCACTTGGCCTATATTACTAAGGATTTTTTGTATTTTTTTAAATTGATTTTTTTGGAGTTTTTAAAATAATAGATATTCACTGTGCTTTTTTGTTATGTATGTTTCAAATATTTTTCCCCAGATTATCACTTGACTTCCAATTTGTGGCAGCTTTTGTCATGCCAATGTTTTTACTTTTATGGCATAAAACCTATTAATATATTCCTTTATGGATTCTTGTTTTTGCATGTGACTTAGGAGCATTTTATCTACAGTAAGATACTAAAAATATTAACAAAATATAAAATAACTCTTCTTCACTGATATGAAAGCACTTATACTATATTCTAAAATCTCATATAAACTTGAACCTGAGTCTGGATTCATTATTCTGTTAGTTTTCAAAGTATGGTCAGGGGACCCCAGGAGTCTATAAGACCTTTTGATCCACAAGATCAAAACTATTTTCAAAATAATATTTCAATTCTAGTTATCTCTTTTATTCTTATTCTTTCATGAGTGTTCAGTAGGGTTTTCCAGAAGGTACTGGTATGTCATATGATATTTCAACATAGAGAATGCAAAGGGAGATATGAGAAAATAGTTATCTTCTATTAAGCCAGTGGTTAAACTGGAAGGGGCTTCAGTTTTATAAGTATTATTTGTATGAGACTGAGAAATATTTTAACAGCATGTAACATATCAGATTTAATAACAGTATATTTATTGGGGCAATATTTTGTGAATTAAGGTGCAACTTTATTTTTCAAACCATGGTTATAATGGTTTGAAAAACCATTATAGTACAGATTAGTGACAGAAATAAGAGTTTCATAAAAATAAGATTAGTGACAGAAATAAGAGTTTCATAAAAATAACCAAAACATTCTGTAAGAATCAATTGCTCATTAGTTTATTTCATTCATTAGATTCCTCTCATAAGCGAGATCATATGCTATTTGTCTTTTATCGACTGGTTTATTTCACTTAGGATGATAGTCTCCAGTTCCATCCATGCTGTCATGAAGGGTAGGAATTTATTCTTTCTTTCTGTTGCATAGTATTCCATTGTGTAGATGAACCACAGTTTTTTAATCTACTCATCTACTGACGGGCACTTAGGCTGTTTCAAACACTTGGCTATTGTAACTATTGCTGGTATAAACATAGGGGTGTGTAAGTTCTTTTGAATTGGTGTTTTGGGATTCTTAGGGTATATTCCCAGGCAGTTCCATTCTTAATTTTTTGAGGAAAGTCAATACTGTTTTCCACAGTGGCTGCACCATTCTTCATTCCTACCAATAGTGCATTAGGGTTCCCTTTTCTCCACATCATTGCCAGAACTTGTTGTTTGTTGATTTATTAATAATAGCCATTCTGACAAATGTGAGGTGATATCTCATTGTTTTTTTAATTTGTATCTCTCTGATGGCTAATGATGATGAGCATTTTTTTTCATATGCCTATGAACCATCTGTATGTCTTCCTTGGAGAAGTGTCTGTTCAGGTCCTCTTCCCATTTTTTAATTGGATTAGAAGTCAAACCTTGACAGAAGTATCATTGGCAAATATGTTCTCCCATACAGTCAGTTCCTTTTTCATTTTGATGATGGTTTCTTTAGCTGTGCAGAAGCTTTTTAATTTGATGTAGTCCAGTTTGTTTATTTTTTTCCTTTATTTCCCTTGCCCTCGGTGATACATCATCAAAAATATCACTACATGGGATATCTGAAATTTTACTACCTATGTTTTCCTCTAGGACTGTTATGGTATGATGACTTACATTTAAGTCTTTTATTCATTTTGAGTTTATTCTGGTGTATGGTATAAGAGGCTGGTCTAGTTTCATTTTTTGCATGTACCACTCCAGTTCTCCCAACACCATTTATTGAAGAGGCTATTTTCACTCCATTGTATATACTAACAAGCAAAACAGAACCAGGTACAGGAAAACAGGGAACAGACTGACAGCTTTCAGAGGAATGAGGGGAGGGAGGAATGGTGGAAAGAATGGAAAGGGATTAGTCAAAGAATATGTATGAATGACTCATGGACATGGACACAGTGTGGGGATGGACTGTGGGAGCGGGGTGGGCTGGGATGGAGGAAGGCAAAGGAGGAAAAATTGGGACAACTCTAATAGAATAAACAAGAATAAAAGAAATTTAAAAAAAAAGAACCAATTGCTTATGTAGAATTTAAAATAATAAGTATTAAAATTTTAATTTGCATTTATAAATTGTGTATAACACATTATACAGTATTAATAAAATGTATAATTAAAGTATATGTTTATATGTATTATATGCTAACATTTTTGAGAAAGCAAGTTGTTAAATAATTACCAGAACACCACTGAATAAACATCAGGAATATTGAAATTAAATTTATGACAAATTCTACTATGCATACATTAGGAGGACTACAATTTTAAAATATATAAAACTTTCTATAAAAGGACTGGTGAGGATGTGGAACAATTAGAATGTTCATATGTTTATGCAAGTAATTTAACTTGGTCAAACCACTTGGGAAAAATATTTGGAAATACCCTTCAAATTAAACATATTCATACCTCTGACTCAGCAATTTCATGCTAGTTTTATATAGGGTTATAGGACTGCAAGTGTCTGTATACCAAATGCATGTATAAAAATTTTATAGCTGTATTCTTTGAAATAGCTGCAAACTAGAAATAATCCAAATAGACATTAACAGTTAAAATATAAACGTTTTCATGAAATCAGATAGTCTAATTCTATATGGCAATGAAGGCAAATGAACCACTAACACACGTAATAGCATGGTTAAATATCATAAGATTGTACAAATGAAGCCAGGCACAAAAGAAAGTCTATTGTATTATTTTATTTATGTAATTAAAAAAATATAGGAAAATGACAGTGTTAAAAGTCAGAATAATGGTTCTCTTTAGGGAAGCAGTTTCTCAGAGGGGGTCTGACAAAGGTTTCCGGGTGTCAATTATGTTCTATTTCTTAATATGGTTGCTAGTTACACAGATGAATGCATTTATAAAATTTCAAGATTTGTATGCTGTGCTATGTATATGTTATACATCATTTTTAAAATTTAAAAAAGAATATAAAAGATTTGAGCAATACAAATAAACAGCTTGAACTAATGCATATTCATAACACCATTTCCAATAATTGTAGAGCATACTTTTTTAAAAAGCATGTATAATATCCAACTTCCAAAATGTCCCCCAACGACCCTTACTTCCTGATATTCACACCCTGGTATAGTTCCTCTCATATATAATAAAGTTGTCATATGCGACCAGTAGGAGAAAAACAAATTCAGATTTTATTAGTTTCTTGCTAAAGTCCTCTTCTGTTCCGGGATCCCATCTAGGACTATAAGAAAACTTATTTTAAATCAATCTGTTCCTGGATGCTTAATTCTTTTAAGGGAACACTATTCTGAGACCAACTTCCAGGCATGAGCAAACCATTCAGGCTTTACGCGGACTATACTAAAACATGGTAAGTGAATCCTCTTTGTGTACCTCTTGCTTTATCATCAAACTAAAAATCCATTACATTTAGATTTTTAACTAATTTTCCTAGAAGACAATAAATTTTTTTAAAGGTGTTAGGATATACCTGAAGCTATTGAACTTGAGCAACTAAATCAGAAAATATACCAGAAAGTCTATTTCCATAGACCTCTGAAGCAACTCTGCTTTCTTTCCTTCTATAGTCACTCAAGGATCTTGGATAGATCTCTTAAGTACAAGTGTAACTTCTGTTGCTCTCAGATTTTTGATGAATAACATGAAGAGATACATATGAGTATCAAATATCATGATCTGAGTACTAAAACTAAGTATCAGAAAAATCTGAAAACTCCCTTGGCACAGAGACTCATGACTCATGTATGTGCCCGCATTGAGCAGTGGGGAACTGGTCCTGACACTCATGCTATGTTAAACAGCCCTCAGCAAAACAGATCAGCTGAATTGTTCAATTAGTTTTTCAGTACTGATGCAATTCTCCTGTGGTTATATAGCTAGAGCCTAGGAAAACATTTCCCTGCAGATGAGTATTCAGAATAACAGAACATTTAAAAATAAAAGTTACAAATTTCCACAGACTTTTGTTTCAACAGTTTTCAGATGTTGAACTAATTTTGATTCTAATAGTATATTTTGGAATATAATAGGAAGTGTGCTGTGTGGGTATTAAAATGTTAAATGGAACATAAGATTTATTGTATTCATTCATTCAAACATGTGCTGAACTCCCAATATGGGATGGTCACTGTATTGAACTTTGGAAATACAATTAGCAAACAGAGTATCTGCCCTCATAAAGCATGTTTTCTGTTGAGGGAGTCTTCGGTTAAATAGAAGAGTATCAGAACTTTGAGAAGGCATGGTCTCATTTCTTGGCTTAAATTTAGGTAATTATGGTTATTCCCAGGTTTTACTTAAAAGCACATAATGAATTCAATATTCATATATATTTCATTCTTTTTGTAGTTATTTATACTTTCAACAATTACAAAAACTTTTCTTGTGGCAATGAGTTTCTTTATAGTCTTATTATTTTAGCTGCTGTTAATAATCAAACGATGCTTCATAGCTACAGTGTAGGGGAGTTTAATGAGTAAGTTAATGTCTACTCTACAGACAAGTACTACATCCTGGTAGTATGTCTTTCTAAACTTCAAAACACGGTGAGAAAATATCAGATGATATTGCAGGTAATACAGTAGATAAGCAGATAATTAGACATGTTCAACAGTCATAACCAAATGAAGCCAAATTATGCATATCTCTGCTGGCTATGTACATTTGGAATGCTACTTAGAGTACTCTGTTGATAAAGAAAGTGCTTTTAAAAGCATTGTGGGACTGGATTACAAGTTGACTATATTTTTGACGAGCATATTTCCCCACCTTTGGCTGACGACTAACAGGTATGAATATACTATTCTGGAAATGGTTGAACCCAGAATAACTAACAGGTGAGAGTATATCAATTTCAAAAATTTAGAGTTTTTACTATGATTTTTAAAAATCTGTAATTATTTAATACTGCTTCTTATTAACAATTCTTAATTTTATCCCTCTTAAAATTGTATACATAATCTGTAAAATAACAAATTACATTTTATTTCTTAACCTAAGTTTTGAAGATTTTGAAATGATACAAGAAAATTAAATATATTAGTAGCACATTTAAAATACCAGAGATCTCAGAAATTAGTATTCTCAAATACTCTTAACATAAAGAAAATGAAAGGGCACCTGATAAAGGACCCAGAGGTTTGTACAGATGAGAACTAACTCCTCTGTTTATTTTTTGGTACACCAGCATTACATTAATCTGCTTACATGTTATGTACCTACATGGACCTCAGAGCAAAAGCATTTTAGTAATGTTTGTAAATAATTTAAGCTCTTTGTTTGAAAACAACCCATCAGCATATAATCACAGAATTGTACACTTTAATTATGAATTTCTTACTCTCAAAAACAAGTGGTTTTGACAGGCTGGTGTCTTGGTAATGTCCCTTGAGTTTTATGGAATCACTAAGTTGCCTCACAGGCGAACTGAGGAATATGTGGAGGGAATACTATAAGACCTAAGAGTAAACAAGAGAAATACTACAATGAACTCCTATTATCACCAGAATGAATTTCTCTGAGGTCGTCTTTTTCATAATTTCCTCAAGACTACTCATAACAGATTTGCCTTGTTCATTACCTTGACCTCGGTCACCACCCCAGAATTCTGACTTCCTCTCCACTCTGCTTGGTTTCCATTCCCCTTTTTCAGCCCTGTTTCCAGTTTCCTTTGCAGGCCAGCTGTCTCTCCCTCTCCACTGTGCCCTCTGGTGGCAGGAGTTGGCTGGAGTCGAGGGGCCATCTCTTAACACTATTAACATTGCTGCAAATGTTCTTTCTTTTATGTGAAATGAAAGCGGGATCTTCCCCAATACACATCCTACCTTCCTTAAGAAACCAAGCAAATGACACTTACTCTCTTTCCTTCTTCTCCACTTCCCACCTGCCAACACCTAGAGAAAATCTGCAAACACACCAGCCTTGCTTCTAACTCAATGCCCTCAGAGGCATTGCCATTTCCTCAACTGACTGACCAGTGCAAATCTCCTTCCTCTGATTCTGTGCTTGGCCTGTGAAATGCTTTCTGCGGGAAGCAGAGGAACCAATGGATGGCCCCAGCGCAGTCTCATGAGCAGGACGGCTTTTCCGGGCATTGGCGATTCTCTCTGGAGTCCTCAGCTGCCGCTGTGGAGCACTTGGCCCTTCTCTGACCAGATGGCACAACTTGATGATACAACCTTCTCATTCATTCACAGGCGTCCTGCAATGCCTCTCTTTCCCCTGAAACAAAAATTCTACCTTCACTTCTGCTTTCCCTCCAGTCCCAGAGCAGAATGAGTTACTTATTTTTAAAAATCTTAACTGTGCTACTTATGCTCACAATCAGCTGCTTCCTTTTCCTTCAAGAATGTGTTCCAAAAATAGTCTCGAATTTTCTTCATTAAAAAAGTATTTACTTTTCTTTCCATGCCATTCTGTACATTCAAGAAATAATATCTCTGACCAAAAAAAAGAGCTTGAATCCACTGCCTTAACACCCACGTGCTTCTCAAGCTTTTTAAATATGGTTTTTATACTCTGTTAGAACTACACCACTGACCACACAGTAACCAAATCCACAAGCCTTTTTATTTTTTGCATTCAGGCTGCGTTGCCTTTCCTTAGCAGCTAACGTTTTTCAGCATCGCAGTGTTTAGCAATGTCTTATTCAGCCTAATTCATTCTTTCAACAATATTTTCTGAGACCTAGAATGAGGCTAACTCTGTCCAGGTGCTGTGGACATACAGTAAACAAAACAGACTAAAAACTTGCCTTCATGAAGCAGGTTTTGAGAGAAGTAAGTTAAATAGTATATTAGAAAGTGATAAGATCTAGACAGAAAAATAAAGCAAGGAAAGAGATACAGAGTGAGGGCAAATGGGTTTACAGTCTACAGTTTTCTTAAAAATGGTTAAGAATAGCTTCTTCAAGAAGGTGTCCTTTATTTGAGCAAAGATTTAAAGGAAAGTGAGGTATGAACTACATAGGAATGTGGGGAAAGAGGTCTTCAAGGGGGGTAAAAGCCAGTGCCAAACCTGAGATAAGAGCAGAGAAACATGTGTGGGGATGCCGTGTGAGCCACAGATAGGGAAGCAGGGTGGGAGGTCAGAAAAGTAAAAAAGTTGGGCAGATTGTTTACTAGAGGTGCTGGCTCCACAGACAGGCTCATCTGGAGGGAACAATTCAATTCTGTCCTGAATGATAAATAGTAGTGTTCTGGAAAGAGAGGATTCCATGCGCAGTTGTGTCAACATGTCAAGTTGAGAATAACTAGTAAGTAGTTTAAGGTAGCTGGAGCTAGGGTCCTTGCGAAGAAGGAAGGGGGAGGAAGGAAGGAGGCAGGTCATGAGGGATATGAGCATGAGGTTAAGATGGTTGAATTTCAGTCTATGGCCAATGAGGGCTCATCAAAGGCATTAGACAAGGAAAGTGGTGTCCCTGAAGAAGTCTGAACCAGATGTCAAGGCTCTACAAAGGAAAAAGAGTTTCCTGACCAGGTGGACTTTCTAAGCACCCTTCTTCAGGCCCCCATCATAGTCCCCAATCATCACACATGCCTGGAGAATTTGCTGCAGCCACTTAGCCTATCTTGCTTTTCTGCTTCTTCCCTCTGCTTCCTTGTGTTGGTTATCAAGCTATTGTCTCTCACAGCATTCAAAATTCTGTTTTGTGATTCTGGAGCTGGAACTCGGCAAATCACATCTTTATTTGCCAGCTGACTCCTAGGAGGACCTGACAATAAGGAGAAATAGGAGGCTGGGGGTAGGTAGAGGGAAATGTTCTTTCTTTTCTGCTGCTGTTCCTTCCAGTGTCATCGCTCTTGGGCAACAGCATTGGTTGCAGTGGTAATTAGTTACAATTTCCTTTCTTTATGTTTTACATCCTAAATAGCCAGATCAGAGATATTAGCATAGTCACAAGGTACCCAGCTCCTCAGAAGTGTGGTGGGTTCAGTTCCACGGGTTTCCTCTTCAGAGTTCATGAGGTATGAGTATCACCTGGAGAGTGGCTCTCCTTAGAGGTTGTAGGTCTTGGCCCTGTGGAAACCCTGTTCCAGGCTTCCAGAGTCCACTGGCCAACTATTCCCTTTGGTCCCATCAACCATACAGATGAGGGCTGCCCCTGGACATCACTATGTCTGTATTATTTCAATTTTGTTTGAGTTTTGCCTTTGTAGGCCTCCAATACCAATGTAGCCGATTTCCTATATTAAATCCTCTCCCTTGAAACAGCTGGTGTAGTCACTGTTTTCTTGACTACGCCCTGACACATACAATTCTTTATTTTTCTTCTTATTCTGAACATTCCACTAAAATACTTCAAAGGCCTTTGTTCCTAATGAATCTTTAAGACATTCACCTGTCCTGTTTTGTTTTGTTTTTAGATTCAAATAAAAACTTACTTCAAGCCAAATAAATAAGGATCTGAGAGCTTGTAATGTCTAAGACATTATGTTAGACACCATAACCTTGGTAGTAGAGCCGTGGCATTCTCTCTCTGTAGATAGACGTGGACATAGACAGATACAGACACGGATACAGCTATAGATATAGCTATAGATACAGAGACATAGAGGAATAGATACAGATCTGAGCTAAGCAATAGAAGTCTTCCAAAAAACATAAACTTTTGTATTCTACTTTACCATCCACATTTATATCATTTCAACAATTGGAAATAGTGTCATCTTTTTATTTTATGTAGATAGTTCAATTTCTCATTCCTACACTGGCATAGCAAACACTGGCTCAAGTATCACCGTTCTCTTCAGGTCAGTGAGCAGTAGAACCCACGGCTTTCCACCTCCTTCCTCCACGACTCCCTTTCTTGACTAGGCTTGTTTGGGGGAAGAGGGTAAGGGATCGTTAACTTGTGTAAATAAAGCAACAACAGTTTAAAAATTGGACAAGAAAAATTTTGAGGCTTAAAAGTCAAAAAGAGACTAAAACTGAGGAGTCAGCAACATTATAAAGAATGAATGTTGGCACTAGTTAGAAGTTTGGAAAATCAAATACCAGTTTAAAGGCAGTTGGTACATTGGGCCTCTTAGGAAGTAGAGAAGACACATTTCACATCCTTTGTTTGAGATGAATGAATTCTCAAGTTGTTAGATTTCAATGAACTGAAAGGTACATTATTTGTGGAATATATTTAAGAATTCCTAAGGGTGCTAGATCAACAGAAACTGGCATAATTTATTATATTCCAGCTGACAGAGTAAAGAATAAGACAATTCTGTATAAGGGTCACATAAAAAAGGAAGTCAAGTGTAAAAGAAATCGGGTCTTATTTTTTCCTGATCTCTAGCCAAACGTTCAGTTAAGAGGTGAACTTTTCTTCCAGCAAAGAAATGTTGCTTGCCAGGAATGTGGAGGTAAGCTATCTTATTCCAGGCCAAACTGGGAATGAATTATGAAAGTGAAACTTATATCTTTTGAAAACCAGATCAACTAAATATCTGATGCAAAATATTAAAAGGGTTGAATTCAGGAAGATCTGGGTTCTAACTTAATCTCAGAGGGAATTCAAGAACTCTGTGGTTTCCCCTCTTTTTTTTTTAAATCAAAATTTATAGCTCTTATATTTGTAGTAAAAAAAATAATGCTCTCTGAAGCTTGTATATGTTTTGTGGAGCTTTTAAATTGTTACTTCATTTAAACATCAGCAGATGTGCATTTAACTTATGACAGTTCTGTATCAGGCGGGAGACAGAGTTGTTTGAACATTTCTGTAGCATCATCAATGGTTACATTGGCTTGCAAGTTAACAGTGTCCTAGCGGAGAAATTATCAGTCCTTGAGATCAGGCACAATGGTGCTATTCACTGATGCTAGCAGTAAAAATTACTGAAAATAAATGATATATGCAATCATAATTTGAGTGCATAACTATTCACAGTTATTTTATGGTTTTTAAATGAAATGAATAAAGGAAAAAAATCCAGCTATGTTCAAAGAACATAATCACTGTCATTTGACACTTGTTTATAATAGGCATTCATCTGTGATTGGCCAGCACTGGATTCTCTTGAAACAAGTGGAGCATTTCTGATATGGGAGTATAAGCTAAGGTAAGTATTTAAAAATAAATAAAACATTTTACAGTATTTTTTATTAAAATAAATAATGTAGACTGTTGTTTCACTAATGTAATGTGTGAAAAGTAAGTATTGCTCCCTTTCCCAACAATTTGTGAAGTGAGGATGCTAATATAAGTCTATTGTTAAAACATTTTTTTAATTGTTAAACTGCATTTTAATTGTTAAATTATGTTTTATGAAATTATTGTCAGGATTTAGATTTCAATAAGAAAGAAAGAGTGCTAGCTTACAAACCAATCTTCTTTAAGATAAGTTTTAAATTAATTTTTCACTGTAGAAAATTTTTATTTCTATAGCAGGAGACCTTATAATGTACTTACCTCAAAACCATGTGCTGATCAACATTTTTAAAGTGCCTTCTTCTGGACTGTAATGCAAGTACAGTTGAAATGCCATTAGAACTTTTTTTGAACTCAATATTTTGTTATAGTAGAATTTTGCTTTAACAAATTACACTGTTAAAAACCACAGTGGCATACCTTGAGTCCAATAAAGGAAAATAAAAGTTGGATCATTTTACAAGTTTTCTTCCACTTGGTATTTTGGAAGTTTATGTTGGTTTTTCAAGTTAGAGTATTCATGATGTTTGTGGTGAGAGTTTGAACAGAAGGGTACTGAGACACTGTCTCTCCTGCTAGGAGAGATTATGACAGAGATAGAAATCATTCAGCAATATTTAGCCAAAGATACTATATGTAACATGTTGTAAAACTGAGAATTAAATAAAGTATAGCCAAGAGCTAGTATGTACAAAAGTACTCCAATAAGAAAAGTGATTAGTGGGGTAAAAAAGAAGCCAATTAACTAGTGTAGGAATTCAGAGACCAACAAAGTTTGTATTTCCTGAGTGAAATAAGAAAGGAATGACAATGAGGAATGTGGTTGTTGGACAACATCTAAGTGATCCTTGCCTCCTAATGTTCACATCCTTATGTCATCTTCTCCCCTTGAATAACTCTCTAGTAATGGACAGAATTCAAAGGTGACTGGATTTCAGTTGTGAGATTACTATAAATTGATGCTGGCTTCCCTCTTTACCAATCCCTCTGGCTTGGCCGCTTGCTCAATGAAGGAAGCTATCATGTTGGGAGCTGTCCAGGGAAGTGGCAGAGAGCTGAGGGCAGCCACCAATCAAAAACCACTGAGAGTCTCAGGCCCTGTCAACAGTCCATAGAGAACTGATTCCTGCCAGGAACCACAGGAGTGAGTTTGGAAGTGAATTGTCTCTCCAGCTGAGCCTGGGGAGACAGAGGCATCCAACTAAATTATGCCCAGGATCCCAGTCAAATAAATTATGAGATAATAAATGTTAGTTATTTTAAGCTCCTTATTTTTGGAGTAATTTGTCACAGAACCATAAGTAAGTACTACAAGAAGAGCCAGGAAAGAGGAGAAAACATCAGGTAAATGAACTTAAGTAGAGGAATGGAGATGACAGTGTAGTCCTAGTGGAAGGAATAGAATAAGAGATGCACAGAGCTAGGAAGTGTCGTGGTGTGTTTGAAAATAGCAATTATTTTAATTTTCTGGAGTATAATGTGCATAAAGATTTTGCAGAGATTAGAATTTAAAACAGTACATTGAAGTCTCAACATAGATAGCCTGGAAAGTCAAATTTAGAATTTATATTGTATTTAATTGAATTAGATGCATTCCTAATACTTTAGGAAGTTGTGCTGAGAGTAATGTGCAAGATGAATTAAAAGGGAAAGATAAAATGTACTGTTGGAAGACTATGTAATGGAACAGGGGAAAAAGTAATGAGTAACAGTAATGGAATAAAGATGTGAGAGATTAAGGTAATGGAAGAATTAACCAAATTTTTGGTTTTTTATTTACTGACTTTATTTGGGATCTTGAGGAGAGAAATAAGATGCCTATAAGGATTTAATCATGGAATACTGGGAAAATAGTAAAGCAATATGAGAACTATAATATGAATTAGAAGCATAATTAGGGATAAAAAAGACAAGTCTTGTTTTTTGCTCTTTCAAGGCACGATAGAAATAAAACATTGTGATGACAAAGCAGAGGGACTGGTGACCAATTATAGGATAGAACTTTCATGTGTGTTATATGTAAAGATGTAGAAACATGTCAAAGTCAGAGTCCAGAGAGAACCTTGGAAAATATCCACATTTAGGACCTTAATGAAAATGGATAAAAGAACCAGAGAAAGATGGGCATTAGTGGAAGAGAGCGGTTGATATGAACATAGATGCAGATAAGTTCTTCCACAAATAGAAGGTCAAAATACAGTGTTCTAGGCCCAAAACAAGATTACTGTACCCAGCAAAGCTATCATTTAGAATCGAATGACATATGAAGAGTTTCCCAGAAAAGAAAAAGCTAAAGGAGCTCATCACCACCAACCCAATGTTACATGAACAATAAAATGGCAATAAATACATATCTCTCAGCAGTTGACTCTTAAAAAAGCAAAATAAACAAACAAGGAGAAAAGAAAGAGACTCATAGATACAGAGAACATTTTGATAGTTGCCACCTGGGAGTGTGGTTGGGAGGATGGGTGAAAAAGGTAAAGAGATTAAGCAGTACGAATTGGTCGTTACAGAATAACCATGGGGATGTAAAATACAGTATAGGGAATATAAACAAAATTTCTCGGTCATTCAAAAAGAGATTTCAAGAAACTGCCATGTAATCTCTACATTTTGAGAAAGAATTTTCACATAGGTTATAGTTAATTTTTTATTGTGCCTTCCAAAAAAAAAGACATAATAAACCCAAGTAATTGACTTAAGTTACTAGCCACATGCTATTTTTAAAAAGAAAGTATCTTTATAAGACAATTCCATAGATTTTAGAGTCCTTCTTTGTGGTAAATAAATTTTTTTAAAATGTCAGCCATAGAGTTATTTATTGACTTAACAACTCTGTATCTCCCACCTTCTATATGCAAAGGATAGTTTAAGGTGTTGGGGGCATCACAATAAATAAGATAAATATAATTCTCACCTATAAAAAGCTTACATTTTGACAAATCACTTCAAATTTCTGATTGAATTATGACACTTCCATGAAAGGGAATGCTTAACTATACCTTCACCAGTGAAGAAGATCATGTAAGTGGCCGTTAGCAAGTACAATGTCAGGCCTTACTACCATATAAGAATGACTTCAATGCAGTATATTTGTAGGGAAAAAGACTGGGGTTTGTTTGAATCCACTTTGGCATTATTCACTTGATAGGTGCTTATCT
This sequence comes from Mormoops blainvillei, assembly GCA_004026545.1. Classification (NCBI taxonomy): domain Eukaryota; kingdom Metazoa; phylum Chordata; class Mammalia; order Chiroptera; family Mormoopidae; genus Mormoops; species Mormoops blainvillei. The sequence continues at coordinate 191,705 of PVJD01000138.1, forward strand.
GAGTGAGTAGCGTCTGTCTAGCACGTCCTATTCTGCCACTTATTTCACTTATTGCTGGTTTTGGTCAGAAGCTCATGTTGCCCTTAATGCCATAAAATTATTACATCCCACTCACAGGATCTAGTTTCAACCCTGGTTCAACTCACTTCCCCCCGATTCCCCACCAGGCAGTCCATAGGACACAGAAATATTCAGCAGTACATTTCTATGAAGTCAAGAACAGCATCATGATTATGGTGGTCGTAGTGAGTTTGGGGTGGCCAGCGATAGAAGGCTGACCTGAGCAGGTCAAACCAGAGTAGTCGTTAGCACTCCAAGTTAAGAACTGTCTAAGTTTGTTATGACACCCTTAGTACATGCAAACACTTGAGGTGTGATGGTACTGCCCCCAAATTTAATCCCAGTTGTAATCTTCCCATCTGCATAAAAGCAAAACAAAGTGTGGGACAGTTATCTGTTTAATGACACATGCAAGCTTTTAAAACAATATGAAGCACAAGTAAACACAATAAATATTGTTGAATGAGTAAATAAATACATATGAGAAATAGTTGTGTCCAATTTTTCTAAAAGTCTTGTATATCTCAGTTAATTTGTGATATTATCTCTGTTGTCTGGTTAACTTGGTTCATTAGAAAGGTGATATAAAAGGGCAGGTCCTAAGTTTCCTTCACATATAGGCTGATTTGCTTTATTCAATGCTATAACTCCAAACTCAGCTTTTGTCAGGAATGCCAAAAATTAACCAATCAACCAACAGTTTTACTGAAGACCTACTAATGTGTCCAGGATTGTGTAAGCTTCCATAAGCCTGAACACAATACACTTAATGAATACATGATAGAAGGGACAAAGAAAGCAAGGAATCAAGCAAAAGAGTAGATTCAGCAGGATTAATACTTCACTACAACTGGGAGAAATGTTCAAATCAATGAGTCAGAAATTCCATCTTTCTTCAATGACAGGTCATTATCTTTTATAGGTAATTCTACCCAAGTGTAAACATCTGCACTTTATAATGATCAGCATTAAATGAAGCAGAGCATTGGAAAATTTCCAGCAAATTGGGAAATGGGGAAGGGTGGCACACTTTTTACTAGTTTGGTTAAATTAAGAATATTTTTCCCACCCTTACTCTGTTTCTTTTATATATAGGTAAGAATAGCTGTGGAGTTATAATCTGAGAGAGTGACAATGCCATTAATGTTTACTCTTGCTACCGCTACCTACATTTTTGAAAAATAATGATAAGAAAAACTATGAGTCTCCCTCACTCTCTCTCATGCCCGCTCTCTCCCTCCCTCTCTCCCTCCCTCTCTCTCCCTCTTTCTCTCTCTCTCTCTCTCTCCATGGCTCATAAGTAATCACCTTTCCCCATCTGAAACAAATTAACTTCTCAGGAGGAGATGTTCCAAGAGCTTCCCTGGGCTTGTTTCCAAGGAAACAGCTTCTTTTGTCCATATGAGTCCTGCAGTTCAGACAGTAGATTATTTTGTGTCAACAGACAAGAGTCTAGAGAAACCAATGAGTTTATATGTACTTTAGAGTGTTAAAATCGAACTAATGATCCCACTGAAATCAGTACTAGATCACCATTTAGAAAAAAGTCCCAATCTACTGTAGCGGATTGTGAAAAAATGCTATGGGTGGAGTTTTAAAACACTTCACTATGTTGTGTATAATAATAAAATGGCTTCACAAGAGTACCTCCTCTATTCCGAGGTCTATAAAACATCCCTCAGTCTTGTGGAGCCCTCTGCTGGAAAGCTCTGTGTAACAAAGAAGCTATTTTGTTTTCCAAAATTCATCTAAGTGTCAATTATGTTGGTAAATATTATTTAACTCTTATGAACTTATACTTCAACAGTTTCAAGTTACTCTAAACAGTTTCTCTTAATTTGTTTGTAGTTGTTTCCTGGCTGGAGATAACAGAATTGTTGAAGATCCTTGATCTAAATTCCTCCGTGTTCCTCCATGTTTGATATAAACCATTATTCTAATTTAATTAATCCTTTCAGCTTGAAGACATGAGTAAGGCCTTTAAAATTGGGAAGACTTCAAAAGCAAGCAAGGTTCAAACTCTGTATGTCTTGTTGTTGTTGTTAATTATTCTGGGTTACACTTTTAAAAGCTTTAATCAAGATCATATTTTAAAATATATGAAAAAGATACAATAAGAAAAAAGATAATAGTATTTTAAGGTGACATGATGAAACTTCAAATGTTACAAGATCAGAACTATATTGCTTTAGGTAGGGGAAATTGCAATAATTACCATGCAAAGAACAGAGCCAAGGGAAACTTCAAACTTTAGTATAAAGATAAACTCAAACAAAGAGTAATTTTCTGAGTGTGAAAAGTTTAGAAAGACATTAGAATATGTATCATTAAATATAGGTTACCACAGGTTACCCCATATTAACTATGTACTCAAAATTAGCTGTAATCACATTTAACATGACAAATAAAAATATTGTATTTAAATCATATCCATATAAAATATAGGGATATGAATTGCTGTTTCTTATAATTCATGATTTCTGTTTTTTTCCCATTAAAATTAACCTAAGGCACTGAACGGCATGGCTAAATTGGTCGACCATTCTCACACAAAGCAGAAGATTGCAGGTTCAATTCTTGGTTGAGCCACATGCCTGGGTTGCCGGTTCGGTCCCCAGTCAGGGTGCCTTTGAGTGGTAACTGATTGATGTTTCTCTCTCACATCGATGTTTCTCTCCCTATCTTTCTCTCTCCCTTCCCCTCTCTCTAAAAATAAACAAATTACTTTAAAAAATTAATCTAAGTACCTACTAGAAGAATTTTAGAATACAGGATGCTTTCTGCAAATGTTTCATTGTATTTAGAGAATGGATATTCCACTGACTTTGAGATTGTGCTGTGTATATGAATGCAAGTAGAGTCTACCACTGCTAGGAGCAATGGTAGGATCTACCCCCTCCAGGTTTAGTGATAAACGTTAAATTAGGGTGTTCATATAATTAATTGTCCAAACTAGGAAACTTCTGAGTGTAAAAGGTAATAGAGTACACCACAGAAGTAGCACAAATTAAAACTCTCTTGGGTCACCTGGGGCCTATAATCGCACAATGTGTGACTCACAGAAGTCTGTTGCTTGAAACCTTAGTTATTTTGTTCTGAGACAGAAATGCCTAAAAGATAATATTGGAAATAATGATCATCCTAGGTTCAGCAATACTTTTCTATTTTGAATTAAATGGTTTATATTTAAGCTAGACAGCTAGGGGCACTATATTTTGAAATCTGACTATACCAATGAACTATAATAATTCTGCTCACTATTATATAGCACTGACATTTACCCGAAGTATTCTTCATCAGTATTAAGAGAATAGCATATATTAAGAGCATTGTTTAGAGGCCAGACATATTGGATTTGAATCCTACCTCATTAACAAACTCACCTACATTGTAATAAATGATTTGGGTGAGAAATGGGAATTTCAGATATTTACCTGCAGAGATGGACCAGGACCGCTGCTAACATATATATGCATACATATTTCTGGCATGTAATCAGAAATCTCAAAGTTATCATAAGCTCAAGTTCCAATTCCAAACTGATATAAATTCTTCTCAGTTGGTCTCTCTGTCTTTATCGTCAGCATCCTCCAATTCAGGATTTAAATTGTTGACAGATGGCCTTTACAAATGTCTGTGTAATGCTGGGCTTGCTGCTAACAGCAGTGGGCTTGGGACAAGAGTCAAAATAAGGTTCACATATCACATGTCTAAATATTTTAAAGTGGTAGGTAAATGTATCAAACTGTTAAATAAAATTAATAATATCCTCCTACCTTAAAAATATTCTTATAACAGTAAAATCGTAAGATATTGCAAAGCTGTGTTTTATGCAACTGTTTGACAAATTATCAGATAACTGAATAATTGTTACTGCCCATGTCTAGGTTTTTTGATTTTAGAGTGATAATAATTGCATAAATAATAAAATAAAGGTATATATAATTTAGTAATCAGTTTGTTTTTCAATAAATTTTATGTTTCTTGATTTTATTTTAGCAAAATCACAGGTTATATTGCTATTATCAATATTCTGTCATAATCTTTATTCTATTGATAGCAATAGCAAATTAGAAAGTTTGTTGTTTTTTTTTTTGAATTGCTGTAGCTCCTAAATAACTTTTTATTAATAGGAATCCGGAGGAACTTTTCTCAATACACCTATTGAGACATTTTATCCACTGCTCAAAACAGTTTTCAAACTCGTTGGTTTTGATGCCTTTTAGTGTTTCTGTCAGTTTTTTGTTTTGTTTTGTTTTGTTTTACCTCTTCCACATCAGCAAAACCTTTCTCTTTGAGGACTTTTTTATCTGAAGAAGCAAAAAAAAAGTCATTTCGTACAAGATCAGGTGAATAGGGAGGGTGGGGCACTGCTGAACACTCATGGCCATATGGACAGGCGTGCTTGTAAATCACCCGTCATGAAATGGGCAAACATGTTGAAAGAGTCTCAAATTAAATTCACTGAAGCTGAATGCAGCTTCTCTCAACAACGCCAGCTGGTGCACTGATACAGATGGGTTCCTGGAACACACTCACCTAATGGGGAAGCCTGTGCTACAGGAGGCCTGCCTTCCAGAAGATAATCCCAGTTTTGGGGGACTCCCCTAATACTGAGAACTTGCCACATGTAATATTGCATTTCCATACCATTTTGTGAGTACCTCCATACCTTGAATTGAAATACAGTAAGAAGCAATAACATGAATGCTTGGCAAAACTGGAGAGCAATAAAATGATTTTGAGAATCCATTGTATGTATGATACCTGAAGGGAAGGATTTGAGAAGTTGATAAAAATTTGCCTATTTTCTTACCTAAATATTTCTGCAGCTAATTTCTACCCATTCTCCAGAGAAATGTCTGTCTGCAATATCAATAGTGGTATAACCCACAATCCTGCATGGCTTTGGTTTGAAAATATTTGGAAAAATTATGTAGAGAAGCATTTCTCTGGAACCTGATTGGAGGTAGTCACGAGGCTGGATGTTTAGGGTTTGGGTCATATTGTGCTAGCCCTGAAAGCCAGATTACAGGTAACAGAGGTTAGGGTGACTAACCTTTCTGGTTTGCCTGGGACTGAGGGGAGTTCCTGGGAGTCAGGTTTTTCAGTGCTAAAACTGAGAGTCCCAGCAGGCCAGGATAACCTGATCACCTTACGAGAGAGCTGTGTGTCTTTTAATAAAACTGTGTGTATGTTTGTGATATGCACCTCTTGCCCATGTCTCAGGGTAATAGTTAGTGTCCATGTTACTCCCTTGTTTGAATCACTTTGACCTTTCTTCATTGACATCATAATAAACTCACCAAAGGCCAAGACATTATACATGACTTTTCTTGCTCCTTCCTATCTTTCTAGAGTTATCTGTCATTGCTCCTCCAATCTATACCTTTGCTCTGGGCTAAACTTCTCTTACAACCCAAGGCATCTGTCTATTCTCATTCTCCCATATCTCTGAACATGGTGTTGTCTTTTGGAACTACCCTTTACCCCAATTTAATGCCTGGACCATTTCTACTTATTCTTAACATTCCCATCTCAAATATCACCTCTTCCAGAAAGCTATATCCCATCTTTCCCTGGTCTCATCATAACACAGAACTTTAGAGCATGGGTTCTGGAGTCAGCCTGCCCATGTCAGAAACTAGCCCTACCGCTTAACTGGTTACATAAACTTGGGCAAATAATGTGACCTCCATGTGCCTCAATTCTCTTATCTGTAAAAATAAATTGGAATAATATCGACTTACGAGATATTCTGAGGATGAAAGGAACACTGGGAACAATGACTAATACATAGCAAGTATTAAACAAATGTTAACTCACTATAATTCTTCCCAGACGCCATGATTGACAATTACTAGATGATCAATACATGTTTTTGAATGCCTGGGGAGGGTTTCTGCTTTCTAGGAGATTCAGAAATCAAAATGGAATAGAGATGAAGGACTTGATCTAGCTTTAAAATTTTGTTTCAGTTGTTCCACTGATCAGGTCTTGGTGTCCAAATGACCTGAAAGTCTACATCAGGACTCTGGAAATGGTCAGACCCAGATATTTCCATTTGGAATTTATATAGCACAACTTTAGGGAATTCAGAAACTGTTGTCAGACAAATGAACAGTTATCATTCAAAGGATACATCCTGTAAGTTGGGAACTCAGACCTCAATTTATGAGGGAAAGGAGTCAGTCTTAGGGAGGACAGAGAAACAAATGTAAAGTAGAGAGTCCCATAAGTTTTCAGAAATGTTGATTGCCTACTGTATTGCAGAAACTATACCAGGGTGGAGTTTTGATCAGAACCCCAGACCTGAACGGAAACTGTACTGCTCATTCAGATGGGATACGGGCTGGCAGAGCATGAGCTGAACCACATACGCCCCGGCTACACTAACTGGTCCTATTCTTTCCTGGACCTTATTTGCAAGGAGGTAGACAAATTGAACAAAGGGGAAGCCCAGCAGATGTCTGTGAGTCACTGGATTTGGGAAGTAAAAATGTGCTTTTGGTTGTTAAAATCCTCCTACCTCTGCCAAGATTGCCTCTTGTATTGGAGTGGGTTATGCATAGGTGGAAGGGCATAGTGAGTGCAGATGTATGGAGCCAGGTAAGACAGAGTCTCTGGAAGTAAAGCAGAGACCTTCTAAGTAGCTGTATCAGAGCTTTAATCCAGGTCTCAATTCTGGATCTTGTGCTTTTACCATTTTTAAAACATACCAGGCATGCATCATCTTTAGTGGAATAAATGTGTTCTAGAAAAGTAAAGGAGGAATGAATTTTGTTTCTACCAAATCCCTTTTCAGAAAATTTTATTATAAATGTGGTGACATATTTCTACCAGAACAGAAAGGGAGGACATTTCAGCATCAACATGTCAAAACAGAATGTAAACAAACAATTACTTCAGTTTAACTTTACAAAATCCTGTACGGCAGGGCAGGAAGCTATATATTACTGCCCCCATGTTCTCTGTGCAAAAAAGGAAAATGAAGCACATTGAGGTCAAGTAATTTGTCAAAGGTCACCTAGCAAGTTGGTGAAAATAGCACTCTTCCGATACGCTTTCCACCAGACCATGTTAGACCTAAAAGGTCATGGATGCATACTTGTTTCCAAGTCTGAATTGCGTTTTGGAGTGTGGAACCAGGTGACTAATGGAGAAATAGTGTTTGGATATTATGTTGTTGAGCTTGGAAGAAACAATCCTATTTAAGCCAATGACTGAAACTGAGGGAACAACCTGATGGAAGACCTAATGTTCCAAAGCCAAGTGCTGCCTGCCTGTGTCAAGATACATGCAGTTTTACCCAAACACTAAGGAGGGAAACATCTGTTACAATGGAGCTACTCCAATGCAAGGGAGATGAGAAAAAAGGTGGTTGATTTTAAAACTGACAATATCCACCTACTTTTATAAAAATGTGCTATTGCACGGGAACAATTTGCCAGGTTATAAAGCCTGCTGGACCATCCAGGTGGCATTGTTGGATGCAAATCTTGCTTTCCACTTTGCACAGTAGACGCTTAAATGTCAACAGATGATTCCTCCAAGTCCATTTCAGTTCTGTGGTTTATGGAAATGTTTAATTAGCTTCATCGACACTCCATCATCCAACCTATAAAGGTTGGAACTCCAAACATAGTAAATTTACAGAGGGATATTTCATATTTATTTAAATATATATATATATTTAAATACCTTTATGAAGCCTAATAATGGATAACACCTTTCTGTTTTCACCTCTTGATCCCAGTGCATTTTTTCAGTCTGTTTGTTGGGATCAACATATAAGCCTGTTTCAGGAGGACTCCTTTGTTGACTAATGCAAGGGTCTTAAGTGATTGATCTGTGTAAAGGGTTGGAGGTCATGAGAAAGTCACCTCTCTTTCCCTGCTTGATGCCCCGTCCCTCGCTCATGCCTGCACTGCTGCCGGCCTCCTGAGCCCAGGGCAGCGCGTGATGGCTGCACTGATTTGTTATATGTCCTTTGCTACATCCTTCCCTGTGAGGCATTATGTACATCAGGGGACCTTGTCCATCTCCCAGTGTCAGCGTGTGGCACTTGAGCACCAGGAAAGGGTAAAAGTAAGATGAATCATGAGCTTCTTTTGAGTTAGGTTTTCATGGTTACTTTTTCTGTTGATAGGTTTGAAATAAAGTATTATGACATCTCAGTGTTTTTAAAAAATGTATACCTTTGCACATTAAGTAAAGAAAATGAACTCCAAACTCAGGGAGAAATTACTTCTATGTGTTCATGGTTATCTACTTCCATTTTCATAGAAGATTGAGAGATGATTTACAGATTGATTTGTATTTGTGGTCCAATTTAGGAAATCATACTTTTTACTGAAACTTAAGTCAACTACTAGGATCCATAAAAAGGGATTATGCATATATATGAAAAGAAAATGAGATTAGATAACAATATTTTCATTAATGTGTATAACCGACAGTGACATATTTTGACATGTCATTAATGTGGTACATGCACAGGCTGACACAAATGTTTGCACAAGCAAATATATATGTGTAAGAATATGAAAATAAAGAGGAAAGGAGGCTGGGACTCTGGAAGGAGAACAGTTCTTCAGGGTTAGTTGGAGTAGATTCTTTTTGTTGTTGTTGTTGTTGTTGTTTTATTACAGTTGTCCCAATTTTCCCCCATTGCTCCCCCTTGCCATGACCCTTTCCCACCCATTAAGACAAGACCTCTTTGATGCTGTGCTTCTTTCAAAACCCAAAAGAGCTCAGAATAAATGTTTTCATAAACAGAAACACTCAATTTACTATGCACACTTTTTCACAGCAGTGGTATAAGTCCATAGTATGAAAGAGGAAAACAATGGCAGGTACCGACCGTTTTGGATGTGGCAAGGCCTTATCGGCATGAGACAGTGACTCGCAATGGGGAGCCCCCATGGAGGCCTCGAGGAACTAAGGGAAACTGCCTTGATTTGGATTAGATCCTGGTTTCTTGGCTAAATGAATCTTTCTTCAATCTGATACTCTCCAGACACGTATACATCAAAACTAAGATGCAGGGGTCAATGTTTTCAGATATGTTGCTTATAACAGTAAATGACAGCACAGGAGAATATCACCATGAACTTAGCACAGTCAAGTTTTTCCCACTGCCTCACATGCGCATTGTAGAAGGTTGAGTGCAGGCCTGTGTTTCCCGTTACCTGTTGGCTAAGCACCGAAAGAGAAACTACACTTGTTTTTCTCATTTTTACCACCTATCTTTTTCAATAACAAACAAAAATGACCTCCCAAGAGACTGTCAGTTTCAAATCATCGGTAAGATACACACTTTCATTATGAAGTTAACATAAATGAAGAGAGTTTGTGCTTTATCTGTTTATTTATAAACTCGAGATAGGCATTTCACATAGTAACTAAAATACCTAGAGTAATTCATCTTATAAGACATTTTCACTCCCATCAACACTATGAAATCACTTTTACTATCATTATTTCACAGAGAAGAAAACCAAAGCTGTGGAAGTTAACTGATTTGCCATAAGCAAAGGCCTATTGAAAGTGACTATAGTGGGACTTGAACTCAGATACACTGATGCTACATTCCATATACCCTTGAATATAGCATATTTATTCTTATATCTCTACTTGCAGCTACACAAGCTGTGTTCATAATGTGTATTAGAGATATAATTTCTGCTAGGAGGCAGAGACAACCAAAACATTGGTTTAAATGACTAGTGAAACATAGTTGCACTGTACTGACACAACTGACTGCAAGACAGGTTTAAAAATATCGCCTTCATTCTGGAAGCCTTATGCCACCATGGATAGTATTAGGTTAATAAAAAAGAAAGAACAGATGCATTCTCTGCAATATAATGGGAAATAATCTCAGAATCTTTTAATGGTGCCTTAAGAGTCTCTATTTGTGTGTTTAATACTAGTTCCAACATAAGGTCTTAAAGTAAAGAAAGAAAAACAATAAGATTTTTAAACTCTATTTAAGAATTGAATTATTTTAAGCAATACTTTTAACACAGGATTTTTTTAATCCCTTGGAGCTCACTTTAATAGGTTTTCATTTGTATTATTACATGCATTTACTTGGTAGAGGGTTATTTATAACATCTATTTTAATTTTTATACAGTGTTTAGTTAAAATCCTGTATTTGAATTTTAATTAAATAATTTTAGTGTAGTTGAATGTTTTGGTGGGAAAAAACCAAAAATGATAATGGCAGTTTTGTGTTCCACAAGTGTGTTGATAAACTGATATCAGAAAAAGTAGAGAAAATGTCTCTTTGTTCATTTCATTTGAGTCTCTAAATGGGATACGCTCATAGAATATTCCTCAATCATCAGAAAACATTTATGGTTGGAAAAGAATGCCTTGTCAATGGGCCATAACCAGGTTAAATGAACATGCATTCTTTCTGGATTCCTATGTTTTTCTTTTCAACAAAAATACAAAGAAGCACAATAACATCTTGATGCCAAAATGTAAGCCATTTCACATTTCTCCATCTCAAATTTGTCTTCACATGAGATTAGTTACAAAACAGATTGAATTTTCAGGTAATAAATTCCTCTGAACCACACTTTTTCTGGTTTTCATTTAGACACAGTCAGCGTTCTGTGCATGTGCATTTGCTTTTTCTGTTGGTGTCAGTCCAATATCTTACTTTCATGCATCCCTTTAACATGAAACTACTGGGATTTTCTGGGCTCCACAGGCCCTGGGCAAGAGTCTGAGGGAGAAAATTCCTGGGAGCTTAAGATTGATATTAAAATTTAAATCATTTTTTCTCATCTTACAAATTAGCAGTTATCACAATTTCCTCTGATGATTTTTGCTCTTTCTCAATGCATCTGACTCAATTATTTGTGGTACGGTAGTATCAGATATAATTGTCACATAGACTGAAAATTATAGAGTGTGTGCAAGCATCATCTGATTAGTAAACCAAGCTTTGAATTTGGGGGATATTATTGGAATGTTTTGTTTTAATATGTTTATTTGAGGCCATGTGTCCTTTTTCAGGCTCACTCAATTTCTAGAGTAGTCAAGCTTAGAGAAAAGGAGTAGCTTGGCTTGGCCTGGTCACTCGTTGGATGGAAGAGGGAAAAGGTGACAGAAAGAGAAAACTGTAAGAGTTCCTAGTCCCTAACACCTCTGGAATTGGCATTTCCAGAATTGTCTAGTTACATTTTTAGCCACCGTGTGAATGTCTGTCTTATTGACCACACAAATATTTAAAGGTAAACACAAAACTGTACTCCAAAGCCACTCTTTCTCTCTCGCATCTATTCTCAGTGAAGCTGCAGAGGACTTTTAAAAATTTGTCATGGCATTCCTCTGCTCAGAACTCTGAAATTACTGTCCCCTTGACTTAGATAAAAAGCAAACATTCTAATGACAGCCTAAGAGCTTTGTCTCCCTCTCCCTGCCTGACCCTAGCACCTCTTGGCCTCATTGCATACTCTCTCAGCCTTCGCTGACTCATCTCCAGCCTCATTCACATCTCCATTATTTCATGAACACACCAGGTACCTCTCTATTTCTGGTCCCCCAGGTTAGCTCTTCTCAGCTTAAAAAGATGTTTATTTCACTTTTCATTCATTCTTCAAGTTTGTGCTCAACTATCCCCTTCCTAAATAGGTGGCCTTCCTGACCACTTACTTAACTTTCTCTTCTCCCAGACCCCTAACACTTTTTTACCCTTGTTTTTTAAATATCACTTCCCATCTTCTAAAATGCTAGTAAATTTATTATGGTCATTTTTTATTGTCTGTTTCCTTCCTATAATGTAAGTTCCATGAGGATGAGGATTATTGGTGTATCCTCTATTAATCAAAAAGGACTTAAATTGTTCCTCTTTGTGGGCACTCAATATAAATGAACCAAATGAACAAATACGACCACTCACAAATACGCTGTTCATCTCTCTGTTTCTTTGTTTCTATCTACTTCTTTCTCTTTCTCACACAAATATACTCATATACATATTAGCTCAAAAACCTAGTCACCCATCTATTCACTATCTCAGATCCTGATTAAGTGGATCTATGGCTAGAAGTAGCAAATGGACATTTAGCTCTACAATAGAGCTCTATACCACATAGAGTCTATTGTCTAAATACAGGAAGACCAACCAAAGGAGAAGAAAAAAACCTACTTATTCTGAGTTGACTATAGCAGGGAAATCAGCTGTCATCACTTAGGGTTTGACAGGTTCAGCAGTAGGCAGAGGTATAAACTTAATGAAAGGCTTCAGATGTATCCTGAGTAATAGATGTTGGCAGAGAGAAGCCGTATATGGGCTAACTAGAAGGCAGGCATCTTATGTGATTGGTTAGGGGCACATAATTGCTTTCTCTCATTGGTAGTAAGTTGAAAGCTGGGACAAAAATTATGAAAGCTTTCAGTTATCAATTAACTCTAGTCTTCTTTGGACAGATCGTTATCATTTGGCTCTTGGTTTATTACTGGAGATTGCATCCTGACTTCCTACAAGTTTGACTTATACACAGCAGGCGGGGCTCCTGGGCTGGTTACTCTGTATGATGGATTGGGTCCCTGGGCTGGTTGCTGCAGGGGCTGTGGGTCAGAGTTCTTTTTGATATATGCTCTGGCCACTTTCCATCTGTGTATTGGCTCACTATATACAAAACAAATGAACACACAGAGTAGCTTTTAAAAGATGGATAAACAGTACATATTTACACATCTATTAATAAAATTAAAATAATGGCCTTAAAATAATCTTTTTAAACAATCATTATCACTTCTTCAAATTCTTTTGACTACCAGGCACTGAGAGTCTTCTCATTTGGTTATAAAAATCTGTGAGGGTAAACCACTCAGATTGTTTGGGGATGATGTAACGATTCACTGATACTGTAAGCCCTGGGCTAAGATCCATATTTATTGGCTTCTTCCATCCATTCCTGCTCTACTCAAACTTGGTTTTCCCACTACAACTATCAATACATGCAAAATCTAGAGTGAGGTCACATCTCATTAAATCATTGCCCCGTTCAGTCACTTCTCTGAATTATTGTTGCTCTGAAGGAGAGCAATAATAATTCAGTAATATAGGAGATAATTACAAGGTCACTGGGACCCTGAAATGGCTTAGCCTCTCTCCCTTCTTCAGATTCTTCTCATCCCCAAACCCTCATTTTGTGCTCCGATCACTCTGGGAACAGCTCCTTTGACGGGTCATGTTTGTTCTCACCACATAACATTTTCCCATACTTTTATTGTCCATTTCCTAAAATTCTTTCTCAATTCCTAAAATTCTTCTTCATATCCCTCTGCCATCATTCGTGTCAGTTAACTTATTCTCATGCCATAGATGTCAGCTCAGGCTTAGCCCTTTTACTAGCTTACATCTGCCCATGTACCACTATCATAGCATCACGTACATTTTCATCATAACACTCATCAGATGTTGTTAAGAATCAAACAAATACATATTATGTCTGTCTTCTCCACTAGAATAAAACATTACAAAGAAGAGAATCATCATATTTTCAACACTATTTTGAACTAGGTGCCTAACACAGTGCCTGACACATAAAAAAACCTTCAACAAGTGTTTGTCAAGTGAAAGAATCAGTTAAAGGGTGTTAAATATACACACGAGAGTAAAATAGGGTTATTGATCCGAAGGAGCTCGCAGTCTAGGCAGGAGTTAAACTAAATCAGACATAAATAATACAAAGTAATCTACAAAATACTATGAAATAATCATAGAGAAAGGAACAATTAGTTGCAAGAAGGTCAGCTTCTCAACCAAGGTACTCCTTGAGTGAAAGTTTAGAGTATGGTTTTTCCAGACATTGAGGAAGATGTGAAAATCAATGACATTCCCTTATCTATGATCCATGTAACATAAACCTTACACATAAAATATTTATTTGTAATTTTTGGATCTGCAACTGCTCTTGACTCCCCATAATAGTATTCCTCTGTTCGTTGGGCATGATGATTTATGGTTGAATCATATGTAAAATATTTTGAAGAGAAATAATGACATTTCTTTTAAAAAGAACTAAACAGCTATTTCTTTTACTATTCTTAGTATAAATTAAAAAGGGTTAAAGGAAAAAAATCTTTTCATAATGCTAATAAATCAAGTTATTCAAAACTATTCTTTGATGAATAGAGAAATATTGAACTAGGCAAAGCAAGATTTGAAAACTAAGAATTAGTTTGGTCATGAGACAGGGCTCTATTAGGAAGTTTTTCCTACAGCACTCAGTCACCTTTGCTGCTCTCAGTTAAAGAGGAAAAAACAACACCCTGTAAGTCACTGCTGAAAATATAAACTTTCCTTATTTCCAAAATGTTTCTTCTTTGAAGATCTGTGTACTTAAAAGCCAACAGTCTCATACTCTTAAACAGTCTTGTTTTTTCAAATAGTCCCATTTATAACAGATCCATTTGCCCCAAATGTTAAATATGTCTAAAGCTTTTAGGAATCCATACATTTTAGGTAATGGTACTCAACTATAAGCCTTTAACTAACACATGGTATCTCTTTTTATATGGCACAAGCATGTAAAAGTGTAATGTTTCCTAATCCAGAGATTTGCTCCTGAGGAAAAAACAACAAAATCTAACACTGCAGTGATGCTGTAGACCCATTTACACCTAAAGAGAAATACAATGTAATGCATTGCCTTTCAGTCTTTACCTATAGGCAAACTATAATATATTCCTAATCACATCTGAATATTCAACAACTTTTCCAGTAGTTCTACCCAATTAAATTTCAGCTGAGTCTGCCACAGAGAAAGTAGTATTTGTGACCACACTGAAAAAATTGGGGCAGGTGTTGAAACACCATTAGAATAAACAGAACTGACATTTGAGGATTTTTCATAAATTTGTACCTCTAATATTATTGTCATGGAAATGGGAGAAGGGATGACGACAATGCCTTTTTAGCAAGAGAGGCTCACAGCCTCTGTCTGATGTGCTGATAATCAGGAGCGGGGACACTGAAATAGGCCCAGTGGGTTTGGGCTTCTGTTTTTTCTTTTAATTCCTAGTCAAATATTAACCTTAACCAGCTTTTGATGTGTTGAGAAATGTCTTCTGTTTACAGAGAATATAAAAAGCCTTGCCATTTAATTTCCATGTAAGTAAGTTTTGACTAGACCATGTATTGAACAAAAAACAATATAGCACAAAGGCTTTCTATATCGATACATTTTTGAATAAAGGCTTAATGCATCTGGTATTGCTTTTTAGGTCTACCTCAGAGACAACTTAGGAGCCTGTGTGTGCTCTCCCTTCCCTGTGTAAATCTTCTATTGATATATTATAAGGAAGATATATCTGTACCTAAATCTATATCTATAAAATGTTTTAATTGCCACATTCATCTCTACTGTACCAATTGTTGATCAGGCACTCAGTGAAACTAAGTAGAATCATTAAATTTTATATGTTCTCATATCTTGTATTATTGACTTATGGAAAGGTTACTTTTAAAAACAGACATTTGTCCAAACAAGTGTCATTCTTAGTGTTTAATTGCTTTGACTTATGTGTATTTGCCAAGTATATGACCTATTTTTTTTTTTTTTTTTTTTTTTTTAGGAACTCATTGAGTAAGAACACCCACACAGCTGGTTGGCCTAACTTGATGTCCTGCCCAGGTCCATAGTCAAACTTTTCTTACAGTTCTCTATGAACATTAGGTGTCAAAACAGGGCAATCTGCTGCAATTATCACCACCATGACATTTCCTAAATTAGTATAAAGTCTTTCAAATTCTATTTGCTCTGATGATTAATAACCACCTACAATAGAGCCCTTTGTTAATTTCTCATCTTTTCTCTTTCCCTTTCATTTTATAGTGCCAACTATGATGTCAGAGGCAGAGTCAAGTTACTGGGGGCTTATTTCCTTTCACTTAGAGATATATTCGGTCTATTTTCATCAAAAAATAATGGAGCAACAGAGAAAGCAAGGGAAACAATGTTCTTTTCTTTTCTTTCTTTCTTTTTTTATCCACCCCTCCCTTGAAATTGACTGAGACACATTTGGGAGAAAGAAGATGTAACAGGGAAGGGAGGGAAACCATTTTTGTAGGTGTGATGACATACTCTTGTGACTGATTTAAACATTTTTTGTTAGGGTACATTAAGTATACATATTACTGTATCCTTTAAATTTAAGTTTTATGTCAATATTCAATGTGCACATAGTTTAAAAACAATAATTCTAAAAAGCTTAT
This sequence comes from Mormoops blainvillei, assembly GCA_004026545.1. NCBI lineage: Eukaryota > Metazoa > Chordata > Mammalia > Chiroptera > Mormoopidae > Mormoops > Mormoops blainvillei. Next base: position 208,009 of record PVJD01000138.1, read on the forward strand.
TAGGCAAAATAGACTTATTTTTTGAACCATACTTCTAGTTCCTTGGCTATTACCCCAGAATCTATAAAAATCTATGTCTTATTTTTATGATCTAGTTCCTCTCTGCCACAAGAAACAATTCCTAATTCTATCCGTTGATCTTTACCTTCTTTACTCCAAGTATGATCCTTGACCTGTCACAATGCCTTCCAGACTGGCTGCTGTCCTTCCAGCCCAGGACTGTCATCTGTAAACCATGCTGCTCGACAGATGTCCTCTGAGAACTGATCGCAGGGAGGGGCCCATTCAAATAGGGGGCTAGGTAGCTCCTCAGGCGGACTTCATGAAGGACTAAAGTCAAGGGAACGCCTTTCATGTTTTGTGCGATTCTCTGTCTCACAGACTTGAATATGCCATTTCTATTTGATGAGTATCTTCTACCTGTTAGAATGTTTTTTTGCACGGTGCATACCATGATGGGAATTTCAGATATCAAAATAATTTCATGCCTTCTATAGTAAAACCTGGCTTAGGTAAAGCACAATAACAGGACAAGAGTTACTTGTCAAAGAGACTATAACTAGGAACTGAATTAGAAAAAATTCTACTATTTTATTTTAAATTTATTGTGGTGACATTGGTTAATAAAATTATATAGGTTTCAAGTGTACAGTTCTATAATGCATCATCTGTAGATTGCATTGTATGCCCACCCGAAGCCAAAGTTTCCACATATTTGACTCCCTTTACCCTTTACTGCCTCCCCCCATCCCCCTTCTCTCTGGCAACCACCATACCATTGTCTGTGTCTATAAGGTTTGTTTGTTTGTTTGTCTTGTCTGTTTATTTGTTGCTTTCAGATTTATATCCCACATATGAGTGAAATCATGTGGTTCTTGACTTTTTCTGCCTAACTTATTTTGTCTAACTTATTTTATATATATATATATATATATACTCAGAGCAATCTAAGTGTATATATATATATGTACTTCTTCTTTATCCAATCACCTACCAAAGGGGAGAAGGACTCCTCTCATCCCCTGGGAGGTGGTAACAAGCTTTTGGCCAGAGCCTCGGTGAGTGTGGTGAGGGTTGCTCACACTTCTGTCATTGGAACATCACTGAGGTTGTGTGACACCAAAAGCGCCCATTGGGGAATTGCTCTTTGACACTCCAAGATAGATCTTTGTTCAAAACCCCATTCAAATTCAGCTTCATTTTTGTTCTGGTAATTTTGTGAGTGGTGGCTAATTTTATGAAACAAAACAAACCAATTAATTTTTGTGCAGTTTTTGAGCTGGTAGAAATAGTAGCTTATTTTTGGTTGTTTGAGGAACATGGCTAAGATCTCTAGCCCAATTTTTATGAAGATTACTGTAAAACCTGTGTTTTAGCTGGTTAATTAGCCAGTCCTTGGTAGGGATATGATTAATCCAGCATTTTTAATTATCTTAACTTGATCTTTGGACTGAGATCAACATTATATCATCAATATAGTGTATAACAGCACATTTCAATCTAATCAAAGCCTCTTCTCAACAGGTTGTTGAAAGAAACAGGAAAATCTTAATATCCCTATGGAAGTTCAGTAAACCTATACTGGATTCTCTCCAACATGCATACACAATAATTTTTACTTTCTTCCATAATCAAAATAAAACAAGAAACCATTAGATAAACCAACCACAGAACACCAGTTCTTCTTAGCTTGTTTCAAACTGGAATTGCTAACACCCTCTCAGGCATAGCTGCTGCTGTCAGAGGGTCAACTTCACTGACCTAGTCCTCCGCAATTGGTCTGCAGCTAACCTCCAGAAGTCGCCAACTTTTCTCACTAGCCATGCTGGAGTATTAAAAAGGGAATTTTAGGGGCCATAACATATTTGTGTCTTATGTATCCTTAATCAAATCGGGAAATCACCAGTGAGCCCCGGGTATGCTATGCTGCTATGATTGTGTATGCTATAATGTAGAACATTCCAAGCCATGAGTGGGCTAAGATCATTCTAAGAATTTCCACCTAGCATGCCCAATTAAAACAGGATAGAGAGCAAATTTTTACAACTTCCCTTTCCCCAACTCTTTGAATAAGGGAAGAGCTTCATTTCCTTCCCACTCAAGACATCACATTCCAATAATATATTCTGGTAGAGTTTATAATAACTATAAAAAGAAACTTTGTTCATAAATCTCTACTAGAAGCTATATTTTTAATTTTGTCATTGATGATTTACCACATCCCTATAACTTAATTATTTTACAGTCTTTTTACTTTTTCGTTAGCAGGCTTAGGTATGACACTATGAGCCGGGGTAGAACAATTCCAATAAAATGTCTTCACCGCACCCATGACATTTCACCCACACCAATGCAAGTGTCCTGGAGCACCTACTACAAAGGGCACCTCCCTCTCCACCCTGGGACCTGATATATCTCTTTGACTCACTTTAACTCACATTGTGTTAATCAGTGCTGTTTATAAGGATTGCCTTTTTGTGGGGATTCACCATATGCTTTTTAAAAATTCATCATGACTAGGATAAACTGAACAAACATTTTTATAATTTTTGGAGTTTGTGGGGTAGCTGTGCCACATACTCTCTAGCAATCCATTAAAATTTTAGGAGTTGGTCTAGCTCTCACTTCCTATTTCATGGCATTTTAAATTAACCACCTGAACTATCCAACCATGTTGAATTGTCCTGAGGATTTTTCTATCTCTTCAATATATTTTTTTAAAGATTTTATTTATTTATTTTTAGAGAGAGGGGAAAGGAGGGAGAAAGAGAGGGAGAGAAAGAGCAATGTGTGATTGCCTCTCACATGCTCTCAGCTGAGGACCTGGCCCACAACCCAGGCATGTGCCCTGACTGGGAATCACACCGGCGACCCTTTGGTTTGCAGGTCAGCACCCAATCCACTGAGCCACACCAACCAGGGCCATCCCTTTTAATCCTAATGTTCCTTAGTTTCCTTGAATATTCCTAATCTTTTTTTCCTATCGCTTTGCCTTATAGGATGAGTTGAGCCAGTGGGTCTGTGATAGGTTTTTCTCCAGTGCTTTTACCCAACAGCAGGATGACAAGAGTCACAAGCATTTCAGTCCCATTTACCACATCAATCATTTCTTGGGTAAAGGCCTAAAATTGTAGCACACTTTATCATTATATAATCAATCTAAGGGGATTTGCACTTTCAACATTTTAATACACTTAAGGTTATTCAACTTAGTATATAAGGGTAGCATTATTCTATTTCCCCCTCAAGATATTTTTACATAGCCCTGACTTCCACCAGCTCAACAGATTAGAGTATCCACGTTTCTGCGTGAACTCTGAATGTTTCCAGATTTGGGGTATCTCTTACTCCCCACCTTCCCCTTATCCACATCCAAAGTCTGTATTGTCTATTTAGGGATCATCAGTTAGGCAGATTAACATTCTGATCAAAAGAAGTATTTGTTTTACCCCCTGCTTTCATCATGTCCCTTCCCATTACAGGTAGAATCAGTGCTGATAACTTGGCAGGCCAGAAGCCTCATGTTTTTTCTTAGTTACTGTCATTTTTGCCAAAGTAGTCAAAAGCAGCCAAGGCACAGAATTCTTGACTGACTTCCCTTTTGTCTAAATTTCTTTTTTCATCCATTGAGGAATTTCCCTCAGCTCCGGATGTACCCACTTCCGAGTGGATATGTTTATCCTTCTGTCAATAGTCACAGCATCACTGGGTTGTAGGCAAGCCTGGGAAGGGCGGGGTGGGGATTTAGCTGGGAGGGGTCTAACCTAGAGGATCCAACCTGGGGGTGCTGGCTGGGCATGCCCCATTTCCTCATCTTCCTTTCTTCCCAACGAAACTTTAGCCATCATTTAATTATATAGCCAAGGGTCACTTCAAGTATCCTGCTCCAAGCCCCCCTGAAGCACAGAGTCAGATAATGAAAAGAATTCATGAAACTCCACAGGGTATACTCATATAAAGCTTTTAAAAAAGCAAAAAGAAGCAGCAGGAGATAAAAAAGCATAGAGAAATGTAAGAAAGAATGAAGATTTCTAGGCAGAGCTTTCAATCTCTTTTCTCAGACACAGGACATGCGTCACCTTAGGATCATGACCAGCAAGGTGAAAGTTCACTGGATGCTCTTTTTATACTCCACCAGTCAAGGAGCTAAAATCGGACTTTTTTAAACAGGTGAAATAGATACAAACCACTTTCAATCAACAAAGTAGACAAAGTGGTACAGAGTACCTCCAGGCAAGTTTCAGACTTTAAACAACACTTTATAAACTACTCGCTAGTACGTTTAATCCCTACCTTGGTTGAGTGTCAGTGTCATGGCAACCCCGGACATAACAGAGGTATCACGGATCAGCTTTTAACTTCTTCAACAAATTTCAGAAGTTGTGTGTTTAAAAAAAAAAAGTCTTGTACCGGTACATCAAAAAAAAAAAAAAAGGAAGAATATAAACTTCTAGATTTTTTAAATCACTTAAGGTTCAGAAATCCATATTTAACTATCATATACCACAAGCCTACAACTTAAAAAAAAAAATATATATATATCTTATCGATTGTTTTAAAACACATGGTTTAACTAACTAGATCCAACTAGAATCCCTTTTGGTGATTGTCTTGTAAGGTCAAAATCATTTTTTATATGCTTAGCCATTTAAGTAATAGGAAAAAATGTTCCTAACTAAATACCAATCTAAAATGTTTTGAGATAAAAAATATATTCCTTAAGCATCTAAAAAATACAAATGTCAAAACTGAAAAAAAAAAAACACAACAAAGAAATGAGCTAGCAAGCCATGAGAACATGTGAATGAACTTTAATTGCATATTTCTGAGTGAAAGAAGCCAATCAGAAAGGGCTACCTACTGTATGGTTCCAACTACATGACTTTCTAAAAATGGCAAAGCTCCGTAGAGAGTAAAAAGATCAGTGGTTGTCAGAATTAGAGGAGAGGCAGAAATTAATAGAGCAGAGGATATTTAAGGCAATGAAACTACCCTGTATGATGCTCTATTGGTGGCTACATGTCATTATACATTGTTAAAACCAGTGGGATGTATAACACCAAGAGTGAACCCTAATATAAACTTTGGACTATGGAGATAATGATGCTTCAATGTCGGTTTATCAATTGTAACAAATACTACTCTCGTGGGGGATGTTGATTGGGGGGAGGTTGTGCTTGTGTGGAGACAGGAGGACTATGGGAGCTCTGCACTTTTCACTCAATTTTACTGTGAACCTAAAAGTGTTCCAAAAATAAAACCTATGTAAAAGAAAATAAAAAGGGTGGACGGAAAAACATATACTAAGCATGTTATAACTACAAGTAGTCTGTTATTACCAGACAAAATAGGGACACTAGGATCTTTACTCAGGAATTCTGTCTAAAGCTGTAGCATAAAATCCCTCTCTTAGTTCCAAGGCTTCTGTCCTGCCCTGCAGATTTTAGATTCTAGGTTGTACCATCAACTCATATGAATTGAGAGCCTGCTAGCCTTGCCTATGGATTTCCTACTCTGCAGTCTCCACAATCATGTGAGCTAATTTCTTAAAATTCTTGCCTCTGTCTCTCTCTCTTTTTGTCTCTGTCACTATATATATGTGTGTGTGTGTGTGTGTGTGTGTGTATAAACACGTATATTTCTGTGTGTGTAAATGTTTTGAGGAAAATTTAATGTTTTTGTTTTATTGTGTGTGTGGTTTTTTGTTTGTTTGTTTGTTTGTTTGTTTTTTCTTCTGTATTTATTAGATGTGGCTCTTACTGTTACCTTTACAAAATTTTCTGTGGTTTAAATGAATGTCCTCTAGAATCATATAGAATAAATTTCCCTATATTCTAAGGGGTTATAATTTGAGTTTGAACTACTGCAGTTAAGATAATATGAGAATTAGTGGAATGTTTAAGATGTGGTGTTAGTTAAATTAATGTCTGACAAATGCAATGCATTCTTGACAAAACCACTGAAATTCAAGATATAAAGATATACTTTGTGGACACTAGAGGGCGCACAACATCTGCCACATCTTCAAAACCAAGGCTTTTGATTGTGAAGTCACAATTTGAGAAATAAGAAAATGGAGCTCCATTTATATTTAAATCATTACCATTGAAATGTAAATATAAATATTTAAACTTAATTTAAAGTTGGTGCATGAGTGTATTCATTTAAAAGTCACTTTTTAGACAAATTCATTACTTTGGAATTTTCCCCCCAAGGTCATTGCATACAACAACATGTTTGAATGAGTAAGCAGAAAGTAAAACTAGATTTTAAGGTTTTGAAGGTAGAAATCACGCTTTATCTTTGAATCCTACTACGTTTACTGACTCACATTTTAAGAGCATATGTGATTTTTTTCATTATAAAATTCAAAGATTTATATTAAAACCAATGCTAGGTAATTTACAAAAGCACATCATGCAATTTCATAGATGTCACTTTGCTAGACATATGAGATAATAGTATCACCCAAATCACATTCTTTAGAAATTCAGGGCCAGATAACAGCCTGTGGTATATTAGAGGTAAGGTCCGCCTACTTGAAACTATTTCTTCTATCTGCCTGTTAGCTGTTGGAAAATCCTCTAAGAATCTTTTACTGATTTAACTCCAGGCCCATTTCATCCGTATAAGCATTGGGTACTTTCCAAGCATTGGGTATTCTTTCTTTCCCAAACCCCTAATTCATCTTACTTGCCTTCACAAACTATCACCTTCTCCATTTCTTGCAAATATTACCTAGGACACACTAGATGCCATTTCCTGATCTGTGGTTTTCCTCAAGCCATTTTTTTTCTTTTTAAAGGTTTGCATTTAATCACAGAGAGCCCTACTGGTTTGAGATTTTCTGCTTTTGACACTGACACAGACAGACTGGGTCCATTGCTAGGTCTGATTTGATTTCATGCCTCATAGATTTGCAGATACAGAGTCACAGTGATTATTTCTTCTTTCCTGTTACCAGGTCACAGAATTATGAAGACATAAATATTTTCTTTAAAAATTATTTATATTCACTCATTTTCCTCTGTTTTTTAATTGAATTTATTGGGATGACATTGGTTAGTAAAATTCTATGTGTTTCAGGTATACGGTTTTACAGCACATCTTCTGTACCTTTTACTGTGTGTTCACCACCTGAAGTCAAATCTCCTTCCATCACCATTTATTCCCCTTTTACTATCTTCTACCTCCCTCCTCCTCCCCTTCCCTCTGGCAATCACCACACTGTTGTCTGTGTCCATGAGCTTTTCTTTTTTTCCTTTTTCTTTGCTTAATCTCTTAATGCCAACTCTTGGGTTGATCTCTCATCCTTGTATCTGAATTACTACGACAATTTAATTGGCATCTCTTTCTCTGTTTTCCCTTTGAATTTCCTTCTCTATGGCTACCAGATCAATCTTGTTTAAATAATGATTTAATTATTTTACCCTACAGCCAATACATCTCTAGTGATTTTTTCCTACCATGTCAAGGTGAAAGTCCTGTCTGATCTGTAAGCTCTCCCAGGGTACCGTCCCATCCAATATAGTAGAGCTTATTTCCCTCGACTCCCCAACATGCAGTTTTACTTAATAAATCAAGTATTTTTGTCATGACAAGGCTATTTGTACCTAACAGCAATTTTAGACTTTCTAATTTTCATATATTTTATTTAGCTTCTGTAGAGCAGTTACCCTCTATTAGCTTTGTACTTTCAATGCTTCCCATAAGGCCAGTGCCTGGAAGAACCACCGCAATTGCTGGTTAAACTGGAAAACAATTGCCAATTTGTAAAATGGCAGCCAGGACTACACCCCTTTTATTTTTGACTGTTCATTGTATTTGGTCTATGTGATGGAGTAGATAGCATACACAAATTAGTCAGAAACCATAAGTTTAAATTCTTGCTCTTCCATCTACTAGCTTAGGAATATTGGGAAAATTTCCCACCTTTTCTGAAATTGAGAGAAAATATTTTCAATTGCAAAAATATAGACATTACAGAAAGTTTGAAAAATAAAAAATAATGAGAAAAAATTTACCCTAAATCTATGTTTTAAATTCCTGTTGCTGCTATAACAAATTACCACAAACTTAGTGGCTTAAAACAACACGACTTTGGTATCTTTTGGTTCTGCAGGTCGTAGTCTGAAAAAGGGCCTCATTGGCTGAAACTGAAGGGTTGGTGGAACTGTGCTACTTTCTGGACGCTCTATGGAAGAATCTGTTTTTGCCTTTTCCAGCTTCTTGAGGCCATCTGCATTTTTTGGATGATTATCTCCTTCTTCCATGTTCAAAGACAACAGTGGCCTTCGAGTTTTTCTCTCATAACATCACTCTGACAGTGACTCTTCTGCCTTAGTCAGCATTTCAAGGTCCCTTGTAATTACATTATTGGATTGTTTTAGATCATCCAGAACAACCTCTTATTTATCCTAAGGTTAGTTGACTACCAGGTCAGTTACAATTGCCACTTTAATCCCCTTGCCACGTAACATAATTTATTCACAGGTCTGGGGCTTGGGATGCGGACGTCTTTCTTATTACAGGCGTTACTCTGCCTGCCACAGTCCATCCCCTGGCCCTGACGCAGCCGCAAAATGTGTGTCACATGCCAGACACATTCGTCCTACTTCAACATCCTCCACAGTCTCAACCAATGATAGTGTCAACTCAAAGTTTAATATCTCATCTAAATATCATCAGTACAAAAGAAATCACAGTACCTAAATCAGGTATGACTGAAACTCCGAATTTAATTCATCCTGAGTTATAACTCATTTCTAGCTGTGAACCAGTGAAACTCAAGAGACAAGTTATTTACATCCAAAATAAAATAATGAGCAGGAATAGAATAGTGTCTTATAGACATTCTCATTTAAAAAGTAAGAAAACAATTTTTTATTGTTTATACAAAACAATTTTTATATCATCTGAGAAAGCTCCATTTGGTTTCTAGTCTGGAAAATAGCTCCCTGTGGCTTGTGGCTACCCTCTCGGGGCATCCTGACTCGTACTCTTGGAGTCATCCTTTCTTTCTGACTTCAAAGACTGGACATGTTTTCATTTGGTTAGTTTCATCAGCCTGTTGGGGACATGATAGCCAGTACTCTCAATGTTCCTTTTGGCCCAAGCTGGAGGTGCTTCTGCTAGTACAACATTGGCAAGAACTTCATGGATCTCCCACTTGGGGTTTGTCACAAGCTTCTCTTGAATAACCACATCTCTGTTCCTGGCTTCTGCTGATGTAGGGTAGGGGACATGTGAGTCACATGCCTGATGACTTCAAGCCCTCCATGTGACTGAATTCTCTGGTCTTTTTTTAATTTTAAGATTTTATTTATTTATTTAGAGGGAGGGGAAAGGAGGGAGAAAAGGAGGGAGAGAAACTGATTGGTTGCCTCCTACACACAAACCAACTGGGAACCACGCCTGCAACCAGGCATGTGCCCTGACTGGGAATCGAACCAGTGGCTCCTTGCTTTGCAGTATGACACCCAACCAACTGAACCATGCTGGCCAGGGCTGAATACTCTGATCTTCTGATGTGCTGAGGCACTAGATCAAAGTTTTCCAGCCATACCATTGGTTTTCTCTCAAGAGCATGCTTTCCTGACAGCAAATCTCCTAATTTTAGCACCTTTCACAATCCAGAAGAACTGAGAATTTCTAAAATCACCAAGTCCTGGTCCCTTTTTGCTTAACAGCTTAATAGTTAAACTGTCTCATTTCTCTTGATTTTATTATAAGAAGCAAGAAGAAACCAGGCTCCATCTTTCACACTGTGCTTGGAAATATCTGCAAAGTATCCAAGTATATCTTTTACAAGATCTTCTTTCGCATAATAGAAAGACACAATTCAGTTAAGCTTTCTGCCACTATCTAGCAAGTATTCCTTTTTTGCAATTTCCAATAACAAGTTTCTCTTTTCTACCTTAACCTTCACTGGAAGTATCTCTATCATCTGTATCTCTACAAATATTCTGTTTATGATGATTTAGACATTCCCTAAGACAGTAAGGTTTTTTTTTTTTTTTAATCATGTTCCTCCCTTAATTCTAAGTCCTCACTAGTAGAGTTGTTAACATCCATATTTCCTCTAACAGTCAATTTAGGGCGATGTAGGCTTTTTCAGTTATACTTCTCAACATCCTCCCAGCCTCCACATATTAGCCTATTTCAAAGCCAGATCCAAAGTTTTAGGTGTTTGTTACAGTTACCAAAATCTGTATTAGTCACAGTTCAACCAGAAAATCAAAATCAATAGGAGATATATATTGAAAGGTTTATTGCAAGGAAATAACATGCAATTGTAGGGGCTAGCAAACTAAGTCTAAAATCCATACGGCAAGAGGGCTTCAGGAAGGGTGTGCTGGACCTCTTGTGTTGGGTTGAAAATGGAATTATAAATAGAATTTCTTTTCATCTGCTTAAAGTTTTTCAACAAACTGGATCAAGCCCACCCAGATTATCTAGGATAATTTCTCTTACTTAAAGTCAGCTGATTATGGACTTTAATCATATCTACAAGATGCCTTCATAGACATACATAGGTTTGTGCTTGATTAAATAATTTGAGACTGTAATCTACCCAAGTTGACTCATCAAACATATCAAAAGGCTGTCACATCCTGTTATGCTAACATAATTATTGTTATAATTTTGTGTATTTTCTTTTTCTTTATAAATATTCCATATCATTATATTCATAAAGTATGTATCACTTTGATAGTTACTTGCTTTGTATAACATGCAATTATAGAGTTATTCCATGTTACTGAATACTTTTCCTAATTAAAATAGTTAATGATTGCATAATACCCAGTCCAAGTTTTTTTATCATAATTAACAATTCCCTTCCATTTTCATCATTGTAAATTGCATCAAAATTAATCATTGTATGATAATTCTTTTTTCTATATTTTTATTTTTAAAGGTATATGCCCAAAATAAAATCATAAGTTCAAAGAATATAAATAAATTCATATAAACTATGAAGTTAACTATTATTAAATTGGAAGAGTAATAAAATCATCCTTACTTATATTGAAAGGTATAGTGAACTATGGCAAAATGTTTAATAAATTATAAAGAGCTAAACAAACATGGATGAATTCTTGTCATTATTATCATATATCGTGATATAAAATGGGGGCTGAATTAGGACTCAACCAGACAGTTAAATATTATAGGTTTTAATAGCCAGGTATGGTTTGTGTTGCAGCTACCCAACTCTGCCATTTTATTGTGAAAGCAGCCATAGTCTATATGTAAACAAATTACTATGTGCAATAGACTTTATCAAAAAAAAAAAAATAGGTAGTAGGCCTGATCTGGCCCATGGGATGTCATTTGCCAAACTCTGATCTAAATTGTTAATTAGTCATTTGATCAAAAAATCATTCATATAACTTGAAAGCATTTATAATTTAACTAATTTCCATCACATCTCATCCTTTGGACCTCTGATAAAATTATGTTGTTGCTGAGAAAATGCCCCTCCCTGTAACTATGTCATCTTAAAGGGTGCTGACATTTGAGAGAAGACGGAGCTCAGCCCGACCTGCAGATCTTCACATCCATTGTGTCGCCACCAATATTTTATGGACATTTTCTGGTCTCCTAATTCTGCTCACTTCAAAAACCATGGCAGTCATTGGGAAATGATGTTGCAGGAGAGGTTTCTAGACTTTGCCTTTCTGGGGTCCTTTCTTATTTTTGAACTTCCCAGATATTTACATCAATTAATTCATTTGAATCATAGAAATTTTGAATATTTCAGAGTCCCTTTTATCTGCCATAGTTGTGTGATAGTCTTTGAAGATTCACTTATCAGACAGATAATTTTGGTTTGGCTTGCTTTGATTTTCTTTTGTTTGTTTCTTTTCAACGGTGGCATATAATGCAATAAATAAAGGTATACTAGAGGGGGACAAGAACTGTATTATCATGGAGTCATCCAGGAATTTCTGTATTCCTAATTAGGCAGAAAGAATGAGAGGAAAAAAGATTGTTTTGAACTTGTGCTCCATTCTAAGCTCTCTTCTCTTATTCTATGCAATCTTGTGGTTTCCTTCTACTTTCTGTGGCTTCCTTGGCCTTCTGTGTAAACCACTAACTCCTTAACTTATTTTAAATCATAATCTGTTTTCTGATTTTTAGTCCTGTATATCTAACCACCCACTAGACCTCTATACTTGAGAATCTAATGGCCCTAAAATGCAACACTTACAAATGAAGTCTTCATCTCCAAATATGTATTTCATCTGGTATTTCTTAGTTCATTAAATAATACTGCTACCCTCCTATGACTGGGCTCAGAAGTCTTCTGGTCATCCTTTCTACTTTTTTCTTCCCCATCCCCATATTTAACCACCAAATTCTGTTAATACTACCACCAAAGAATTTCAAAATTCATTGAGTTTCATGTACTCTGGTTGCTTGCACCATGGTCTAAGCCACCATCCTCTTTCCCAGTCTAGCAGTACAGCAGTAGTCTTCTACCAGTTCACTTAGTGTCCATTCTCGCCTCGTTTAAATCCATCCTGTGTTAAATGCAGTCACAGTAATCTTCTCAGAAAAGTAAATCCAGCTATATCACTTCCTTGTTGATAGTTCTTTGCCCAGGACGAGCACCAAGCACTTCACATGGCTCTCAAGTCCTGCCAGAATCTACTTCATAGCCACTCCTCCCTTTTTATCACTGCTTCTCCTCTCATGCTCCACCTTTCAGGAACAGGGGTAATTATTTCAAATATTTTTTCTTCTTTCATAATCTTTGCATGTATTTCTTCCCCTGCCAGAAGTAGTTCCCTGTTCTTTTCACTCCCGCAAGCACTTTTGTCAACATACAGCCTGACCTTCTTCAGTTCTCATCCTATTTCTTCAATAAATATCCCCTCATCACTCAGAAAAGTTAAGACATTTGCTCTATGCATCCTTGAGACAACTTGTTCAATGTCATTTCCTCTAGTGTGCAAGGTCATTTAGGGAAGGTATGTTGCTTGTTCATCTAGGATAGATACTGGGAGAAGTAGATACTCCAAAATATTTTATGATAATTAAATGAATTTGCGAAGTAAGTAGAGGAAAATACATTTCACTTATTTTTGTTTTGAATATTGGGTATCTGCAGAGGAATAATAATGCACTAACATTAATGTACTGAGATGCTGTTACTATAAATTATTGCTAATCAATATTTATAACAATATTTATAACAATATTTATATACTTTTATTCATAGATATGTTTCAGAATTCTACAGATAGACCAGGGAGGATGATTTAATGTGGCAGGTTCCTAAGAGATGCCAGAAAGATCAATTGTCCAGATAGAGCTGTAAGAACTGCACAATCCACCTAACTGCTCACCATTTCACATGTGACATTTTATTCCTATAAGTCAGAACTAGAGTACGAGTATTTCCTTTTTACAAAATGTATGTCTTTAATCAATTGTCCAGTTCAAATGTCACTGCATTTCTAAAAGTTTTTTTCCTCCCTACTCAAGCAGAGTTAATTACTTGTTTATATCTACTCCTATAATATTTTTATATGTCTCTTTTAATACCTGGCATATTGGATGATAGGTAGTCTAGTTATTTGCTGAAGTAGTCTTTCCCACCAGCCTGTGAACTGCTTGAGGTCAGGGTTATGTTAATCATTTTTTAAAATTTGATAACTCTATTGAAATTTCTTTGCAGACGTGAGGGAATGCAATAATGTAGAGCTCTTGTATGATTTCCCCCATTTATTTCTTTTCTATAGGAGTCTTAGTGTTTGTTAACAATACTCTCTTCTCAAAATTTTCTTCTTACCTTTCTCTTGGGATGCCACACATTCTCTGAGTCATCCTTCTTTATCCTGGGTTCTTCTACTCAGTCCTCACCAGGAATCTGTTTTCTACCTTGTCCCTGTGGTGGCAGAACCACCAAGCTGCATCATCAGATCTTCCCTTTTTCTATCTACACTCCCTTTCAGACGATGTAATTGGCTTTAATTAGTTAGGAAGTAACTAGAATTTATTTTATTCAATTTAAAGTTCACCAAAACAGGATGACATTGATTAACCATGGAAGGATTTAAGCAGAGATAAAATGACAATTTTTCACAGACATGACTGAAGAGTTTACTGTTGGGGGGGGTGGGTATTGGACTAGACAAACACTTTAAAATAATAATAAAACTTAGAACTGATTCATTGGTAGCAAAACTCATTCCCTCAACTATTTTCTAGTTGAGATTTTTAAGGTGCAAGCTTAATGATTAAAGAAGATTTAAGGAAAAAATTTAAGCTTCTAACAGAAGGGTTTAAAATCTTTGCCCTATTTTTCTCCCCTTAGTGTTTTTACAAATATATGAAAACTTGACCAAGAAAGGCAAATATCAATGAAACAATTAAGTTATAAAACATCTTCATTTTATACCCAGATAGTTGTATAGTTTTTATGACATTCTCCAGGGACTCGTGTTTCATTAGTCCACAAACTACAGGTTTTTTTACTGTAAGGAATTTTTAGCCAGGGACATTCTGCTGAGATCATTTGATAATTAGCTCTCTTTCTTTAGAAAATTATTATTACTATCATCATCATACCCAGAGGCATACCTGAAGAGGAGACTGGTCCAAATCATCATCTCCCTTCTCAGACCCTGGTGCCCCCCGCCTCCCCTCCTCAGGTGCATTCTTCTGGAAATGTGAGAAAATTAACCACAGGCCAGTGGCCTTCACTTCTTTTTCAGTCACAACATCCTGGAAAATCAAAAAGATTATATTTTGCCTGTATTGTATGTACTCAAAAGAGTTTTATCAAAAATTTGTAGAAATAATGAAATACATGTAGATTTTATGTCAACTATATGCTCCTCTGACAAGTAAGATGTTATCATTTATTATAGATCATTGTAACAGACGTGGAATGAGTCAAAAGAACAAATATTGGTAACTGGGGACAGGAACAATCAAGACACAGGTGACACTAAAAAGACAGCAGTTTGGCTTTCTTCTATTAAAGGATGTGCTACAGCGGCCTGAGTTGAAGGGCACTGCTGTGCGGCAGCCACCACCTGCACGACCTGCCCTGCCCTCACCACTAGTTTCTGATTTGCTAATCACTTACCTGTTTGCCATTTTCAACCAGAGCTGATAGAACAGTAAATATTTTTAAAGACTAAACAAGTAAATAAATGTATCTTGTAAAAACCATGTATTTCCCCATTTATAGCAATGTGTTTTATTTTGTGAACACCACTAAAAACATTATTTATGATTTCTGCACCATTCTTATTACTACACATCAGGACCTAAATTCTGGTCTTTGAAAAAGTACTTGTCCCATAAAGTATGCTCAGTTGTTTAGGAACATGTGTACTCTAACATCTGAAAGAAATGTTAATTACCATAAGCGAACATTTCTGTAAATATGACAAAGAGAACACAACGTTCACCAAATTCTGCTTAATATTTGATTTTTAATAGGGTTACAGGTATAAGCATATTACTGAATCTAAAATATTTGGAGATTCTGGTTGAGACCACACAATATATCAATTTACCAGCACATTTCTCAATAATATTTCAAATTCTGAATAATACCTTTCTTCACAGGCTTAATCAGTGAGGAAACACTAGTGGGCAGGCAGGTGATAACACTATAACCATGAATTTTTTTTCAACATCTTTAATGTTTTTGCTTTTTGAAAAAATAAATCTTATTTCATAATTTGTTTAAAGGTTACTTTGCTGCTTTAGAGAACAAACAACTCCCAAATGTTAAGGGAGAACACTGTTTCTTAACTAAAATCTGAAACTGTCAAAACTAAAGGGAGAAAGGAGACCAAGAGCAAGCTTATGGGAATCTGTAGATGACTGAGGTTTTAATGACAACCTGCTCTTCAAGAGATTCTATTAGTGGTTTTCATTTGTCCTCTTCATGGCAGTTATTACAAATCTTTTAATTAATTATGATGCCACAGTGGGTATTACAAGTAAAGAATTATAAAAGAGTTCATGCCATAATCTCAAGAATTAACAGCTACAAGCCCACTTGATGTTTGGTACCTATTTGAATCCCATATAGACAAAAACATCCCACCGATAAAAACATATAAAGGTGTTTTTGTCAGTAGAGGATAAAATTACATCAAGCAGAAAATAGTTCATTGAAATTACTGCGATAATTATTTTATATCATGTTACACATTTCTGGATGCCCTTATAAAATAATTCATTACAAAGTTTTATAATCTTTTCCTACTTTACTAAGTCTCCACTCACACGGTACTATAGTTTATAGATATATCAGCAAACAGCCTATACCTCCTTTTTGCTCTGGGTTTAAGACATAAGAAACTGAAGGTTTTGCTATTTGATGGTCTATATAAAGGAAGAATTTTATATACTCCTATGTTTTAGAAACTTCTGTGTTACATTAGAATATCTTGGATCATTCCCTTTCTTGATTTGCACTTCCCTTGGTTGTTCTCTTTGATCTCTTTTTCCACTTAAATGTTAACTCTATCCCTAACCTGACACTTTCTTATAAACCCAAAATCTGTATTTCAGCTTCCTAATAAATATTTGAAGTCTAGATGAACTTGAACTTAAGTGTTCCAACATTAATCCATGATATTTATTTTAGGAAAGAATTTCTCCTATTTTTTATCAACATAGCTTTATATTTAGCCATAGTAAGCAGATATGTTATTTCCATAACTTCCTTATGTTCACACACTGAAGTTAGACATGACAATTTAGTCCTAAGGCAGTACTGTCTCATCATTTCATTACTTTCTGCGAGGGTGGGGGTATACAGTGACAGAAGAGGATCTATGACTCCATCTTGAACCTTGATACCAACAGATCCATGATATATTATAATTTTTGAGTCTACAATGCGGCATGGCAATAAACCATGCATCAAAAAACAAACATAAAAAATTAAAAATGAAACAAAATGAACTTATTTTAGAAGTTTTTCCAGTTCACTTTTACAGCCATTTTCTCTGATTGCACAGTAGACTGAAATTATCAACTGCTGTAAATGTGGTGACTGGCAGATTATTAGATTTCTTCCCCATTCATCAGAACTATCAGGAGACAAGGCAATTTTCTCTGTTTTAATTTTCAGGAGGATGCCTTCATTTTCTCTTAAGACTTTCTTTTTCATTGTACTTGATCCAAATTAATGGAATCACATTCTCCTGTATATTAATGCAATGGGGATTCAAATACTGTTTATTTAGCCTCAGAAGTAATTCTCATTGGGCTTCTCCTTTTCTTATCATGCTAATTCCTTACTTAGTGCACAAACTCATCATCATTTCCATAGACCAGGGTTCTTCACTCTCAGTTCTATTGACATTTTGAACTGTATGCTTCTTTATTGAGTTAGGAGGAGATATCTGAGTATAGTACAGTGTTTAGCAGCATCACTGGCCTCTACCAACTAAAAGTTGGAAACCACCTACCACCACCCGCCCCACCAAGAAGTCTTCATTGTTGGGGTTTGTATTCCATTTTGTAAGGCTGAGCAGCAGCCCTTGCCTTAGACTGTCCAGAAGAAATCCCCACCCTCCAACTTCTCCAGACACTGACCAAACTTCCCTGTGAGACCTAATTGCCCAAGGGTGAGAACCATTGATTTGTATATGGCAACCACCTTGGATATATTCTCACTCTATATGTCTTGTCCCACTTTCCCTTGCCCCCCATGACTGCTCCAGTTATGTCCTGAAAACCAAATCTGATATGTCTATCTGTCCCATTAAAGACTTCTGGTTCTCAACTGCCTCTTAGGAAAAATCCACATTCCCCACAAGGTCCCCATTAATGTTTATTTGCTCTGAGTATGCTGCATCCCCTTGTGCTTTTGCAGGCATCTTCCCCACAGAATGCTCTCCTGTCATTTAATTCACTCATTGAGGAGAAATCTCCTCACCTAAAACCCTGCAACACAAAAAGTACATCTTTGCTGTGAAACCCTGACACTACAAAGCAATATTATATTCAGGTTCTTAGAGCACAACTGCCAGGTAACAGGTGAGGAAAAAAAAACACAACGAACTTTGTTTATTGTTAGCATGAGGTCTGTGTGAAAGTTTGTGTACTCTCCCTGGCCCTCAGCAGAGGTATCATATGTCGCATGCATGTTAAGGGTACTAAGATTAGTTAATTGTCCTCAGTGCTCACAAACAGAGACCAGTCCAGGAAAAGTACATCTGGTGTGCCTGCATTTTTCAAAAATACAGTAATTTAGTCCCTATCCTTGAAATTATTTGCTACATAAGAGTTGTGGAAGTTTGTTAACTTCTTAAATTATGAGCTTAATATTTTTGGCTTCCACAGTACATATTTTTATACCTTAATTATATACTTTGTATTTTTGTAGTTTGACAAAATTATTGAATAAAATTTATAACAATGAATATTTAAGAATGTTTATCAGCTTGAATTGCTTTCCTTTTCTATCTCCCAAAGAAAATACAAATTGTCAGTACCCACACACATACACATTCAAAATTATAGCAACAGTCTGCACGGAGCTACATTAGACAGGGTTTAAATTGCTGTAAAATGCAGACAATTCCAAGAAGTGGTTACATAGATGATTTTTTTCTTCAAAAAAACAGTCAACAGACAGTAAAGCATAGTATTTTTATTTTACATTTCCCCCCCAATTTTTCATTTTATTTTTTATTTTGGAGGGGAATGTTATTTTAAACCACTAATCAGGTAAAAAAAAATGTACACACTGTACATAAATGACACTGCCTTGCATTGTTTGCATAATTTAAAAAAGAATGAGGGTGAGAGAGGGTTGAAATGATAGGCAAAAATAGGTTATAGGTTAAAAAATCCCTTCATGCCAATTCCCACAGTCAGCGTAGGACAAAGCAAAGATAGTGTTTAATTTGCCTGTTTTATTCTCAGTGTAGGTTGTATTATACACACATTGTATGTATGGTGACCACGTATGGTTGTGTTATACACGCACTGCTCAAAGGTGCCCAAAGTGGGGACTGGAGGCTGAAACCCAATGTTTGTGCCCTAGTGAGGAGTTGTAATGTCTAGAGGAAAATTTTACTATATCTCCAGATTGTAACAAGATGCTAATAGGCTAGCTATGGTACTGCACTCACGTCTACTCTATCTCATCCTAGCAATGTGGTCAATTAAAGATTGTTTAAATTCAGATTACACTCAAACGGTAGGTTCAGGGTTCTGTCACAGGGAGCCATCTCAGAACACTATACCCTAAAGTGACTGGTAGAAAAGTTAAAGTAAGTATGAAAATGAGGATTATTATGTAAGGTCAGGCAAGGAGAAAGTTGGTTCAGAAGGGGAAACCCGATGAAATGTCAGGGTACATCACAGAGACACTGAAGTGCAGAGAGGTGACACTGAGGATAGAAATCATTACCCAAATTCATCAACTATTTTCTGCTTAACTTTCATACATAAGAAAACAAACAAAAAACACATCTGATTTCAAAGAGCTACTATAAAGAAGCTTATAAGTACTTTTATAGGAATACAGTGACATTGATTAATGAAAAGCAACCTGCAGGGAAAAAAGGGTAAAAAAACCCGCTATTTTTTACAGTTAAAGAGAAAAATAATAGAAAGATAAAATAGACACAAAAATTTTCATTTAACCCCAACCTTAGAAAGGAAATAATACAGGTTTAGACCAAATGTATATTTTGGCAAAGTTCAACTTTTAGTGCAATCTGATAATGGCCAAGTATTTAGTGCATTTGCCAAGTCAACGGGCTAAGAATCAAAATAAATTTTCATTTGGAAATTGGAAAGTCTATATAGTGAGGTTTCCCCTTACCAAACTTCATTTAATCATTGAATAAAGTTTCATAAACAAGAATAGTTTAATAATATTTTGACAAACTCTGGGAAGAGTGAGGAAATACTAGTTCATTTAAATTCTAGAGAGGATTATTGTTTTTTATTGTATAGTGTTTATTAAAGAATAATTTTTGCAATAGAGTATCTTCTTTTATATTCCATGAAACTTAGGTTACATTCCATGTAGAGTACATTTTGAGTAGATACTATACATGCTATTTTCATGTTTGATAATAATAATGGCTACCAGATACCTAGATGTCTATAACTTCTGTATTGGTGAGGGTCTTAGTATTAAATAAATGTCACACATATGTGTGAGGAGATTTTTTTAAGAAATGACTAGCTGCAAGGCATAGGTAGACTTTATGAAAAACGCCAGAATAGTACAGTACTTCAGGAGCAAAAAGGGCTGGAAGCCATTACTATCTCCTTTAAAAATAAGGGTAGATTTGAAGGAATACATGAGAGACATCTAGCACACTTAGGGTTTTTTAAAGCTACATATTATGCAACTTAATTGCACTTTTGTTGTTTCTTATGTTACACTTTAAACTGTTGTTTCAATGAATAATTTTTATGTTCTTTATCATATAATTAACTAATTTCTTATGAGATTGATCATTTTCAAACTAAAATAAAGTTTTAAAAATAGCTCTGGCTGGTGGGGCTCAATGGATTCAGTGCCGGCCCATGAACCAAAGGGTCGTTGGTTCAATTCCCAGTCTAGGGCACACGCCTGGGTTTTGGGCCAGGTCCCCAATAGGGGGCACACAAGAAGCAACCACACATTGATGTTTCTCTCTCCCTTTCTCCTTCCCTTCCCCTCTGTAAAAATAAATAAATAAATAAAATCTTTAAAAATAGAGACATCTTTATATTTTTGTCCTTCACTAACTAAGCAACAAGGGGAAAAGCAATAAAAAATTATATAGAATCTGCAATAATTTTGCAAAATAATTTTACATTGGTGCAGGTTTCAAGAAACTTTTATTAAAATTTCATAGAAGTTTAAATTTTAACATCTTTAAAGTTAGTTTGTAACAACTATGAAAGTTGGTACAACAGAGCACATATGCTGGGGGCCATGGTGCCTGAATCATGAATCTTTAGTTTTAATGAATAATCTCTAGTGTGGTTTACATAGATTATTAACTAGATTACCTTTAGATGACTCAGAAATATTCATCACATCTCCCATAAACATTAATGTTTTTACTATACACTATAACATTATAGCATGTGAATTAAGTTTTAAATGAATATAGAAATGGAGATGCTGCTAAAGGGCAGTGAACTTTTACAGTTTATTTCTTTTATAACTTTTTTTTGCCTTGTCCTTCAAAATGAGACTATCATTCTTATACTATACTAGCTTCATGACTTTGTAGTTAAGTTTTCATTCACCAGCAGCTATTTCTGTACATTTAGGTTTTTGTGAATCTCAAAAGTGGTATGGAAATCTCAGCAATTTGGTACATTTATATACTGGTGGTCTTGAGGCCAGGACAAATTGCCTTATGTATAGATCCTCCTCGCCAACATAAACAATGTTGCCTTCTTCCAAGTCACCAGAGA
Source organism: Mormoops blainvillei (assembly GCA_004026545.1). Classification (NCBI taxonomy): domain Eukaryota; kingdom Metazoa; phylum Chordata; class Mammalia; order Chiroptera; family Mormoopidae; genus Mormoops; species Mormoops blainvillei. The sequence goes on from PVJD01000138.1 coordinate 229,432, forward strand.
AAGAAGAGAAAAACGATGCAAGGTATGCATAAGAACTACTTAAATTTAGTTCAACCTTCTGTGTGCAATGCATGATGAGTCCTGCAAATCTTCTTGCATAGTTTTGTCTGGGACTTCTCTCAAGTTGGCTATAAGATTTTGTAACTCTGAATTGATATATTCTATCTTGTTCATGATACCAACACCAGTTGCTACTGACAGCCTTATCAACTTGCTTTTTAGTTCCAAGGGGTTCCATCCAACAATTTTAATTTCATCTAGAAAAGTAAACATCACTTGTTTTGCTACTTATTGCAACAATCATATTAAGTTTGTATTTTAAATAGTTCTTATTCCATCACAAATTAAAACAAGATATGTAAAGTTTGAATAAAGTAATACATGTGCAGTACCATACAGGAAAATGCACCCAGAATGAATGTGTCTTCTGCATTATCCATTAAGTACTAATTTCACCCATAAGGTCAAGATGTAGCAATTCTAGAACATTGTTATTGGCAGTGCTCAGCATTGGAGAGCATATGCTCTCATCCAAGATGGTTTCTGACTTGATGCTATACTATCACAATCTCTTGGAGTTATTCCGTGGTGAATCTCAGCATCATTTTACAATTTATTTCAGTAAATTAATTCAGGAATGTTAAAAAAAATAGAATAACTTTTCCTCTCAAGACTTAATCATGGAATATTTTTAAAAAGAGGGATCAAAGTTAATGATTTTAGTAAGAATAATATATATTTATTTACTTATTTATGTAAATTGTTAAGAGTATAATTCAGGTCCAAGCTTTAGGTGGTCCAGTTATATAAAAGTTTGTGTAAAATTTAAAGGTTAATTCCAAGTATGTTGTTCTCTTAAGTGAAGTAATAAACTGAAATGGAATATTACTAAATACCTCCTTTCTTTTTACTAATCATTTTCTGCCTTAACAAAGAGAGTCAAAACTTGAAGACCACCATGAATATAAAAGTGTCATTTTGATAAATTATTACAGGTAAATTTTAAATATTTACATTATGGTTTCACCTGTTGCATCTTATATTGAGAATTTCCTGCATTATTTGTTATCCACTTACTATGGATTACAACTCACAGGAAACTATTTAATTATTCATGCAGCTGTGCATTTGATAGGATATACACCTCCATAAACATGAAATAACCATAAGGAAGAAGGTGGTGATTTCAGATAAGCAGATTGTGTACTCTGCCATCCATGCTTGTACAAAATTGGAAATTAGATTTTGAACAACCCAGAGTCTCTCTATCCTTGCTGACAGAAAGGAGGCAGATGCATTTCAGAAGGAGCCTTAGTCAAGCTCCTGAATTCTCCCAGCCCAATGGTCCAGGAAAAAAAAAATCACAAGCAATAACAAGAGCCCACTATTAATTTGAAGTTTTAATAAGGGAGGCCATTTGGAAATTCTTACAAAATTTGTCTGAGGTGTGTCATTATTATTCAATAAATGAATAAATGCAAAGTTAGTACATAAAAAATTTCAACTTACATCAGTGCTTATGTTCATGAGAAATATTAGTTTGGCTGGTTACTTTCAAGGAGAGCATTAAGAAAAACTACAGGTTATGAGATGCTTTCAATCTAAAAGGATGGTAAACAAATTTATAAATATAAAACTACCATAACAGAACAAAAAATTATTTTATGTTTAAAATAATTTTAAACATAAAATAATCCTATAGGGAAGTGTGGCTTTTTAAGCTCTTTGTTATTAACCACATAAATTATTGTACCAGGAAACATACCATGTATATGAATATTCAAAAATACGACTATATAGGCATTCAGTTCTATTACTTACTGTCTTTGCTTTCATGTCCTTTGGCAATATTTTAAATTTTAATTTAATTTTTATTTGAGGTAGCAGGAGATTTTTTTGTATACTAAAACAAGTTATCTTAATTTATAAAATAATAATTTTCATTTTATGTTTTATTCTTTATTGATTTCATACATTAAACTCTTTAGTACTAAAATTTTACTTATAGCCCTGCCTGGTGTGTAGCTCAGTAGATTGAGTGCCAGCCTGTGAACCAAAAGGTTTCTGGGTTGATTCCCAGTCAGGGCACATGCCAGTGTTGCAGGCCAGGTCCCCAGTTGGGGCTGCATGGGAGGCAAGCACACCTTGATGTTTCTCTGCATTTCTTTCTCCCTCTCTTCCCCTCTGTCTAAAAATAAATAAAATCTTAAAAAATAAAATAAAATTTTACTTATAAATACCTTTTAAATCAAAAGGAAAGACTTTTTATTTTCTTTCTTTATTTTAATGACCAAGATTGTCAAAAAGTCAGATGTGTAGCACTGCCTTTTATTATGGGCATAAATTTCAATTCCATGTGAGAAAAAAAGAATTGACATGAGAAAACTAGGCTAGACCTCCTAGTCACCTTTGTTGAAAAGCTGTGATTTCATCTATTAAAAATGTTTAAAGAAAGGACTCCTTAAGAAAAAGAAAAAAAAATCTAATATAACCCTTACTTTAGGACTATGATATGACAATGTGTAAGTTGTGTACATGTTGTTTTTGAAACCAGTGAGATATCCAAGTGGAGATGTCAATATGCCATTGGATTTCAAGGTCAGGAACTTGGAAAATGATTCTCTATTAGAATATTCATATTTATTAACCATCTAAGTAAAGAAGAAATTAAAGTAGTGGGAGTGTGTTAGTTTGCCATGAAAGAATGTGTAGATTAAGATGAAAAAAGAGCCTCAGAGGACATTTAAAGATAGGGCAATTTGGTCTCCAAAGAGGACATACAGATGGTCCATAGACATAGGAAAAAATGTTCAACATCACTACTCATCAGAAAGGTGCAAATTAAAACCATAATGAGACATCACCTCACAACTGCCTGAATGGCTACCATTAATAAATCAACAAACAAGTGTTGGCCAGGATGTGGAGAAAAGAGAACCCTAGTGTGCTGCTGGTAGATATGCAGACTGGTACAGCCACTGTGGAAAACAGTATGGAGTTTCCTCAAAAAATTAAACATGGAACTTCCTTATAACCCAGCAATTCTACTTCTGAGAATATATCCTAAGAATCCCAAAATACCAAAACAAAAACATGTATGCATCCCTATGTTCATAGCAGCACTATTTACAATAGCCAAGATCTGGAAACAGGCAAAGTACCCATCGGTATAGATGAGTGGATGAAAAAGCTATGGTAAGTGCTCACAGTGGAATACTACACAGCAATAAAAAAGAATCTCTTACTCTTGTGATAACATAGATGGACCCAGAGAATATTACACTAAGTGAAATAAGCTAGTCAGTGAAAGACGAATACCCTTTGATCTCACTCACTTATATGTGAAATCTAAACAACACAATAAACTAATGAACAACATAGAAACAGAAGCATAGATACATGGAACAGACTGACAGCTGCCAGAGGGAATGGAGGGGACTGGATGAAAGCTGGTGAAGGGGCTAACCAAAGGATATTTATGCATGATCCATGGACATGGATATTGATATGGGGACTGACTGAGATGGGATGAGGGTGTGACTGGGTGGTGGTGGGAAAAGGAAAAATAAAGTGGAAACAACAATAATAGCATAAAAAAATAGGGCAATTTGGGCAATAAATTTGTCAATATAAAAGTTATACAAATATTTATACACTTTAATACATAAGTATCATTTTAGAAATTTATCTAATAAAACTATTCCTTAATTTAGAAATAACCCAAATGCTTAAAAATGTTTCGCATTAAAAATTGCCAAAAAAATAATTCCAACCATGATGGAGGCATAGGTAGATATGCTTTGCTTCCTCACACAACCAAAAGAAGGACAACAACCAATTTAGAAACAAAAAACAACCAGAGCTGTTAGAAAATTGAGCTGTATGGAAGTCTGACAACCAAGGAGTTAAAGAAGAAACATTCATTCAGATTGGTGGGGTGGTTGGAGATGGGAAGCAGAGGAGGAGAGGATGTGTAGCAAGACAGCAGCTGGCTCACCAGGTAACCAGGAGGAGCAATTGGGAAGCAAGACAGACCACACAACCCAAGGTTCCAGCATGGGGAAATAAATCCTAAAAATATCTGACTGTAAAAACCTGTAGGAGTTGTGGTGGAGGGAGAAACTCCCAGTCTCACAGGAAAGTCTGGTGGAGGGACCCAAGGGGTCCTAGAACATACACAAACCCACTCACCTGGGAATTTGCACCAGAAGGGTCCAATTAGCTTGTGGGAAGTGAGGGAAGAGATTGAAAGTGGAGCTAGAGCCAAGCAAGCAACATTGTTCCCTCTCTTACCCCTCCCCCACATACAGCACCACAACTCAGGGAAGTGGGTTGCCCTGCCCTAGTGAATACTTAAGGCCCTGCCCCTTACAATGTTAATGGTTGCAGTGAGACAAAGAAAAATGGCCACAATGAAAGAGCAAATCAGAACTCCAGAAAAGAACTAAGTGACAAGGAAATAGCCAGACTATCAGATGCAGAGTTTAAAACACTGGTAATCAGGATGCTCACAGAAATGATTGTATACAGATCCAAAATAAAGGAAAAAGAGAGGGTTGTACAAAGTGAAATAAAGAAAAATATACAGGGAACCAACAGTGAAGGGAAGGAAACTGGAACTCAAATCAAAGATTTGGAACAAAAGGAAGAAATAAACATTCAACTGGAACAGAATGAAAAAACAAGAATTCAAAAAAAAAAAAAGAGGAAAGGCTTAGGGACCTCTGGGACAGCTTTAAACATTCCAACATCTGAATCATAGGGATGCCAGAGGGAGAAGAGGAAGAGCAAGAAATTGAAAACTTATTTGGAAAAAAAAAGGAAGGAAAACTCCCCCAATCTGGCAAAGGAACTGGACATGCAAGTCCAGAAAGCTCAGAGAGTTCCAGAGAAGTTGGATCCAAGGAGAAACATACCAAGACACATCATATTTAAATTGCCTAAGATTAAAGATAAGGAGATACTTTTAAAAGGAGCAAGAGAAAAGGAGAGAGTTACCTACAAAGGAGTTCCCATAAGATTATCAGTTTATTTCTCAAAAGAAATCTTATAGGCAAGAAGGGGCTGGAAGAAATATTCAAAGTCATGAAAAGCAAGGACCTACAACTTAGATTACTCTATCCAGCAAAGTTATCATTTAGAATGGAAGGCCAGATAAGGTGTTTCCTAGATAAGGTCAACTTAAAAGAGTTCATCATCATTAAACCCTTATTATATGAAATGTTAAAGAGACTTATATCTAAGAAAAAGAAGAAGATCAAAACTATGAACAGTAAAATGACAAGAAACTCACAACTATCAACAACTGAACCTAAAAAACAAAAACAAAGAAAAACCAAGCAAACAATGAGAACTGAAACAGAACCACAGAAATGGAGATCACATGGAAGGTTTTCAGTAGGGAGGGGAAAGGGGGAGACTGGGGGAAATGGTACAAGGAATAAGAAGCATAATTGGTAGGTACAAAATAGCTAGAGGTGGTTAAGAATAGTATAGGAAATAGAGAAGCTAAAGAACTGTATGACCCATGGACATGAACTAAGGGGTAGCATACTGGTGGGGGGCGCGGTATAGAGCAGAGGAGGATACAAGGGAGAAAAAATGGGGCAACTGTAATAGCATAATCAATAAAATATACTTAAAAATAACCAAAATAAATCAACTTAAACAAAAATAGGGAAACTGCTATCAGTGATGTTATGTCCATTTAAAGATATATTTAGTGCCTCACTTTTTGTGTTTCTTTTGTTTTAATTGTGGTGGGCTCTCATGAGCTACACAAATTTGGGTACATGTTATGAGCTACCAATCAGAGTACCCCATTTATATGAATATAGGTATTAGGGCATGGATGGGCAAATGATTCAAATTAGAACAATCAGTGGTCCTGAGAAATTTTATTGGACTAACTGAGAAATGACATCCTATCTGCTTTGGGTCTATTACTCTAAAGGTGCTGTGAATCTCCAACCACTGTTGATCACTGTTTGTTTATTTATTTACCTATTTATTTGCTTGAAAATGAATTCCATCAGTGGAATGCAGAGCATAAAGCTGGAGAGAATCCTGTGTGAAACCCTGCATCCTGCCCGGCTGAAATGAGTCATCCTTACCTATTTCCACTATGTGAGGTAGCAACAGGGAGAGAGAGAGATGTAAGCTAGTTTGATTTGCTATCATTTACAAATGAAACATAAAACTATAATGGGTCCAAATCACAACAAAGGGCCAAATTTGATGAAGTCATTATTAGAGGTCCTCTCCCCTCAGCTCTGATCCAACGACCTTAAAAAGTAGACCTGATGCAGAGCAGAGGCCCTGGGGGAGTACTGCAGGGCTGACGCCCTCACAGGGGGTTGGACTGATCCATTTATACCTTCCTTGCTGAGATGACGCCTGATACCCACATTAACACTGATATTCTCTGTACACACCATGCTCTACATCAACTTCAGAATGAGAAATTTAAGAGGACACCCAGTGAGGTCAAGTCATTAACTAATGATGCCTCAGTTTGCCAGCTTCTTTACCCTGGGATTATTCTGATTAAGGACCAGCAGGGAGAGATCACATAAGCAACGATGGAAGATGGCTCTTACTATGTCTCTGCTTACCTTTTTGTATAGTTGCCTACTTAGATGTTTTTGTTTTGTTTTTAACTAGTAGTTTAATAATACTCATTTGGTTCATCCTAATTTATCTGTACTGAAAGTAGTTAAATTTTTTTGTGAAATTACCTTTAATATTTTCATCACCATTTACCACCCCCATACTCTCTTCTACCTCCAGCCCCCCTCATTTTTTTACAAGCATTTCCTCCTAATTCCTAGAGCCAACAGAGAATACACAGACAAAAATGTTATGTTTTTAAAAAGCAAAAATAAAAGTAAAAGAAAAATTTAAAAAATAAAGTAATGAAAGAGTATCTAGGGCAGTTATTAGAACCCTGAACTAAGGAGACATAATGTTATTGAAAAAAAAGTTAACTTTCTAGTTACAACAAAAACTGCATAACCTTTTTATCTAATGAAATGTGGTTTATTTTCCACATGTGGTTTCTATTACCTGACAGGTACTTCTTTTCATGATTTACTGTCATATTTGTCAATTTTTTTCATTATTTTTGACAGTCCTTACTGCTTTACCTAAGCTGCATATGGCTTTCACTACTTACCTTGTATGGATTTTTTTTAAGCCTTGTGAAAAATCTTGGCTTTTATTTGCCAATGAAAAATTAGGAAATTTACTAAATTATCTGAAATATTTTATGATCTAAATATTGAAGATGAAGGTTATTAGTACTAATGAGATTATTTAAAAATCCAATTAATGATCAATACAATATAGATAAGATTACAGTCACATGGAAATATGCTCAAAGGGGTAACATGAATAAGATTCAAAACATATAACTTAGTAGCCTAAGTCATGTATGTAGTTTACTTGACAAGTTAACCTACATGGTAATATCAGAAAAATTTTGAAGCTACGCAAGTAATAACAGTGACTTTAATTAATTGATTTTGTCAAGAAGAATGTATTGATAATATTAGGGAAACTGTTAAGAGTATTAACACAAGTCAGTACTATCTTTCAAGAGAAATTTTTAAATCAAGTGAGTACAAAGGTTGTTTCTTCTAGCCCTACTTTCTAATAGTAAATTCTCTTTGAAAAACAAGTAACCAAAGCCCTCTTACTCTGTTTAAATTGTGGGTGTTTATTATTCAAAAGTAGAAAGATTTAATATATTTTTCAGTCCAGGAAAAAGAATCATACTCTGAGTGTCAATCATCAAAATTTATGCAGTTTTCAAAACATTGAAAAACAAATTCAGGCTCTTAGTTGAATTAAGTTTGGCATATGCACGCTAATACTCTGTGGCCAAAAAGAGTGTTTATAAAGTAGTGGAAAGCTTAAGGAAGCATAGTAGTATTAGTTCAGAATCTAAACAAAAATTTATAACAAATCCAGTGATTTCATGAAATGCTCACATTTCCCAGGAACACTTTAAGGTTATTAGATGCCAATTAGTAGTTACTTTACTAAGAAAGTTCCTATCAATGTTAGTGGATGAGATTAAACATTTTTTCAAAATGTAAGCCCTTCACCTTTCATAACTACCTTGAAAGAGCAAGTAAAATTCATTCATATTATTTCAAATATATTTTTATGAGGCAGGTCATTTTCTTCACAGTTGGTACATTAGTTGATTCTGAATTTTCTCACTTAGTTGTAGTTAGGGTCACAGCGGCTCCCTTTCAATGCCTGGTCCACCATTTCAATGAGTACATGTGATGCAAAGGAATGAGGTATTAGTCAGATGAATATGGTGTCTATTTTTTATGGGCTGGACAATCCGGGAAAAAATAGTCTTCATGATGCTTCAGTTGAGTTAATTGTAAATTATAATAGCAACTGCACTTGAGTGTTAGGAAAATAAAGGGATTTATCAGAGTAAAGTACTTTCATCATGCTGTACACCTAGAAAGACCTCGATGAAATAGATTCTCTTTTGAATTTGAAATGCCATTTCCTTTGATGTCCACCTGTGTTCCACTAGCTGAAATTAATCACTTCCTCTTCCACACTACCCCTAATGTGGGATTGTGTTATATCTGAAAACACACCTTAGCCATCATTTGGGACTTCCACATCTATCACAGAAACTATGAATTGTTTTTAGTTTTTAATTTTTTTAAATTTATTTTCTTATTTAAATATAGTTGGTATATAATCTTATATTGGTTATATTAGTTTCAGGTGCACAATATAGTGATTCAACACTTTTATACATTACAGTGTGATTACTTCCCTAATTCTAGTAATTGATATAATGCAAACTTACCAAAATATTATTGACCATATTCCCCTTCCTTTTTTCACTTATCCCCACAACCTCTCTTTTCTGGTCATCATCCCTTTGGTCTCTATGAGTCTGCTTTTATTTTGTTTGTTTGTATGTTTTGTTTTGTTTTTAGATTCCACATATAACTGAAACCATAAAGTATCTGTCTTTCTCTGCCTGGCTTGTTTCATTTAGCATCACACCCTCTCGATCCATCCATGTTGTTGCAAATGGCAAGATTTCATTTTTTTTTGTTTCATAATATTCATTATATATTACATATTTTTATCCATTCATCTGAAGTTTTATACTAACTTTTATACTAAATTAAATTTTATGCTAACTTTAAAAAATGAGAATTAGTTAAAATTGTCAAAATTATAAATTAAAATTCAAGATTAAAGTTAGAAGAAAGATTAAAATTGGATGCAAATTTTTTTAATTAGAAGAGTAAAAATGTATTAAAATAGACCCATAAAAATGTACATTTATGACAAGGCCAAAATTATAACAATAAAATCAATAAGGCAAAAATTGAAGTTTACTAATAGTATGACTGTACCGGGACCAAAAAAGAAGGGAATAACAAGAAATAAAATAGTAATATTTAGCAGTAACCTTTAAGGAGCTTTACAGATAAATTAAAATAAATAGCAATTTATGAAGCTGAAGAATGAATTAAAGAAATAAATAAAATTAATAGTTCAAGAAGCTATATTAAATAATAACCCAAAGATATTAGAAAGTTAATGAAGATAAGACAAAATATAATATTTCAAAGTGATAAAATAACATGAATAATAAATATATTATTAAAAGGTAAAACCGGAAAGCCTAATTATGAGAAAGGTAACATAGTCCAAAGGGGAACATAATTAAAAATGTCGCTCAACATTTTTCAGTATGCCAAAACAGTACCCAAATGCAAAACAAATATTACTGTAAAATAACTTAAATATCACACATTAATATAGATATGAACAACATAGATCATATACAACACAGTAATACAGCAAACAATCAGAAGTAGAATGAAGAAAAAGTCCCAGAACATTTTACCTCATGCTCCAGGCCCTGGGATTAATTTCTAACTACTTTTAGGGGAAAGGACAAGTTTAACCAATTCTCCTAGCTATTTGGGTCATGATTTCTTTATCTCTGCAAGGCAAAATAGCAAAGCAAAGGTAAGGTTACTGGATGTTCTACCATTGGTTACTGGATGTGCTATGATTGTGGGCGGGCACTGTAAGAGTGGGGAAAAGAAGAAGTGGTAAATGGAAGAGACCGGAAATCTTGAGCGGTACAGCGAGTGTTTTTTCTACAATGTAGTAAACAAGAAGGTCTGAAGTGTATGTGTGTGAGAGAGAACCAAGGAAGTGAGAGAAGGGCAATGAAAAATGATGTCAGGGGTCTACGGATTGTTTCTCATTTAGTGTCTTTCTTGAAATGTGAATTAATTTTGGAATTCCTTTTTAATTTCATAAATGACTTTTGGAGTGAGGATGCTCCCTTGACAGTGATTCCTAAAGCATGATGTCAATATGTAAAAGCTTGGTTATAGTTTCTATGGTATTTCCCTTTCTCACACATATACATAAAATGTTAGTGAGAATTGGGTTCCTAAAACACTGCTCCAGAAGGTCCACTGCTCTTTAATCTCCTACACTTAGTACAATGTCTTTATTGTGATAAGGGGTCATTAAAATTGTCTTCAACTGGTGCTTCGAATTCCAGGGCTGAGTTTTGTTTTGTTTGTGTTTTTGGGGTTTTTGTTGTTGTTGTTAACAAGTATAATTTATTTCATATTTCACATGGGTAATAAAACTCATGAATATTCTTTCAATAACGTGAAAGAAAATTCCTGATGTCCTATGAGCCATTTGAGAAGAAATTTTTCTTAAGGAATCCATATGGTCTCAAGAAATAATTCATAATTTCCAAATATTTTTTATTCAAAGTTGGGAAAACTTAGTGAGAGATAACAGACAAAAGAGAAAATGTCTATATATTAGAGCAGAAAGCATGATAAATGGAAGTACTTCTATTGTTTAGAGAAGCTGAATTCAAATAAATGGAAAATCTAGTAAATAAAATAAAAGGGACATATTAAACTTCTGAGCCCATTGACATCCCTCTCCAAAGATGGGCGCGTGGCCAGCTTCGTGTCATACTTGATTCTGAAGTCTTCAGCGGCAAGAGAGGCATTGTAAATATTCAGAGCAATGTGGGCATTGTCCATAGAACTTGCAAAGAGCTGAGCCTTCAGGTCTTCAGTGGTCTTGAAATGGGGTCCCCAGTGTCTGTTCTGGGTTCCCTTCTTCTCTAGGTACTCGTGGATTTTTCTCTTCAGCGTTCAATTATCAGCCTCCAGGTTTCTCACCATTTCCAGGTAGGAGGCCAGAGGGTCATTCAGGTATTGCATAGACTCCTCTGGCTCTGGGTTCCCCCTTTGCCTGTCAGATACCCCAGGCATCCCTGCCCCATACGCAGGTGGAGTGGGACACGCAGGTTTGAGAGACCGAGCACCCCAGTGCCTGAACAGATGCTGGCTGCGCTGCTGATTGGCTGTCGGTCGATGGTTGCACTACTGCAGGATCCCAGGGTCCGGTAGTTTGTGGAGAAGCTGGAATGGATTCTTGAAGCTTCTGCTCTTCAGGGAGAAAGGCAAGAGGCCAACGCAGATTTGATCCGAAGTTCCGACTGAAATATTTCTTCTCTTAAAAAATTATTTATTAATTTAGGGAGAGAGAAAGAGAGAGAGAGAGAGAGAGAGAGAGAGAGAGAGAGAGAGAGAGAGAGAGAGAGAAAGTTGGGTGGGGAGACAGAAATACTGATTTGTTGCTCCACTTTTTGATGCATTCATTGGTTGCTTCTTGTATGTGCCCTGACCAGAGATAGAACCTGCACCCTTGGCTTATTGGGATGATACACTAAGCAACTGATCTGCCATGACAGGACCCCAACTAATGTATTTCTGAAAAAGACTTTAATAGATAGAATAAGGCTCTCCAACAGATGTACACATCCTAATCCCCAGAAATTTTGCATATGTTATTGTATTTATTAAAATTTTTATTTTTTTCCAGGGCTTCTTTATACAAACACATTCCAAAAAGGAACTTATCCACTGACTCCGATTGTCAAATAATCTTTCACATTTCTCACTTCCAGAAAGTAGAAGTTTAACCCTGAGGACAGAAACATCATGGAAAGACTATAAGGAATTTAGCATTGCATTGTTGCTTCAATTATGTCCAAACAGTTCTGAATTGATATTTTTTTCCTTTGAATAAAACACAACATTCTTTCAGAGTATATTTTGTACAACAAGGAAATTAAAAAATACAAATATTAACTGAATTTAAGAAAATTTATATAAAAAGAGCTTACTCTTTTCAAGGACAGTAGAAATGAATATTGTTTTATTATATTTCCTACTTGTGATGCATTTTACTGCCAAAATAAATATATTGATTAATTAATTAAAAATTAAATTTAATTAATTAATTAAAACATATGAAGACTGGAAACTTTCTCCATGATAAATTGCCTTTCACTAACCTGTGCACCTTTGTTTAGTTAGTCAAATAGCAGAAATCCAAGACTTAGAGTGTGTAAGATTTTCCTCTGTATATAATTGTTTTACATTTTACTCAAATGAATATAAAGGCTTGCTTAGTCCACAGCCTCAGATAGCATATACATTCTGTCAGGAGCTTTTATCCCTTTCCTCTTAATTTTTTTAAAAAAGTATTTTCATCATCTTCCCCATGTCTTTCTACAGATTAGCTTTTAAACAATAAAAAACGAAGAACATGATCAAGTCTCTCTGTCTAAGAAAGAGAAACCCTTCCCCCTTGAATCTACATTTCCCTCTGACTACCCACTCCTCTACTAAAGGCTAAACTTCTAGAAAACTTTATGTATACGTATTCAGTCTCTGTAGCCTCACCTCATTAAGTAAATCCATTCCAATATGACTTTCACCCATATGTCTCCACTGAAATGATGATTAAAGCTTGCTAATAGTGTCAGGAAGTCAGGCTGCTAGCCCAGCAAATAAAATTTGATCTAATTTTTTTAAAAGTTGCTAATTTTGCCTCATGGATCATCTTTATCTTCCTTTGTTGGACACCATGGTAACATCTGACACATGCTGTTGATAACAAATTTCTTGACAAATGCTCTCCACCCCTGCCCACTCGGGATATCATCACCAGAAATGCTTGGATTTTGCTCTGTCTCTCTGGCAACTTCTTAGTCCCTCCTGCTCTTCATCTGGTCAAACTCTGAATGTTGGAGTTATGTCTTACTGAATACTGTCCTCTCACACTGTACTATCTTCTGTGTCTATCATATAGATTATTACCTATTTGAAAAGGATTCTAAAAGTGTATAGTTCTCTCAGCTACAATATTGTGTGCCTGCCTAGCTTCTTCCTCAACTTCCAGTTCAAATGGGTTTCGCTCATTCACCTTAAGCTCAACATGCAACATGCTCAAAATAGATCTTGTAATTCCAATTCTCCCTCCACCTCCCAAAACACTGGCCCTTTGATGCTTCCAAATCAATAAATGGTATCAAGCAGAAACCTGGGAATCATCCCTAAACTTTAGATTTCCTTTTGAGAAGATAATGTTATTTATTTTACAAAATGTCTTTATGGCATAATTGCATATTAAAATTTACTCTAATTTAGCATCTAGAATGAAGGGGCAATTTAAAAAAAGAATGGAACTGCTTACATAAAAAAGTGAGAAAAATAAAGTGTTCTGTCTCTCTCTCTCTTCAGGAAAGCAGTGTGTAGTGAGCTGCCCTACAAAAAGAGTGGAAGAAGGTTTAGATGTAAGAACAAAAGGTAAAGCCATATCACGTGGTTTAGGGACATAGCTTGAGGAGTAATGACAACCAGGGATAAGCTTGTGATGTCAGGGAAGTCTTAAGGTAAAGTATGACTAATGTTTTAAATTTGATACTATACTATTACATTCCTGTGACTCCCCATTATGAATAAAAGTCTGATATACTAAATGCGTTGTGATATTATGCTTACTAGAAAGAGGGAAATGTCTTTTATGACACATTTGAGGCAAGGTTGAGGGGAGAGGTTCAGGGCATGGAATGTATAATACAGACTGAAAACACAGAAGAGCCAAAATATGAGGAGACAAGATGTGAGGATCAGATCACTAAGGGACAGACACATTGGTTACATAAAAACCTTGGGAGATGTTGCAAGGAGAACGGGGAGACTAGGTGCCTCATTTTGGGGGACTGGCACCTATAGTCAGTTATTTTAAAGATTTAAGAGTACATGGGTTTCTGACCCCTGGATTATACAATAAACTATTAAACCCACTTCCTAAGTATCTCCTTAAAATATCTATGTTAACTCTATTTCTATTCCCACCACCAATAGTGAAATGTTCTTTGAACTCGTGTTTCCCTTTACACTTTAATCCATCTTCAACTTTGATAACACATTTTCCTTTTGTAATGCTAGTCAGAATGAAAACAATAAAAAGTATAATATTTTAGATTTCTAGTCTTTTAGTAGGCAAGAATATTAATGTGGCTTATGATATATTTGTACTTACTGCCACCATTTTATTAAGGTTTTATGTTTCCTATGTTTATTCTTTATTTTTTTCTCCTTACTAACAATAGTTAGATAAAAATGTCCTTACATTTTTACTTCATCCTTATACTTCTATTATTTTAGAGGTATCTTTTATATTTAGCATGCATGCCCAATTTTTCTTGTTTTTCTAAGCAAGTCTCAAGTTAACTTATATTTCTACCTGTATCTGCAGAACTATGAGAGAATAAATTTCTGTTCAAAGCCACCCAACGTATGGTGCTCAGTTACAGCAGCCATGGCAAACTGAGGCCCACCATTTTCCCACTATCATCAGGAGTTCTTTTCTCTGCTTGAAAATTATGCACATGGAAATTTTCACTAACTTATTCAACCCCATCTTTGAAATTTCATTTTAGCTAAATGTTACTTTTTCATTGCTTTCTGTTACCAGGTCATATTGTGTTATATACTTCACTGAGCTCTGCATTTCTTTTTATATACAGAATTTTCTACAAATGTAACTGAGCCTTGACATAATAATTGTTTATTGTTTATGTCCTCCACTAGAATGTGAATTCTATGAGTACAAAGATTCATGCTCTCTACTACCCCCTTAGCAACTAAGACCAGATCTAGTCTGTGGTAGATTTTAAATAAATGTACATTAAATAAAATAATTAATACACTTGATAGCAAGGCTAAATTTTAGGATACTGACATTCCTAATTTTGAGAATACATCTAGTCCAGAATAGAGCTGAGATATTTTTAACTTTAGAACACTACCAAATGCTAAATACACATACCATTGTCAGGTTACTATATAAGATATATTTCTTTTTATAGTGCATTTCCTGAAGGGATTTAAAATGGTTTCCATCAATGTCAGCCATCCACCAGCATCACAAATCCCATTTTTTGTCCTATTTACCTGAGTGTTTTTTCTTAAGCATTTATCTAAGCTATTCTTCACTTATGTATGTATAGACCTAGAAGTTCCACAATGGTAGGGAGAGAAGACCACGTTAGGATGTGAAGAAAATCAAACTAGCTATTGAAGGATTTCCAGTTCCAGGGGAATGGCCTGGAGATGGTACCAACAACCAGGGAGTGCAGAAAATGTCATAAACTGAGAGCATGATGATGGGTGAGCTTGGTAATGATTCCATAGAATGGGTTTGGAGAGAGAATTATGGAAATTTGTGCAAGCAGAGTACTCACAAATAGGCAAAACTTGGTCAAATGCAGTATGGGGGGCTCTCCTGGTTTACAAATAAAACTTGGGAAAACATTTCTTGCCACATTGCAAAATTACCTTCCCATGGAAGAGCATTCATTAATCTTGGCAACCCTTGCTTGCTTGTTCAGTGGAGACTGATGACAGCAACTATATCCACCATGACCTCTCCCTTGTATTAAGTATTTAAAGCATTGAGCTTCCAACTCAGATTCCTCCAAGTGAGAATACACAGATGAGAATATCCTTGACAAAACAGTAAGAATTTTGAAGTAGAATAGGTGGGAATAAATAGCTTATCTTTCACAGTATGAAATCCATAAGCCACAAATACTTTTTGGTGACTACAGATATGAGAATTCCCCCTTACGGTTGAAGACCTTTCACTTCATAGTCAACACCAACATCATTTCCAATATTTCTTTTTTATCTAAATTAGCACATGCTTTTGAGACTCCCATCAGCTAAAATAAGCATATTTTTGTTCCAGGACCACACAGGATCTTGCAAGGACTGATTTGAAATGGCAGTGTTGAATTCAGAATGGAATACACTATGTAGACACATATCACTATTACTTATAATCTAAACCAAGTTTTTCTAGGATGGTAAAATGAATCATCTTTCATTGAATGCTTTAATTACTTTTCAGTGGATGATTAATTATGTAATTCAATGAAAATGAGTTATTCTTGGCCCCTTAATTTTCTAAAAAATTGAGGACATATCTTTTCATAACTCAAAATTTTCGTAGTTTTACTCTATGACCACATTTTTAGAATTACAGGTGATTAAGGTAATTGAGTTTTGAAAGGACATTAGGGAGATCCACTATGAGCTAAACAGATGGACTTTAGTAAATGTGAACTTTAGATAATTATTTTAATCAAAAGTACACAGCATTAATAAGATTTCTATAATAAAATATCACAGATTCATAGAAAAAAAATTTTTTTCTCATAAATCTTCACCACTCTGCCTCTGAGTGAAAATTGGCTGAAACACTTCAGTGATAGCAGAGCTTGCTCATGAGTCTGCATTTCAGTTGTGGATCTGCTGACCTAGGCTGAACTCTGCCTCAGAGCAGCCATGTAGCTCTCCCCCAAGTACATCTGCCTCCTTGGACCGAAGGACCAGCTGCATGTTCCTCTGTCAATGGCAGAAATTCAGGAGAGTAAGCTGATTCATGCCATCACTATTTTTACCTTTAACCATGTTACATTCACTCATATCCATGGGTCAAACCCAAAGGGGGAAAATTGAGGTAACTGAAGTAACCTTTAGTGGGAGAACTTGCAAAATTACATGACGAAGTTTTAAAATACAAAGAGTAGTGAAAAATTAAGACACAATGATTCAATCTACCACCAGCATCTTTTTATTTTTATCAATAATTTGATTTTCAGTTGTTCTTCAGTAATATATATGGTTCAGCTGTTGGTGTCTTGGTTGGACTGAGCAACTATATATCCTTAGTTTATTTTACTTTTATTGTTCTTCTAAATGAGATCATTGTTGTAGATATATATTCTGGTCATGCAAAATAGGAAAATCTAATATTAGAAAGTATAATCATTATTAAAATAGTAGGTAGATAAGAATGGTTTCTAGTGTTCCTGAATGTATGAGAGGATTGAAAACTGAAGTTTGGCTTTACACAGAAAAGCAAATTAAAAGATCTGTACTGCCCTAGAAAAACTACAGTTCTTATAACCCAAGGGTTGAAAGATTTATTTCCCTGTGGACCAAGGTTTCAGCAGATCAATTAATAGAGCATGTTCTCTTATGCTGCCATGTGCAGGAAGAAAAATGTGTTGATTATACCATTTCAGAGCACTGTATACACAAAGTCAACTTTATGGGTTGGTCTAACCTACAGTGCAAGGCTCAGAAATTGGGAACCAGAAAATAATCAGTTTCTGTCCACTTGGCAGCAGGAACTATTATGAAAGTCAGTCGTTGGCAGACAGGATCTGGAGCTCCAAGTCGCTCTTGCTTCACAGATTCTGATCAAAGGAATGAAGCTCCCTAAACTCAGTAAAGTCTGAGAATCAAATTACTACATAACATATGCTCTAAAATCTACAAAGGGATTAGAGCAATGTAATCTTCCCCTTCCAATGTAAGGATATGAGCACTGTTAAAATGTTTATGTTTCACAATACTGCAAAGGGAGGAAAATGCCATTAATATCGTCAAATCAACCATAATGGGTTCTCTTTCAGCACAGGGCTAATTTTCTTTTTGGCTTCTTCCCTTATAGAATGGTTTTTCTGTGTGGAGCCTCTGTTAGGTTAATGGCAGGCTTCTTGTGTAGTAAAGCAATAAATTGACCCCTTAGTATTAACTCAAGTTCCTTTAATTTTGCAATTTTCAGAATATTTTGAAAAGGTGTATCATTCTTTGAATAATTTCTATGTATCCCAATGGTTTATTAGTTCTAAAATACACAGTTAAGTAAAAATAATAGCTCTTTTCTTATGTGATGTGATATATTGCCAAGTATATCATTATGCCTTAGAGTTGAAAGTGACCTTAAATTCAACTTTACATGAGGGTAGGGATCTCTTCCATAATACCCCTGAAAGAATATCATCCACATTATTTCTGATGGAGAACTTTCAATGAATGAAACTGTAAGAGACACAAAGCAAAATGAGACAAGAAACTTGACACTGTCCATTAAATTCCCCACTGCTCATTCTTCCAACCCAGAAAATAAACTGTAAAACAAAACAAAAAGAAAGAAAGAAATAGGATCGAATAGATAAAAATTTAAACTGCTCAATAAGAAATTTGTCATTTTTGTGAGTGGGGCTGGGGAAAGTGGTGGCAGGGAAATGTTGATATAAAAAAAAAAAAAGTGGATGGGGGAGGCTGGGAGTAGTGTGGGAAATTAAGAAGCCAAAGAACTGGTGTGTGGAACCCATGGACATGGACTAAGAGGTGTGGTGAAGATAGGATGGGGTGCAGAATGGAGGGAATAAAAAGGGGAAAAATGGGACAACTGTAATGGCATACTGAATAAAATATACCAAAAAAATTTTAAAAAGAAATTTGTCATTTTCATTTATATTTTTTAAATCTTAGTTTAATTTCACTGTGTATTTGTATCTTTTTCCTCCAGCTTGTAATTTTGAAGTAATGAGGGAAGATCTGAGAAGCAATTAGTTAGCTACGTTTATGGTTTTGAAGAAAGAATTTTGTTTTCTGGACCATAGCCTGTGATAGCAGAAGAACATCTGGCAAGCAGAAGGTTATGTTTGGCTGAAGAGTCAGTGGTCCTATCAAAAAACATCAACTACATTTGCAAGAAAAAGAGAAAGACCCAAGCAAAACTGCAAACCAGGTGGTGTCCTCAGAGCAGCAGGACAGTGGAAGTATGTATGGTCTGTTGGGCAATAAAGAGTTAACACACAATGAAAAACAATAACAACAAAAAATACCCAAAGGTTTTTCTTCATACCTGGGGATTGAATGAAAGAAGGTCATTCCTGGAGAGGAGTCAAAAGTTGGAGCAAACATCCAACAGAGTGAGTTTTTTATTTGACCTCGACTGTAATGTCAATAGACTCTTTCTTACCATCTTTCTAGAATCAGAGGAAAAACTCCGGTGACAACAACAGTTTCTGAAGATTGAGAGGAAAGCTCTAGAAAAGATAATCAGAGGTACCTAATTGTATGTATAAATTCTTAAATCCATCCTGTTCCCTGAACCACTTCTGTCCTGGGCATACTACAAGCAAGTAACAACTAAAGCTTGAAGAGTTGAACTGATATATCTGTGCATAACCAAGTTAGTTGCCAGATAAAAACAAACATATCAACACTTTGGAGTTTATAATCTGGGATTCACACTACATCATATTTATAATATTCAAGATAGAAAAGAAAATTACTTAGCATACATTGAACCAGGAAAATGGGACCCAACCTCAAGAAAAAAGACAATAAAAAGATGACAATCCAAAGGTAATGGAGATGCTAAAAATTATATGACAAACAATTCAAAACAGCAAAAGCAAATGTGTTCATTATGAATGAAAAAACAGAAAGTCTCAACAAAGATATGTGAATTATTAAAAAATGAGCAAATGAAAATTTTGGTCATAAATATATACTATCTAATAGTAAATTCACTGGACAGTCTAATAACAAATATGACTGACAGAGGGAAGGCTTAATGAAGATAGCTCAATCAAAATTATACAATCAGAACAGGGAAGGAAAGAGATTGAACAAAATAAACAAGCAGATCCTCAGAGATCTGTGGGACAATTTCAAGAAGCTAATTACAAGAGCAATGGTGTACAAGATGACAAGGAAAATGAAGTGGGCAGAAAAATACACTGGAAAAAATAATGTCTGAAAACTTCCAAAATTTAATGGAGGACATACAATTCATTAAATCTGGTAAACCTAAATATGATAAAATGAAAGAAAATCATACCTAGGAACATTATAGTTAACCTGCTGAAAATCTTGAAAGCAGTCAAAGAAAAATGACATTAATTACATACAAAGGAACAAGAAACTAAACACCAACAATCTTCCCATCAAAAATCATAAAGGCTAGAAAATAGTGAAGCAACCTCTTTAAAGTGCTGAAATAAAATAAATATTAATCAAAATTCTATATCCAATGAAAGTATTCTTCAAGAATGAAGGCATGCTTTGTAAAAATTAATTGAATGTTTGGTCTGCTTCTAAATTCTGTGTTTGGTTCTAGTGGTCCCCCAGCTCATGCTTACACCGGTGTCGCACAGTTGACTGCAGCAGCTTTAACAGTAAGTCTTGAAATCAGGTAGTATAAGTCCTCCAGATTTGTTCTTTCTTCCCCCCAGGGTTGGTATAACTGCCATAATCTTTCTGCAATCTCCTTTCATGTACTGCGATGTGAAAATTTCCCCCAGCCAGAAATTCACAGTAATTGTTGGGCTAATTTTTTCCCTTTCATCTGAAATCTAGTTCCTATGCTATTTTCTTCCAGTGTCTGAAAACAATTTTATTCTGTTTTTTTTTTCAATTTTCTACTTATTTACAGTAGCAGCCGTTACCAGTCTCAGTTACTTCATTATGACCTGAAATGGAGTTTATTTGCTCTCATATTGTTAATAATCTAAAAACAATATTCTACATATTCTCTATCATTTTATGACCCATATATTTTTGTTACTCATCTATTTGTATTTCTTAGTGTGGGAACAGAGTAATCGCCTCCCCCACAATGTTTTACAGTTAATTATTTCAGATTGTTTTAAAACCAAGATGGCAATAATGGTCCCAAAGCTATACTTGCATTTTTGTGAACCTTCTTTACAATTATAAAGAAAAACACTATTTTTCAGGTATGATTTTAATCAGTGTATATTTTTATAGAATAAACTAGTTCCTTAATAAGTTTTTAACCTCATGAGATTGCCACCATATACTGCACTAGGTATTATTAGGGTAATGACAAAAATAGAGATAAGCTTAATATGTAAAAGAAGTTTTTGTGCTGAGCCAAATAAAATCATAATGATTTCATGTATTGTATAAATAAAGATTTTATGGTTCAGATAGAGGTCAACAGTGGGAGAACTGAGTCAATCATAGCATAGGTGCAATCCACTCATGACAAAAGAATCTATAGCAGTCAATGTCATATATCAGCTTTTGATAGTTGTGGTTTTTTATTAAAGGGCATATGATTTATTACATTAAATATAATTATTCAGTTGTTATAAAATTTGTAAATTTGTTGACATTAATTGTGTCATGGAACAAAATTTGTACATATTAATGTGTAGCTAGTTAAAATATTGTGTACATTCTATTATGTACTATTATGTACATATTATGTAACATTATGTACTATTCTATCTAGTACTGGGTATCCAAAAAGGTTTTGTTTTCAAAGTTTTTGTTTGCTTATTTTTGTGGTTGTTGAAGTTTAAGAAACACTGATTTATAACAACAACAATGGGAAAGTGAAGTCTCTTTTAGGAACTATACTCCTAACTTTAATCAAAATAAAAATGTTCTTAGGTACAAACTATTTGGGGGAAATTAATTAACTATGTTTGTTTAATATAACTGGATTGGCTGTTCAAAACCCTGAACTTCTTAATAGAAATCCAAATGGTAGAGGGAAAAATATTAACTTTCCAAATCATGGTTACTTACTATGAGTTATAATTTTATAGAAAGAACTATTAGTCATAATTGTGTCTAAGTTCTCTAATGAATTTAAACCCGTTAACTAATTGGCTATGATTTCAATTATGGTGCTTTTTTAAATGAAGTAATGATTATACTTCACACATTTCTGTCAAGGGTAACAAATCAGTTAATGAAAGGCCATTTAACCACTCTAAGACTTAGGTTATTAAATATAATTACCACAAATTTGAAATTAGTCTATGTTTTAAAATCATTAAAAATAAAACCTGATGCCTCTATTTATAGCATCAAACTCTTTGGACTGAAGTGAAGTACATTAAACTTGGTCTAACTTAAACAAATACAGGATTCATTGGCTCACATAGCCACAATAAGAGCAGTGAGCACTGGGTTCATGTATATGTTTGCAACAGAACTCTCAGTGTCTCTTCTTTGGTTCTCTCACTGGGTTAAAGTCAATATACACTCCTCATAGAATTATAGAAGTTCTAAGTTCGTATCCTCAAGCTTCTGACAAGGGAGGAATGGCTCTTCCTTCTCTCAACTCCAACTTGAAAATTCCCAGGAAGGAGTTTGATCACTCAACTTGGCTCTCTTTAGGCTCCAGGTATTATGAATGTAGCCATATTCTTCCATGGCTCATGACTCCACTCATCACCATGAATGAGCAAGAAAATTATTTAAGAAATAGTGGCTTCAGGATTTTTGAAATGGGATGTGATGGTGGGAGGAGAGTAATGTCTCAAAATGGAGGGAAGCATTTTTCAAAGGAGAAGAGAGGACACAGAGAAAGAAAACAACTAATGTGTGCTACAGTGTACCTTTGGCTCTCAGAACACACTCCAAACACTTTTCCCAAACACTGTAATCTACCTACTCCCCAGACCATTTCACAATTTCAATAAGGTCCCTGCTTTAAGAAAATCCATTAATAGTGGTTTATCCAAATAATGGTGGGTTATTTTTCTCACCCAATTAAGACTCTAAAGTTAGACAATTCATTACTAATATATGATTTCTATGATGCCACTGATGGCCTAGTATCCTTTGATATGTCTCTACCATCTTTAACTTGTGACTTTCATTCTCATGTGTTTGTAAATTGAATCTCTTGGATCTGTAAAATGGCTTGTACAACTTTCTCCTCATAGCCACCATGCTATTAGGAAAAAGAAAAAAGTGCAAAAGTAGAAGGGTAAAGCCAATATCAGAAAAGCAAAATTTTCATTCAAATAGCTATCAAATTTTAGCTTTCTTTTTTTCCCCCCAAAATTGTAGCACATAGGTAATGAGGTCAACAAAGAAAACTTGAAAATACAGTTGTCTTGCTGTGAAGATTGCTACCTTACACTAAAGCCTGGTTTTATTAATAAAGAAAAAGTCTGACAACTGAAATTTACACCTAACTGGTTCCTTTAGCTCCAAGCTTGAGATTTTTTTTTAATCCTTACCCAAGGACATGCTCATTGATTTTAGAGAGAGAGGAAGGGAGGGAGAAAGAAAGGGAGAGAAACATCAATGTGAAAGAAAAATATAGACCAGTTGCCTCTTGTACATGCCCTGACCTGGGACCAAATCCACAACTTGGTCATGTGCCCTGACTAGCAATTGAACTTGCCAGCTTTTGGTTTAAGAGACAACATTCCACCCAACCAAACTCTACCAGCCAGTGTTACTGGACAAATAGAGTCCATCCATGTGGTGCCTTGGTGAATGACTCAGTGGCTTGAACCTGATTATAGGTTCCTTTAGTCCCAGCTGGGCTTGCCAAAACTGTAACCAAGAAGACAGGAGCCCATCCACATGGCACTTTGGTGAATGACCTAACAATTGATGCTGGAAGGACTGGGTCCTTATTTACAATATCCCAACCTTGGTGGTGCTCAGAGCACTTCAGCTTGGAGCTCTGTTCTCCCAGAAGACCCAGCACTTCCTCTGCTCCCCACCATGCTATAAACCAAAAACTCCAAAAGTTACCCATCTCCTCATCTGAATTTAGGACAGTTGTGCAAACAGCCTTGCACAACTGTCTGGGGTATGTTATCATCAACTTTCATGTAATAACTCAGGAACACTGGATCATGGAGAAGTTCAGGAAAGACATAAGGCCTGAGAGTCCAGATAGAGTCCTAGTTTGCAAGGCAGCAGGTCAGCATTTTGCAAGGGGGAGTCTTCAGAGTAGGATAGAGCAGGCATGATCATAGTAGCAACTTGTCTCCTTCCTTACTACACCAGGCCACATGGCCGGATCCTAAATACAAACTACAGAGTTGCTTTCTTACTTCTCCCTCTCACATGGCTGCAATAGCATTCCTTCATTATGGCTCTTCTACTCCCTTCCAAGCCACCTGTCTGAATCCCCACATGGCTGCCTGCCCTTAGTTTAAATCCTGATCCAGAGCCTCCTGTGTGACCTCATCTTCAACTCCTCCCACAATGAGCTACCTTTGCCAGTTTTCTGTATAGTTTACATTAATTTGGCTGCCATTGCGAATCAGGACAAGAGCAACTCAGTGATCCAGGGAGACCCGCCTTCCTGGAAACCTTCCTGGAAACCATGAGTCAAGATATATCCTGAAAGTCACTCCCACTTTGCCCAGAGGCAGTAGCACAGCTATTAAAGTAGCCTTTGTATGAAAAGTATCTTAAGTCATATCGTCTGCTTCCTCATCCCCCAAACCAAGGGCTATGGGGGTTTTCTCATGTTTTCCTGGGAATCCCTCAGTTTACACCTCATTTCACCAGAGGAAGAGATTTCTTTATGATTTTCACTTCTTTCATCTATTACACTTGGTTGTGACTCTATAAACCTGCATGATTAAAGGTAATTGTAATCACTCGGCACATTTGAAGTGCCTGAAATAAATTGATGTTGAAGATAAAAAGAAAAAATAACTTCATTTTAGCAAAAGTAAAAAAGGGGAACCAATATGCAGTAAACAATGTACAACATACTTCACATGCCAATGGAGAGGGAAAATAAGGACTCATTCCCTGTGATAGGACTAACCTCTTGTCCATCGTCCTGCTGGTCACAGATCCTGCCCATTACAGGAGCTTATTTTCACAAACTATCTCTGCAACTGTGACTTGTGCACAATGAGCAGTGTACTTCCTGTTTGTGGGTTGCCATGGAAATTGCTCTGGGCCTCAGCAAGCATGGCTCTCTCCCCCCTCCTTTTGAAAGCAGGCAAAATAAAAAGTGTCCCTTGTGACTGGACTACATCTCCGTTGCACAATTGCATTGAAATGCCTTTTGTCAGACAAGAAGGACATAACAGGGACTCTTGGGAATGCTCTAAGACTGTCAGATGTCCCTGGCTAAAAGGCTCATTTGAAGTTTCATCACCATCATCATCATCACCATCATCATCATTATCACCACCACCATCATCATCACCACTATTGTCATCATCCTCTTTCCTTCTTCCTTCCTTCTTCTTTTTACTCACTCTCCCCTCCCCTCCCTAATTTCTCTCATTTTTGCACATATCCATGTTCTCTTTATCTCCTTTTTTCCCTCACAGCAATTTGCACACTTGAGTGATGTCCAGAACTTAATTCAAAGTCACAATAATAATTAGCAAGGAGTAATTTTTCTTCCAGTACCAGAAATTACATTAGAAATCTTTGAATCTCTTAAAGAAATTCTATATGAATTTGACATTAAAGTTTTTTAAGTTTTTCACATTTCTAAAGGGTGCACTGCCCTGTTTAAAGCATTCTCTGAGAGTTTCTTGGATGAGGAGACTAATAAGAGTTTAGTTCTTCAGTGACAGAATTTCATGAGGCAAAATTTGGCTAATATTCTATAGCAATGTTTTTTGGCAGTTTTTACTCTTACATCTATATTCTACCTATTGCACTTCTGATGTTTTCCATTCTTGATTTTTCTCTGTTGAGAAAGAACTTAAAGTTGTCATTGTCCATTAAGAAGTACTTTAAAACTATTCTTCTGTATTTGCACAGCTTTCTTAACCATTGCATTCATCAGTAGAATCTAACAGGTCTGACATGCAAAATTTGCCAGATATGGTTTAACTTACTTGGGTTTTATTTAAATACCTGTGCCAGGCTGCATCACATGGGCAGACATGCCATTTAATACAGGACCAAAGCCTGGTTGAGAATAGGCTTTTCAGTGCCTATCCTAAGTGAAATTTTATCTTCTAACCTGACTGAAAATATAGAAATGAATATGTTCTTAAATATTTTGTTCTCCAAAGCTAATTTTCTGCAAAAGAATCCAAGTATAATGTTTGATAATTAAGAAAAATTTTTCATATTATAAGTCAGCTAGCTTTCCTAGAGCAAATTCAATCCTGTTCTGAATACTGTTACGGGAAGTGTAATATGTAGAGAACAGGACAACGAAAAGGTTGTTTGAAAGTAAAATACTTCATAGTCTAACAATGGCCATTCCCCTTGGTAAAACTTTCTTCCCGAAAGTTTAAATAATGTCATTACGGTTATTCTGTGTGCATATAAAAAAATAAGTTTCACCCTGAACTTGCCCTTCAAGTTTTCTAGCTTCCCTCCTTAAGAAACCCACACAAGGAAAATAGTGAAAATAATACCCTGCTCTTTATTTTTTTTATTTTTAGGCTTTACAGTTTCAATCTTTTTCTCTCTTTACCTCCCTCCACCCAGTCTGCACCCCAATTCTTTAGTCGATTCCCACCCATTGTCCAAGTCCATGGGTCCTTCATACATGTTCCTTGGCTAATCTCAACACTTTCTTTCAAACAGTCCTCTTCTTCCGCCCCTCTGACTGCTATCAGTCTATTTGGTGATTCTATGCCTCTGGTTCTGTTTTGCTGATTAGTTTATTTTATTCATTAGATTTTTCTTATAAGTAAGATCATATGGTATTTGTTTTTCACTGACTGGTTTATTTCATTTAGCATGACAGTCTCCAGTTCCATCCATGTGACGCAAAAGGTAGCAATTCCTTCACACTTTCTGCTGCGTAGTATGCGATTGTGTAAACTCACCACAGTTTTTCAATCCAATCATCTACAGATGGGTACTTAGGTTGTTTCTAGCTCTTCGCTATTCTAAATAACACTACTATGAACATAGGGGTGCTTAGTTTTTTTGAACTGGTATTTCAGGATTCTTAGGGTAAATTCTTAGCTGTGGAATCACTGGGTCAAAAGGCAGTTCCATTTTTAATTTTTTGAAGAAATTCCATACTGTTTTCCACAGTGGCTGTACCAGTCTGCATTCCCACCAGCAGTGCACTAGGGATCTCTTTCCTCCACAACCTTGTCAGGTCTTATTGTTTGTCAATTTATTAATGATGGCCATTCTGACAGGTATGAGGTGATACTTCATTGTGATTTTAATTTGCATCTATCTCTCTGATGGCTAGTGAGGTTGAGCATTTTTTTTGTATGCCTCTGGGCCATCTGTATGTCCTCCTTCAAGAAGTGTCTATTCAGGTCCTTTGCTCATTTTTTAAAATTGGATTGATTGTCTTCCTGGTGTTGAGTCATGTGAGTTTTTAATATATTTTGGAGATTATATCCTTGTCCAATATATCATTGGCAAATATGTTGTCTCATACAGTTTCCCTGTCATTTTGATGACAGTTTCTTTAGCTAGGTGGAAGGCTTTTAATTTGATGTAGTCCCATTTGTTTATTTTTTCCTTTATTTCTCTTGCTTTAGGAGCTATATCAAAAAATATTACTACATGAGATATCTGAAATTTCTCTGCCTAAGTTTTCTGCTAGGATTTTTATGGTATCATGACTTATATTTAAGTATTTTATCCATTTTTCGTTTGTTCTGATGTGTGGTGTGAGTTGGTGGTCGAGTTTTATTTATTTATTTATTTTGCATGTACCAGTCCAGCCTTCTGAACAGCATTTATTGAAGAGGGTATTTTCACTCCATTGTATACTCATGCCCCCTTTGTCAAATCTTAATTGACCATAGTGACATAGGTTTATTTCTGGGCTCACTATTCCGTTCCATTGATTTATGTGTGTCCTTATGCCACTACCATGCTATTTTGATTACTGTGACCTTGTATTGTGATATCAGGTTGTGTGATCCCTCCAAATTATTTCTTCTTTCTCAAGATTTCTGCAGCTATCTGGGTTTTTTTTTTCCTTTTGTTGGTGGGGGGAGGAGGATTTCATGTAAATTTTTAGAATATTAGTTCTAGACCTGTGAAATATACATAGTATTTTAATAGAAATTGTATTGAATCTATTGATTACTTTGGGTACTATGGACATTTTAATGATGTTAATTCTTCCAATAAATGAACATGATATATGTTTCTCCCTATTTGTGTCTTTTTCAATTTCTTCAGTATTCCATACTTTTCCAAGTCTTCCACCTCCTTGGTTAAATTTATTCCTAGGTACATTTTTGTTGTTGCTATAGGAAATGGGACTCCTCTTAATTTTTCTTTCTGATAATTTATGTTGGTATACAAAATTGCCATCGATTTCTGAATATTGACTTTACATACCACTCCGTTGCCAAACTCATTAAATAGGTTAAGTAGTTTTTTGGTGGAGTTTATAACGTTTTCTATGTACACTATCATGTCATGGGCAAATATAGCAGTTTTACTTCCTCCTACCCATTTTGGATGCCTTTTATTTTTTCTTCTTGTCTAATCACTGTAGCTAAAACTCCCAGCTATATTGAGTAAAAGTGGTGAAAGCAGACACTTTGTCTGTTCCTGATCCTAGTGGAAATGCTTTCAGTTTATGCCCATTGAGTATGAGATTGACAGTAGGTTTTTTGTATATGGCCGTTATTGTGTTTAAGTGTGTTCCCTTTACTCCCACTTTCCTGAGAGTTCTTATTATAAATGGGTGCTGCTTTCAACAAATGTTTTTTCTGCATCTGTTGATATGATCGTGTGATTTTTGTCCTTCATTTTGTTTATTTATTCATGAATGTTGTACCATCCTTGCATCATTGGAATAAGTCCCACTTGATCATGGTGTATGATCTTTTAAATATATTGCTGGATCTTGTTTGCTAATATTTTGTTGAAGATTTTAGCATCTGTGTTCATCAGAGATATTGGCCTGTAATTTTCTTTCTTTATTGTGCTTTACCTGGTTTTAGGATTAGGATAACACTGGCCTCCTAAAAAGAGTTTGTAAGTCTTGCCTCTTCTTGAATTTTTTGGCATATTTGAGAAGAATAGGTGTTAGGTCTTCTTTGAATGTTTGGTAAAATTCACCTGTGAAGCCATCTGGTCCACGGTTTTCATGTGTCAGGAGTTTTTTTATTACTGCTTCAATTTCGCTGGTTGTTATTGGTATTCAGTTTTTCTGCTTCTTTATTCAGTTTTGGAAGATTGTATGTTTCTAGAAATTTATCCATTTCACCAGGTTGGTCAATTTCTTGGCACATAATTGTTCACAGTAACTTCTTATAGTCCTTTGTATCTCTGTGGTATCAGTTGTTACTTCTCCCTTTTCATTTCTGATTTTATTTATTTGGGTCTTCTGTATTATTTTTTATTGGTGAGTCTGGTTAAAAATTTGTCAATTTAGTTTATCTTTTCAAAGAACCAGCTCCTGGATTCATCTTTTTTTTGATTTTTTTTTTTTAGTTTCTCTGTTATTTAATTCTGCTCTGATCTTGATTATTTCTTTCTTTCTATAGTGCTGGGTTTTGTTTGTTGTAGTTTTTCTAGTTCTTTTAGATGCAGGGTTAGGTTGTTTATTTGAGATTTTTCTATTTTCTTTAGTTAGGCCTGTACTTCTATGAGTTTCCCTTTCAAGACTGTCTTCACTGTGTCCCATAGGTTATTGATTATTGTATATTAATTTTCATTTTCTTCCAGGTACTTTTTGATTCCTTTCTTGATATCATTGTTAACTCATTCATTATTTAATAACATGTTATTCAGCTTCTCTGTATTTGAATATTTTTGAGGATTTTTTTTTTCTTAAGGTTGGTTTCTAGTTTCAAGTCACTGACCTGAGGAGAAGCTTGATATGATTTCAGTTTTCTTAAATTTGTTAAGTCTGGTTTTTGGGGCTACCATGTGGTCTATCTTTGAAAACAATCCATAGCATTTGAAAATAATGTATATTTTGCTTATTTGGGATGAAATATTCTGTAAATAACAATTAAGTCCATTTGATGTAGAGTATCATTCAATGCTGCAATATCCTTGTTGATTTTTTTGTTTGGATCCATTGTTTACAGTGGGCATTAAAATCCCCTATAATGACTGTATTGCTGTCAATCTCTTTATTAAAGCCTCTACTATTTTCTTTGTATATTTAAGTGTTCCTATATTGGTTGCATAAATATTTACAAGGGTAGTATCTTGTTGGGCTACTCCTTTCAATATTATGTAGTGCTCTTTTTTGTCTTGTTATGTCCTTTGCGTTGAAGTCTATTTTGTCTGCTATAAGAATTGTTATGCCAGGCTTTTTTAATGTCCATTTGCATTGAATATTTTTTCCATCCTTTCGCTTTCAACCTGTGTGAATCTTTTGTTCTGAGGTGTGGGTTTTCTTATCTATTCAGCTACTCTATGACTTTTGATTGAGGCATTTAATCTATTTACATTTAAGGTTATTATAGATAGGTGTTTATTCATTGCCATTTTTTCACTTTGTACATGTGTTCCTCCATCTCTTGTAATTGATTATTTTGGGGGTGGGGAGTGATGGGTCTGGAAAACTCTTTATTTCTCCATCAATTTTGAATGAGAACCTTGCTGAATAGAGTAGTGTTGGTTGCAGATCCTTTCTTTTTATTACTTGGATTATTTTGTGCCAGTCCTTCTTGGCTTATAGTGCTTCTGTTGAGAAATCAGCTGATAGCCTTATCAGAGCTCCCTTGTATGTTACTAGCTGTTTCTCCCTTGCTATCTTTAAGATTCTGTCTTGGTCTTTAAATTTTGCCATTTTTATTGTGATGTGTGTTGGAGCAGGCCTCTTTGGGTTCATCTTGCTTGGGACCCTCTGTGTTTCCTGAACTTGCATGACTTTTCCCCTCACCAAGTTCGGGAATTTATCCACCATTATTTTTTCAAACAGGCTTTCTATTCCTTGCTCATTTTCGCCCCTTCTTCTGTTATCCCTATGATGTGAATATTGTTATATTTCATGTTGTCCCAAAGCTTCCTTAAACTGTCCCTGTTCTTTTTGATGTTTCTTTTCGATTTGTTATTCTGAATGGGTGCTTTTTTCTACCTGGTCTTCCAACTCATTGATTTAATCCTCTGTTTCATCTAGCCTGCTTTTAATTGCTTCTAGTGTATTCCTCTTTCAGGTATTGTATTCTTCATTTTTACTTGGTTCTTATTCATAGTTTCTATGTCCTCTTTCATACTGATGTAGTCCATAGAGTTCCTTATAGTTTTCACTAAGTTCCTTGAGCATCTTTATAACCATTACTTTGAACTCGATGTCTGATAAATTGCTTGCTTCAATTTAATTTGGCTTTTTTCCTGGGGATCCTTTTTTTTTCTTCCATTGGGGGTTGTTTCTTTGTCTTTCCATTTTAGGTGACTCTTTTTGTTTGTTTCTATGTATTTGATTTATCTACTTTGACTCCCTGTCTTTGTGGGGTGGCCTTCTGTGATAGGAGCCCTGTGGGACTCACTGATGTAGTCTCCTTCATCTCCTCTGCTATTTTACAGGTGCTGACAGAACAAAACAAAAACACCTTTGCCCTGCAACTACAGCAATATCAGTGACAAATGAGCAGACATTATTAAAGGTGGAAAGTGAATAATAATAATATAAGAAAGATAAAAAAGGATATGAGATAACTGAAGCAAAGATAAATGCTTTTAAGAAAGTAGAGGAAGGAGAAATAATAAGAGCAGGGAATAATAACAAGGAAAAGAAAGGGCAAAAATAAATTCTGTAATGTAAATAAGAAAGGGAAGAAAGAAGGAAAAATGAAACAAGAGAAGGGAAGAATAAAATATTAGGTTTGAAATAATAATAAAAAAGAAAAAAGTTATGAAAAAGTAGGAGCAAAATTGGGAAAGAAACAACAGCCATGCAATATCAATGACAAATGAGCAAAGATAAACAAAGGTAGAAAGAGAATAAGCACGTTATAAGACAGAAAAAAGAATATGAGATGACCAAAGGAAAGAAAAATGATTTTAAAAGAATAAAGTGAGGAGAAACAATGAGTAATAAATAGAAACAAGGTAAAGAAAGGGAAAAATAAAATAGATCAAAAATAAGAAAGAGAAGGAAGAAGGTAAAATGGAGTAAGACAAGGGAAAAATAAAGTATGATTTTTGAAGTAAAAAAGAATAGTGACCTAATAGGAAAAAAATTGAAGAAAAAAATGTGGAAAAGCCATGCAAAAGAAAAAACCATGCAATGAAAAAGAATGAGATAGAATTCACCTCAGCAGAGTCCAGTGCTTAACTGCATACCTCCCCTCATAAATCTGACTCTGGTAAGGTCAGACATCATCCCCGTCTAGCTCTACGCAGCCTGTTGGAGGCTACAAGCGATCCATCATCTGTGGCTGTCCCCTTCAGGCTCGGCTGCATCTGGGATGGTTCTCATTGCTCTATCCTGCTGTCTTTTCATGAGTACGAGGCCTATGGATGGGTAAGCTAATATCAGAAATCACCATAGATAACACTTCCACCTGTGTCTATCCTGCGATTAGCTTTAGCCTCACTACTGACATGTTTGTTTTCTTGAGAGGGCTTCTGGTACAATTGGGAGGATGCAGTACACAGATCTCACCTTGGAGGCACTGTTCAGACTTCAGGGAAGTTGGTGGATGTGTTCCTCCAACCACTGCACCACACATCTTGGTCTGCCCTAGATTATTTCCAATAATGCATAGTTTCTGATGAGTTAGCTGTCTGTTTCATGTGAGGGGCCAATCTGTGTAAAAGGGTCAGATCTTCCCTGCCTGGTGTTGATGTAGGCCCTGTATGAGAGCTGAGGCTGGGGGGGGGGGGCCTGAATTCCCCTTGCTGCACCAATTTCTGTGCTCTCTACCCAGCTGGTTTCAGTGGAATAGGGCCCAAGGAAATAGCATGTTTTGTCACAGTTGAGAAAAGTTCAGAAAGGCCCCCCTGGGTGTCCTCCTTTCTTTCCCCTGTGGAAATGCACCCAGGAGCTCCTGAGGCTGGTTGGGCTATTCCACAGAGGGGGGTGGGGCACACCTTTCCCTTCCTAGATGTTTTTACTCTGCAGTGGGGGAGGGGGTCTGCCTGGCTGCAAAGACTATCTGGTGTTCAACTCGCCCACCTAACTTTCAGTCCACTGTCTTTGCTGGAGATGCAGACCTGAACTCTGTTTTGCAAAGCCCCCAACCTGCTAGCTGAGCTGGGAAGGGTCCAGCAAACTCCCTGTGCAAAACCCTCTGAACACCCTATCCAGCTGGATTCAGTGGGAATGAACTGAACTTTCAATCTGCTCTCTTTGGTAGATGAGCAGCTGTGTGAGTGATCTTTGCCTAGCCACGTCTCAACTCCTTTTTAAAAAGACACTATGCAGTGCCCATACTGCAGTATTGAGTCACTGTCTGGTTCTCTGTGCATGCCCTCTCCCCCAAAAAACAAAATGTCTTTCATGGTCCCAGTTGACTGCACCCTGCTGGTGTCTCTGACAGACCCAGGGGCAGCAACTTGATCATTTTAGGAGACTGAGTCTCTATTTGGAATTCTACAGGTTGGTGCTACCATTACAGATGTTTTGCTCACTGTGTGTGTGTAACCTGGGTCTGCCAGACTCTGAATATCCTCCCAAAATTTTCCCAGTTAAGGTTGGGGATCCCGGTGTGGGGCTGGGGCCCCCTGCTCTCTGAGATGGGAAGGAGCTTCTATGCTGTGATTTTTGTCAGGTCTCTCCACTGCTGCAGGTGCCATGCACAGGGTATTTCCTCTTCAATTTATAACAGCTCCTTATCAGACAGTATAAAACATTTTCTGTACTCCTTGGCATCAAAACTTCATATCAGCTAAGATTTCATTGATTGAAAATCAATCAATGATTGGTGTTAATTGTTGGAAGATCAGACAAAAATCCATGTGGGGGGCAAGAGCAAGTGGACTCAGCTTCCACTACTCGACTGCCATCTTCAAACCCCTTACTCTGCTCTCTAAACAGTGCTACCTGCCTTCTTCAATCTCCTCACAAGAAATGTATCAACATTTTGCTTACATTATTTTGATAAATATGCTTCATTTCTAATTCATAAGTAATACTGTGGTAATTTTTCCTTTTTGTGTTTGCTTTAGTATTAATAATTGGTTTGTTTCTTCTCTCTCTCCCCCTTTCTTTCTCCTCCTCCTCCTCCTCTTCCTTCTTCTTTGTCTTCACCTATATTCTCCTTGGTTGCACCAAGTTTATCTTCTTAAGGACAACCTAAAATTTTTTTAACTTAAATTTTTACCATGACCCCCAGGACCTAAATGACCTTACTCCTGCAACCTCACCAGCCTCATTTGAGCCATTTGGTCATTCGGTCCTTCCACCCCACCAGTACAGACTCTCCTTCCCCACCACCCCTCATTCCCTTGCTGTGGGATTCAATCACAAATTTCTCCCTCTAGATGTTTTCCATATGCTCTTCTTTCTCTCTGCTGCTTAACATTTTCCATCCTTCAATACCAAGATAAAGTACATATTCCTTAGAAAAACCCTTCATCATCTTTCAAATTAGATTAGGGTCTTCTGTTTTATCTTCTCAAACTTATATTTGAGATATAGATGGGAATGAATTTGGATGCATTCAATAAAATACAAATAAAAATCACCCTAACTGTTCAACAGAGTTGATGTGGGTTTCCTTCCTATAGAGTACTCTCAATAGCACACATTGGCAGCAGTATTTTAATAAACTACTCACTTGTGTCCAGTATAATTGTTACTTTTATCTAAGTGACACAAGAACATAGTTTAGAGAATAAAACAGTTCTACAAGTGTTAGAAGGACAAGAGCAGTGTACCATTTATCCCTCCAATAACTCACTCTTAAACAACAATTTATTTCAATACTTTTGCCACTTCTCTGGGTGATTTCCTCAATATTTATAAAAAGGTTCATTTGTACTGCCACTCCTTACAATTTTAATTTTTTATTGCCTTTCAGTATGAATGTTGGGTGTTTAATTCTCTCTCACCCTTCTGTACCCTGCCTCTTCAACACTTACTTCCCATTCTCCCAATAACATTGCATCAAAACTCTGATTAAATTCACATTTTAAAATTTAATGTGCATATTATTTTAAAATGCACTTAACAGGTAAGTCATAAATGATATTAATTATTTTTCCTTTTCTATTCTTCATTTGGTTTTCTTTAATTGGATCCTTCCTCCCTTATTTTCTTCCTCCCTTCCTTTTTTCCTTCTTTCTTTCTTCTCTCCCTCCATTCTCTCCCTTTCTCTCTCTGTCTTTTTTGTCTCCTTTTGCTTTTTTACCTGTTTGGAAAGTATTTGGAATCTATGTGTAAGTTTATAAAACACACATTTTTTTGGTTGCATCAATTTCATTGTGTTAAGAAAATCTTCCAAAATCTTCTGACCTGATGCTGCAATCAGGACTGATTGATCCTCAGATCTCTCCCTTTAATTATTCTTCCTATTTCCGGATCCCAAGTCTTTCTCTTTCTTGGTCTATTCTCTCATTTGTTGGGATTTTATTCCTTAAAGAAGTCTATATGAGTTAAATATTTGAGCTCTTTCTGGCCTAAAAACATATTTATTTTACTCTCACACTAGACTAAGAATTTGGCTTGGTATAGAATTCCAGGTGAATATCAGTTACAAGATTTATAAAGGAAAATTATCTTCTAGTTTTCAGTGTTGCTGATAAGAAGCAATATCATTCTGATATTTGATCTTTTGTTTGAATATAATTTTTCTTTTTTCTGGTAACTCACAGCATTTATTCATTGTGCGCAGCATTCTGGGTTTTCACATTGTGTTGTCTTGATTGTAGGCTTTTATCCATTTTGTTTGGCTGCTAATAACCATTTTATTTCTGAAAATATATATTCCAGTGCTAAGAAATGATCTTGAATCATTTTTGATGATTTCTTTACCTCAATTTTCCACATTTATCTGTGTTTGTGACTCAAATTACCTAGACGTTAGAACCCTGGATTGATTCTTTAATGTTTTATATTTCTATTTTTACTCATTTTTCAATTTGATCTATATTTTATATTTCCTCATATTACTTTCCATTTCTTTTATTGCTATTATATTTTCCCTAAATCTTTTTTAACTTTTTATAGCATTTGAGTATTTTCTACAATGCATATTTTTCTTTCTTACATTTCTTAGACAATTGTTCTATTTTTTACTTTTTTTTCATTCATTACATGTTCTCTATTTATTCCAAATTTGTTTTTATTATTTTCTTCCCATATCAGAGACTTTCCTTAAGTGTTTGATGACCTGTGATTATGTGCTCATATTTAAGAGTAGGACACTATCAGAACTGTTTAGTAACTTTGTGTAAGTTTATAAAACTTACTGACTTTGGATTCTACTATAGGATAAACTAGTTGGGCTGATTCTTTGGATACTTTCCCACATGATCATCTCTATATTTGGTTTTGTTGTTGTTGTTGTTGTTGTTGTTCTAGTTAAATTGTCCTAAGAAACAACCTCTAATCTTTAGCCTGGTGGTTAAATATCTGGCAGTTTCTTAGGGATGGCTAATTAGTTATTAGAGTTTTCAAGCTTACATACACGCCCTCCTTTTTTAGTTAATACCTTATAAATAACTTTATTATTATTGTATTTACATCATGGGAGAGAGCAGGCAAAAATTCATGAGCTCATCTTGCCAACCTTAAATAGCGGTATGCTTACCTGTTTCCAAACACTGGAGATATATCAGTTAAAGAAACTTCACACTAAACATTAAAATGAATACTCAGCCTTAATCAGAGAGTCTAATCACTACTTGTTTCTTTTATTTCTTTTGTAGGCCCATAATAATAGTTTAAGCACACACTGAAATATCGTCCTTTATGTTTATGTAACAGGCTGCATTGGATAGCCATGAGTTAGAGTCATGCAACTGATGAGGGGTGAGCCTTCTTTCATATATTATTTTACATCCATATTTATTTATGATATGGAATACTTTCTGATCAAAAAGTAAGTGCACCTTCCCATCACTGATATTCAAGAATATATCAGGAATCCCAGCAGAAGTCAGATTTAAAGAAAAGACATGGATCTCTGAGAGAAAACTCACCATTAAATAGCAATCAATATTACCCTTGCACAATTCTGCTAAAAGGTGGGTCTGAATGATCTCTGACCCCATCCTGAGGAGACAACCTGTGGTATGATGGCATTGGGTGATAAAAATGGCTGTGTGGATCAGGTATAAAGGCAGCACTGTTTCCTTCAATATATAAAAACACTGTTTGAATCGACTTAATGCAGGAAGAAAAATCTCTTTGCTATTTCTCAGGAAAGACAATGCTGATGCTCGTGATTGGAAAATTTGGGCATTGCACACAGTGATTTTAATTTGTACCAAGAAACCAAAGCACAGTGATATCACTGTATAGAGGGATAATAAGAGTGTTTTTGTATTTTTTTTGTTTAGAGTAGCTTTCATATGAAAAGTGTACATGGAGGCAGTCAAATAGAGTGGTGGAAAACAACTCTCCGAATTGGTAATGGTGTGCGAGATCTTGGACAAGTAATATATATCTTCTAAGACTAATTTTTATCATTGATACAGGAAAGTTAATATTAATATCTATATCATAAATATATTATTAAGACAAATGTTACCAATAGTAAATGCTCAGTAAATTTCAGCTGTTGTTATTAATATTTTGTTATTATCATTGTTCAAGTATATTTGATAAGGCAAAGGTACACTACACTATGGAATCAGGGGTCCTTCCACTGCAAAGTTTTCTATATATATTTTCCAAATATTTCTCAGAGCCAAAAACTAGCCAGAATATTGAATTTATATATAAAAGCCACCACAATTCCTTCAGTTATGGCAAATCTATAAGGCCTAAAAAAAACTCATGTGAATGCATTAAAAAAGAACAGTCTACTTCAGGCCTGGCACCTAGATCTGGATTAAACATTCCTGGTACTGAAGGCATTGAGGAATCTGGGGGCCCCTCGAGCAAACTCTGAGAAAATTATCTTGATAAATTCACCATGTAAATGCATGGGGTTTTGGGGTTTTTTGTTTGTTTGTTTGTTTGTTTTGTTTTGCTTTATTTTTTGTAACACCTCTTTAATCCTAAAACATTTGAAACAGTACTGAGATTTAAAAAAGAAAATGCCATGCCTGTCAAATCAGTTCTGGAGAGTCTATAAAATAAGCTAATAGAAGAGGTGGATCTCTGTAAGAAAAGAGCTAAAGCAAGTAGGAGATTCTAGCAAAAACTTAAGAGATCAGAAGCAGCAAGTGTTTTCCTGAGCAGATGTCTGTAATTTAGACAAAGGCTTGAAGACTAGAAATGAATCAGTCATCCCTGCTTGCCCTATACTGGGGGTGGATGAACTTTTTTTGTCAAGGGACAGGTAGTAAGAATTTTAGGTTTTGCAGGCCAAGAGGCAAAATCAATAATATAATGTAGGTACCTTTATAATAAGAGAAAACAAATTCCACAATAATTTTATTGACAACATTCAAAATATAAAAAGAATAACTGAGTACAGCTTCTTTTTGTAATAAAAGCCTATTAATGAAAAAATGCAATTCTTCCTTGAGGGGTTTGAGCAATTCTTCCTTACTTTGCTTCATTATGGATCAAAGTCTGTGTTCCTTATTATGAAATTGATTTTAAATGCTGATTGTGTTGAGTTTTGCTCATTTGTGTACTTAATTTTGTCCCTTCAAAATTCATATCTTGAAGTAATAACTCCCAATGTGACTATATATGGAGATAGGGCCTATAAGAATGTACTCAAGGATACATTGAAATCATAAGAGTGAGGGTTTAATCTGATAGTATTGATGTCCTTATAAGAAGAAGGAGAGACACCAGGAATGAATGAGTGCACAGTAACAACTGTGTGAGAGCACAGCAAGGAGGTAGCTGTCAACAAGCCAGGAGGAGAGTCCTTACCAGTGTTATATGAAAACTTTAGTTCTCACAGAATGGACAAGTAACATATAGCCAGGGGATCTCAGTGAAATTAAAATTTTAAGGCTCCAGACAAATCTGGACTTTAGCATCCAACCTGATTTATGTCACTAAGAGGACCAATAGAATAGGGTATCCATCTAGTTCACAGTCCCCTTTGCATGGTCCTAGTACACTTCATCAATGATTGATACTTAGATTGTATTAACTTCTTGCTAATGTAAGGAAACCCCTTGCCAGCACATGGAGGAATTTGCCTCTAAAAATGGACTGATAAAATATGTTTGCATGTGAAGTAATGGCTAAATGGTCTATACAACAAAGAAAATATTAATATTAAAGAATTAAAGGACTCAAAAGTCACTTTGACCCAACTGACAAGCCTGTAGAAGAGGGGAAGAAGAACCAAATCTCAGAGGAAAGGAGTTATCATTGGAGAAAGGGTCTACAGCACAAGAAATTGGGTTACACTCAACAATCTGTTTATCACTGTCACAAAAGACCATTCCTTAGACACTTCATTGACAGAGTTCAGTGTGTTTGATCAATGAAGGTCGGGAATCCAAATTTTGAGAATCGGTTGAAGATTCTGTCTCTGACAATGTCACAGGGGACATAAGTGCAGGAGGAAGAGTAAGTTTTTGTTCAGAAATCATGAGGATCCAAGATGGAAAAAAATGGAGTTGCAACTACAATTTTGTAATGGTTTTATTCTTGGAAATCCTCATTCTACTAGAACTGATAATTCAGCATAGTTAACTATTTTGATACTAAAAAATTATCCAAATAATAATTTGATTTCAAATAATTGAACTAGAAATGCTAAATAAAGATATTTTGATTTGCTTTAACTTCTTAATTGTTCTACTTTTCTTAGAAAGCTGAATTATACATCAGAGAAAATATATATTTGTTCAAATTACTTAAATATATAAGCAGTGATGAGAACTAGAATAGAATTATAGCTTCAGACTTTTTCTTGAAATTGATTTTTTTCATTCTGTCTTGAGTTTTAACCCTATTCAAAAATCAGTTTTCAGATTTTATCTTTCTTTCATAAAACAGATTTTTCTAAGATAATGACCACATAACTACAGAATTCCTCACATTGCATGTAATATAATTTACTTGATAAGTTATTTTAAAATATTTTACATGTGATTTTATAAATTACCTTTTATTGATTCTAGTTTATCAATAGTAAGTTTTATGTATCCCATTCAGGCAAAATTATTTCAATTGATTACTAAACATAATAAATTCTTGTGAAGAATCTCACTACCTTAACATTTGTCCAGAAATTAGCTTCTTTCCTATTTATCTGTTATATAAATAATTGTTTTTTAATAGGCTTTAGAAATAACTGAGTTTCTTCTTAAGTATAATTAAATACATTTTATACTATGTGATTTTAAAATAATTTTACTTTTATTTTAAAACCTACAAAAATAGTGCCAAAAAAAACCCCCCACTTCTACTTTCTGGCTTAATGGTAAGGTACCAGAATGTATAATACCCCAATACTGCAATGTGTAGTTCCTACCAACAAGGATATTCTTTTATATAACCACAGTACAACCACCACCATACATCGCTACCTCTAATCCACAGAGCCCAGTCAGTTTTCACTATAATGTCCTGGAATTCACCTGCCTAGGATCATGTTCCCACTTGGTTGCCATGATTCTTTTAAACTTCTTCAATTTGAAACAATTCTCAGTTCTTCCTTGACTTTCGTACTTTTGATCTGAGAAGGTTATGGGTAAGTTAGTTTCTAGAATTTGGATTTATCTTATGTATTCTCAAGATTAGGTTCACTTTTACATGTTTTGGTGGCAGTTTTACTAAAGTGATGTTGTGTCCTTCACAGTGTATACTATATATATAGCTGGCAGTGTGCAATATGGACAGGGCTCATTCTTGTTTTCTCCCTTCACATATTTGCTATTCTTGTTTGCAACAGTCAACCTGTAGGTACCATTGCAATGTGGGGGTTGGAGACCCACTGGCAAGCCTTGCCAGTACTGAGGACCCATCTGTGGGTCTCCAGGACCTTGGACTTGGGTAAAAAAAAAAATTCCAATTATTTTCAATAATTATTTTATTTTATAAATCCTCCGAATGTAAAAAAAGAAAAAAAACTCACATGAGTGCCACTGCTTCTCGCTGTGGATGCTTTCTCCATCAGCTCCCATGTACTTTGCTGGGTAATTGCTGCATGTAGATGCTTCCCTTACTCATATGGCTTCAATACCCCACTCACTCTAGGCAGCCTCAGCATAGCTATTCCCATTCCCACATGGATGATTTTGCCAACTCGATGGGATGACAACATCCTGTACTGGATGGAGCCTACATGTGGGTATACACGTAGGCATACCTACCTTCCACAGCCCTACTGAGTATATATTGGTCTGAATTATTACAGAAGGAAAGGGAAAAGGAGGAAAAAAGCAATGATAGAGTATTTGAAATTATATTTCTTATTGTTCTGTTGAAATGTTTTATATAAATATATACATTCAAATTATATATTTATTTATTCCAAATTATGTAAAAATAAAAACAATACAGTTCACATATTTACTTTTATAAATAATGCATTTGATATTTGAGTTTTAAAAACTAATTAAACATACAAGAATAATAATTGCTAACAGAAAGAGATCCTTGAAGAATATTCAAAATAAAAATTACTTATACTAGGTGACAATCTATATATCTATTTTCCCCATTGGCACTTACGCTCAAGCGATAAAAGTAATTACATTTCCTAGATGAGAGTAATTAGAGAAGTTCCAAAAATAATCCTCTATACCTAAGGAAAATTTTCTTCCAACTGCTAAAGATAAGTCTTCCCTAGCTCCTAATCAGCAATTTACTGAGTTAGAGATGATTATTTGGTTCAGGAATAATTACTAAAAAATGCTAATAGGGAAGTCATTTTGCTGTTTTGGGCCTTTTGTGGTTCCACATAAATTTTTGAAATATTTGTTCTAGTTCTGTGAAATACGTCATTGTTATCTTGATAGGAATTGCATTGAATGTATAGATTGCTTTGGGTAGTATGGACATCTTAATAATGTTATCTTCCTATCCATGAATATGGCATGTGCTTCCAATTATTTGTATCTTCATCAATTTCTTTCCTCAGTGTCTTATAATTTTCTGAGTAAGGTATTTTACATCCCTTGGTTAGAGTTATTCCTGGGTATATTTTTTGAAACAATTGAGAATGGGATTGTTTTCTTAATTTCCCTTTCTGATAATTCATTATAGGCATATAAAAGTGCAACTGATTGCTAAATAATAATTTTGTATCCTGAACTTTACTGAATTGATTTATCAGTTATAATAATTTCTTGGTTGAATCTTTAGGATTCTCCATGTACAGTATCATATCATCTGCAAAAATAGAGACAGTTTTACTTCTTCCTTTCCAGTTTGGATCCCTTTATATCTTCTTATCTGATTGCTATAACGAGGACTTCCAGTACTATGTTGAATAAGAAAGATGAAAGGGGACATCCTGTCTTGTTCCCAATCTCAGGAATGCTTGTAGTTTTTTCCCATTGAGTACTATGCTGGCAGTTGGTTTCTCCTATGTGGCCTTTATTATGTTTAGCTACGCTCCCTCTATTCCCACTTTGCTGAGACTTTTTATAATAAATGGGTGCTGGATTTTATCAAATGCTTTTTCTGCATCTACAAATATGATCATATGTTTTTTATTCTTCAGTTTGTTTATGTGGTATATCACCTTTATTGACTTATGAATGTTGTACCAAACTTGCATCCCTAGAATAAATAATACTTGATTGTGGTGTATGATTTTTTTTGAAATATTGCTGTATTCAGTTTGCTAACATTTTGTTGAGGATTTTAGTGTATATATTCATTACGGATATTGCCATATAATTTTTTGTCATGTTTTTATCTGGTTTTGAAATTAGAATAATGCTGGCCTCATACAATGAGCTTGAGAGTCTTCTCTTGAATTTTTTGGAATAGTTTGAGATGGAGAGGTGCTAGTTCATCTTGGAATGTTTGGTAAAATTCACCTTTGAAGCAATCTGGTAGAAGGTTTTTGTATATTATGACTTTTTTTATTACTACCTCAGTTTCACTAGGTATAATCTGTCTATTCAAATTCTCTGATTCTTCCTGATTTAGTTTCGGACGACTATATGTTTCTAGGAATTTATTCATTTAGTCCAGGTTGTCCAGTTTGTTGGCATACAGTTTTTCATAATACTTTCTTACAATCCTTTGTATTTCTTTGGTGTTAATTATTATTTCTCCTCTTTCCTTTCTGATTTTATTTATTTATATTTTCTTCATGAGTTTGGTTAAAAGTTTGTGAATCTTATTTATCTTTTCAAAGAACCAGATTTTGGATTTATTGATATTTTGTATCATTATTTTAGATTCTATTTCATTTATTTCTGCTCTAATCCTTATTATCTCCTGCCTTCTACTCACTTTGAGCTTTGTCTGTTGTTCTTTTTCAAGCCCTTTTAAGTGTAAAGTTAGATTGTTTATTTGCACTGTCTCCTGTTTCTTAAGGTAGTCATAATGCTATGAATTTCCCTCTTAGGGTTGCTTTCCCAGTGTTCCACTGATTTTAGATTGTTGTGTTCTCATTTTCATTTGTTTCAGTGTATCTTTTGATTTCTTCCTTGATCTCATGTTAACCAATTCACTGTTTAGTAATATATTATTTAGTCTCCAGGACATTGTGTGTTTTTCAGTTTTTTTCCTGTGGTTGATTTCTAGTTACACAGAATTATGGTCAGACAAGATGTTTGATGTGATGTCAATCTTCTTAAATTTATGAGACCTGTATTGTGTCTTAACATGTGGTGTATCCTAGGGGACATTCCATGTGCACTTGAAAAGAACATATATTCTGTTTCTTCAGGGTGAAATTCTCTGTAGATATCAATTAAATCCATTTAATCTAGTATGTCATTAAAAGCCAGTGTCTCCTTGTTGATTTTCTGTCTGGAAGATCTATCTGTTGAAGTCAATGGGGTGTTAAAATCCACTTCTATGACTATGTGTCTGTCAATCTCTCCATGTATGTCCCCCAAGATTTGCTTTATATATTTAGGTGCTCCTATGTTGGGTGCATAAATGTTTACTAGGGTTATATCATCTTGTTAGATTGTTCCCTTTATCATTATGTAGTGTCCTTTTTTCTCTCTTACTATAGCCTTGGTTTTAAAGTATGTTTTGTTGACTATAACTACTGTGACCCCAGTTTTTTTTTCTTTCCATTTGTATGACATATATTTTCTATCTCTTTACTTTTAGCCTATGTGTATCCTTCCTTCTGAGGTGGGTCTCTTGGAGACAGCATATATATGGGTCTTTTTTCTTATATATTCAGCTACCCTCTGTCTTTTGATTTGAGCATTTAAGCCATTTATATTTAAAGTGATCATTGATAGATACATATTTATTGCCATTTTATTTTTTAGCTATTTTTCTCTGTTTTTTTTTCTTTTTCTTCTTCTTAAAGCAAGAACTTTAACATTTGTTGCAATACTAGCTTGGTGGTAAAAAACTCCTTTAGCTTTTTCTTATCTGGGTAGTTCTTAATTCTTCTTCACTATTAAATGATAGTCTTGTTGGGTAAAGAAACCTTGGTTGTAGGTCCTTGCTTTTTATCACATAGAATATTTCATGACAATCTCTTCTGGCCTTAAAGGTTTCTGTTGTAAAATCAGATTATGTCTAATGGGAGCTCCCTTGTGCATAACTACTTTTCTCTTGTGGTTTTTAAGATTCTCTCCTTGTCCTTAAGCTTTGCCATTTTAATTATGATGTGTCTTGGCATAGGCCTCTTTGGGACCATCTTGTTTGGGACTCTATGTACGCCCTGGACTTTTGTGTCTTTTTCTTTGACCATGTTAGGAAAGTTTCAATAATTTTATTCAAATATGATCCCAATCCCTTGCTCACTTTTTTCTCCTTTTGGTATCCCCATGATGCAGAT
This sequence comes from Mormoops blainvillei, assembly GCA_004026545.1. Classification (NCBI taxonomy): domain Eukaryota; kingdom Metazoa; phylum Chordata; class Mammalia; order Chiroptera; family Mormoopidae; genus Mormoops; species Mormoops blainvillei. Next base: position 274,334 of record PVJD01000138.1, read on the forward strand.
GTTATGCTTTATGTTGTCCCAAATGTTTCTTAAACTATCCTAATTTTTTAAATTCTTTTTTGTTTTTGTTGCCCTGCTTGGCTATTTTCTTCCATCTTGTCTTCCAAATCATTGATTCAATCTTATGCGGCAATAGCAATCCTGACAAAGAAGAACAAAGTTGGAGGAATCAGGCTACCTAATATCAAATTATACATAGGGGCATAGTAATCAAAACAGTATGGTACGAGCATAAAAACAGGCACATAAATCAATGGAACAGACTGGAGAGCACAGAAATAAACCTATACTTTTATAGTTAATTAATATTTGTCAGAGGAAGCAGACACATACGATGGGCTAAAGATAGTTTTTTCAATAAATGGTGGTGGGAAAATTGGACAGGTACACGCAGAAAAAAGAAACTAGACCATCTTCCTACACTACACACAAGAATAAATACAAAATGGTTTAAAGGCTTAAATGTTAGACCTCAAAGCATTAAAATCCTAAAAGAAAACATAGCCAGTGAAATCTTGGGTGTTGCTTGTAGCAATAATTTTTCTGATATATCTCCTCTGGCAAGGGACACAAAAGAAAAAATAAACAGATGGGACTGCATCACACTAAAAAGTTTTTGCACAGCAAAGGAAAACAACTAAATAAAAAGACAATCCACAGAATGGGAGAATATATCTGTTGATATATCTGATAAGGGGTTAATATTCAAAATTTATAAAGAACTTATATAATTCAACAAACAATCCAATTAAAAAAATGGGTAAAGGACCTGAATAGACACTTATCTGAAGAGGACATACAGATGGACAATAGACATATGAAAAGATGCTCAATGTCAATAACCATCAGAGAAGTCAATAATCATTTGCAATAATAATAACCATATTTCAGATCATTAATTTTCAATAATACAAATTGAAAACACGATAAGATATTACCTCATACAGTCAGAATGGCTTTCACTAATAAATCAACAAACATCAAATGCTGGTGAGGATGTGGAGAAAGTTGGACCCTTTTGCACTCTTAGCGGGAGTGCAGATTGGTGTAACCACTGTGGAAAACAGTACGGAGTTACATCAAAGTATTAAAAATGAAACTGTCTTATGACCCAGCAGTTCTACTTCTGGGAATTTATCCAGAAGATCACCAAAACATTAATTCACAAGAATATAAGCACCTCTATGTTTATTGCAGCATTATTTACAATTGCCAAGAACTGGAACCAGCCCAAGTGTCCATCAGTAGAAGAGAGGATAAAACAACCATATATATATATAATTTCTTTTTTCCTGTATTCTATTTCAACAATGTACTTGTCTTTTTTCACTTTATTTTTTTTAATTCTTGGTTGTTTTCATGCCTTTCAGAAATTATTATGAGATTTTTTATTTTATTCTCTCTTGGGCATCACGTATTTGTTTTTATATCTAAGATAACTTTTCAGTTTCTTTTATTCCTTTAATTAATCCATCTTCATTTTTTCTCTTTTTGTGCTCTCCATTGTTAAATTTGTAATTCAAGGTTTTTTTCATATTTTAAAATGCTTGTTAAAGTATTTTTAACAGTCTAAACTGTTGTCTTACAGTTGTTTTTTGCTACATGTTTTTCTTTATCTTTTCTTTATATTTTTTGGATAGATGGAGAGTTTCATCAAAGTTTACCGAAATTTGTTTTCTGAATTTTATAATAATTGTGTGTAGATTTATAGAGTTTTCTTTTTTCACTGTATTAAACTTAGGTTCTTTACAGAATTTCTAATTCAGTGGCATCCTTATTTGTCAATAGCTAAAAATAACCCAAAATCCAGATCTTTAGTGGGTTATTTCTTTTTTTGTGTGGTTTGGCTAGATGGATGTCTCTGATACTCGGTTCTCTTTGTCTGGTAAGACTCTGAGTTTTCATCTTTATTATCCAACTGCCCCCAAATTCTCCTCTCTTCTCTTTTCCCTGCAGTGTTTTTCTGCCCCTGCCTCCACCACCATTGCAAGGACTGGCAGTGGTGCTATCACGTGAAGATTGTTTCCTGGCCATTCTATCTTAGTCTTCAAGTCATGCTTGAGACATTTTTTTGGTATAGCTGTTTTGCTGTTATCATTGCTGTTTTATGTTGTTTTTCTCATTATTCTTTTGAATTTTTTGAGGAGGATATACTGAAAGATGAAGACTTAAGTCATCATTGTCTCCCACAACCTGGAAGTTATTAGTCTTTAATGTTTATTTGTATTTGGCTTATGCCACTTAACCAATGTTATTTAGACTAAATTATGGGCAACAAGCAAGTTATTTTGCTGTTTACTATTATTATTAATATCATCTCCAATAATCAAATACAAACACTATAACTAGAATGAAATCTGCATTGTTATTAATTCACTATAACCAACAGAGTGAAACTTTAATAAAATAATGTCCAGTCCTGAAGCTGGAGATTTCCATTCCATCTAACACAAGGTAAATGTGCTGTACAATCAAGGAGCGCGTTTCACACGAGCAAATCTCACCCCTGCTGTACCTGTTTGTACCTACAGACAAAGGGGTTCAGTCTTCTGACTGCCAACTGAGGAGTTTTTACTAGTAATAGATTGTTTGAATACATTAAAACATTTAAATGAAACAGCATTACATTATCCCAAATGAGGTAGGTGTAGGTCATTAGAGCATAAATTATTACCCATTTTAAAAATTGCTAGTTTCTTGTTTTCTGGCAAGAAAACAGTGAGCCATTTTAAAGACTTGGCAAAGCCGAGTATATTTTAGCACAGTTTCAAGATAAAAACAACTTGTCATGTCAATAGCTGAGGCAAAGAAGTTAATGAAATGTAGTTTAGTACTAATATATCCTATTTTACTGTGCAGCTAAAAAAAAAAATTAGTGAGAGGTTTAACTGTACATTTCACCTGACCAGTGACAAATTATAGTGATTATTGGAAATAATCTTTACCTAAATAATAAACAATAGTTTATTTTAAAATTTCTTCTCACTTGTACTCAACATCTTCTTTCTAGTATCCTCATTAAAAAAACACTCATAATTTTCTTTTCTTCCTAATGTCTATAAGATACTGATGTTATCTGAAAATTACATGATGACTTGTCCCTACAGATGCTCAGAGACCTGTTCCACACACCGCCCCAGTGCCCATCTTCAGCCCACCACAACCACCCCTTCCCTTTTTGGCCTGTCTCCACTTGGCTGAGTGGACTAATTATTTTTTATTTCTATATTAGTGGTTGCAACCAACCAATCTATCTTCTGAAGATTTCTCTTTCCCCAAACCTGAAGTAAAATGAGGATGCTGTCTCCCTTGTTTATTATTTTCTTTGTTGCCACTAAAAATATACAAGCCAGTGCACTTTACTGCTAATCATTAAGAGGGAAAAAACAAGCCTTCACAAAATTAAATAGAAACAAGTTACCAAAATTATAAAATTCCTACTTCATGGTTGCTGGAAAATCATTAATTTTCCTTTCTAAAATTGAAACTTGAGGCTTCTGTTTAACTTTACCTGCATATTTGTTTTCATTCTTGAGATAGTGCTCATCAAAGAGATGGACCTTCCTTGTATTCCAGCCTTCAATGCAATGCATTGTTTGAAGCATCCCTATTAAAACCCTGCCTTCCAATAAGAAAATACCCAATGTTCTGAGTAATTAATTCCCTAAAGCTCCATGGTCAAAAACTGAAACTCCTGAAAAAAGTAACTTTGGGAGTCAAATTTTCATGAACATCTCTATGAAAATGATAGTTTGGGAAAGTGCATCTTCTTGCAATGTAGAATAATGTTCTTTCTTCTCCTGCATTGAGATTTTGAACACAGTTGATTTGTCTACAATTTTATCCGTTTCCTCAAACTTGGGATGAGAGGTAGGAATCCTGCTTTGTATCCCTTTGGGAGAAAGGAGCCTGTTTTATGCCTCATTCTTGTCAGTGTATTTTCCAGGGTCAATTCTAGAAAATGTTCCCATACTTTGTCTGCCTCCTCACTGGTGGTTTCTCTGTTCTGTATCTCAGGATTTGCCTTATTCTCTTCCCCTAGGCTGAAGAGTTATTTGAATGTTTTTTTGTCTGTTTCATCTAGGCAAATAATGTGGTCTAAACAACACCAGTGCAAAAACATTACCACAAATGATCCATCCAGTGTGCAATTAAGGAAAGGTTGGTCTTGTGAAGAAACACAGAGAGAGCATAAATAATCCATGAAATACATTCACAGGAATTGTATTTCTGTTTCAAAAGTCAGCATATAATTATGGGATGCTTCACAACTTGGTTTTTGACCTGTGCACTTGAGCAAAACCACCATCAGAGTGACTTTGTCCAGAATGGTAACAGCAAACAAACATCAGAATGCCAACAAGGTATTCGTGTGAATTTCCTAAATCCCACTGAACATTAGCTTTTATAAATATAAGTGTGTGTGTGTGTGTGTGTGTGTGGTTTATATCATCCGCCTTCTAAGTCAGTAAGATTAAGCAAATAATTCTGAGATCTTACGAGGAACTATTGAGGCTGACAAACGCTGTATGAAATTTCACAAGCTGCCTGTTCTAGCAGAGAAAGCTGAGTGTGCAGTACTTCAGGCATCAGGAAATAAAGACACCTGGTTACAATTTATCACCATTTTCTTTGGCTAGACTGACCTCCTTGTCTTGTGATCTTTTATTGCTCTTGACTTCCTTCATTAACTCTTTGAAACATATTACTGCATCATGTTTTAAAGTTCACAAAGGCTCAGTAGATATGGGGTTTAAAAACAATTTGTAGTATATGCATATAGATCAGAAGCTTTGTTACCATAGACTCCTGCAATAGCATTAACATTTGTCCTGGGTAAGTTTAGATATGTTTGCTCCCTTCTCTTCCCCTGTGCCCACTGTTGCTTTGTAAGGTTTGAGAGAAAAAGGATATTAAGAATTGTTTCTGTTTAGTGTAAACCCTGTAGCCTATTGGCTTTGCTTGATTAAAATCATCAGTATAGGAGACCTTTGCATCTACAATTGTCATAGTTGGCTGACCAGAAAGCCTAGCCTCAAGCTACACCTACCTGAAAACTGTTCAAAGTTTTCTTTCCAAGCTCAACATCCTTAGAGTTTCTATTGAAATGAATAGGTTCATTGAAGTGCATCTGTGTGTCTGTGTATATATACATATATGTATGTGTATATATATATATATATATATATATATATATATATATATATACACACACACACTATTTTTTATTTTTTATTTAATAATTTTATTGTGTTTTAAACTATCATTTAGTCCCCTCATACCCAACTACCTCCAGCAATCAACACACTGTTGTCCATGTCATTGAGCCTTTTTTCATTTTTGCTCAACCTCCCTACCATCCCCCCATCCTTAGCTGTCATCCTGCTATTTATGAGTCGTTCTCTAGTTTGCTTGTTTATTCAGTTTGTTCATTAGATTCCACATATGAGTGAAGTCATATGGTATTTGACTTTCTCTGACTGGTTTATTTCACTTAGCATAATGTTCTCCAGGTCCATCCATAGCGTTGAAAAGAGTAAAAGTTTCTTCTTTTTTATAGCCAAAGAGTGTTCCATTGTGCAAATGTTCCAGAGTTGTTTTTTCCACTCATCTACTGATGGACACTTAGGCTGCTTCCATATCTTGGAGATCGTAAATAACACTGCAATAAACATAGAGGTGCTCATGTTCTTTTGAATTAGTGTTTTGGGTTCTTCAGATATATTCCAGAAGTGGGACCACTGGGTCAAAAGGCAGATTCATTTTTAATTTTTTAAGGTATCTCTACACTGCTTTCCACAATATCTGCACCAGTCTGCATTCCCACCAACAGTGCAAAAGGACTCCTCTTTCTCCACATCCTCCCCAGCACTTGATGTTTGTTGATTTATTAATGACAGATAGCCATTCTGATAGGTGTGAGGTGACATCTCATTGTGATTTTAACTTGCATCTCTCTAATGATTAGTGATATTGAACATCTTTTCATATGCCTATTGGCCATCTCTATGTCCTCTTTGGAGAAGTGTCTACTCAGGTCCTTTGCCCATTTTTTAAATTGGGTTGTTTGGAGTTTTTTTGGTATTGAGTTTTGTAAGTTCTTTATAAATTTTGTATATTAACCCCTTATCAGATGTATCAGCTGACATGTTCTCCCATTCTGTGTGTTATCTTTTTATTTAGTTGATGTTTTCCTTTGTTGTATAAAAACTTTTTAGTGTGGTATAGTCCCATTTGTTTATTTTTTTCTTTTGCTTCCCTTGCCTGGGGATGTATATTTGATAAAATATTGCTACAAACTATGTCTGAGATTTTGCTGCTTATGTTTTTCCTTCTATAATTTTTATTGTTTTGGGTCTAACATTTAGGCCTTTACTCCATCTTGAAATAACAAAACGAAGAATTAAAACCACATGATCATATCAGTTGATGCAGAAAAAGCATCACCCATTTATGATATAAAGTCTCAGAAAAGTGGGAATAGAGAGAACATGCCTAAACATAATAAAGGACATATGACAAACCCACTGCCAGCATCATACTTAATGGGGAAATATCACAAGCATTCCCCCTGAGTGGGAACAAGACAAGGGTGTATGCTTTCACCTCTCTCCTTCAACATAGTACTAGAAGTCCTAGCCACAGCAATCAGACAGGAGGAAGAAATAAAAGCCATCATATTGAAAGGAGGAACTAAAATTGTATTTCTTTGCAGATAACATGACACTGTAGATACAGAATCCGAAAGATTCCACCAAGAAACTACTAGAACTGATAAATGAATTTAGCAAAGTAGCAGGATACAAAGTTAATATCCAGAAATCTGTTGCATTTTTATGTGCTAATAACAAACTGACAGAAAGGAAAATTTAAAAAAAAACCCATTTCCAACTGCTTCAAAAAGAATAAAATACCTAGTAATAATTTAACCAAGAGTGTAAAAGGCCTGTACTTGGAAAATTATGACACTGAAGAAAGAAACTGAAAAAGATACAAATAAATGGAAACACACACTATGTTCCTGGATAGGAAGAATTAATATCATTAAAATGTCCATACTACTGAATGCAATCTACAGATTCAACACAATTCCTATCAAGATTCCAGTGACATACTTCACATAACTAGAACAAATATTTCAAAAATTTATATGGAACTACAAAAGGCCCTGCACAGCAACAGCGATCCTGAGTAAGAACGAAGTTGGAGGAAACATACTACCTAATATGAAACTATGCTACAAGGCCATAGTAATCAAAACAGCCTGGTACTGGCATAAAAGCAGACACATAACTCAGTGGAATAGAAAAGAAAGTCCAAAAATAAACCCACACCTGTATAGTCAATTAATATTCAACAGAGGAAGGGAGCACATACAATGAGTTAAAGATAGTTTATTCAATAAATGTTGGGAAAAATGGACAGATACATGCATAAAAATGAAACTAGACCACCTTCTTACTCCACGCCCATGTATATATACTACTATAAAGAAAGAAACTTTTCTTTTAGTATTTGTCCATTTTCCTTCTTACAATGTCACTTTTAATAATGATGATTACAGTATTTCCACAATTTACTGAAGAAAATTCATCTGTGTTAAAGATATTTATATTGGTAATCTTAGCCAAGGAAAGTCTCTTAGGAATCAGATCCATTTATCCAATTATTTAATGGACCTTCCACTTGCCAGGTCCCATAGTCATCTAACACTCAACATTTCAAAAACTAAACTTACCACCTCTTTGCACCTCCTTGAGGCCCTCCTTTACCTTTCTTCTTTGATTTTGGTGCCCAAGTGATTGTTATAACAATGCATGAAGTTCACCTAAACAAAAACTTTGAGCTTTATTTTGTTCTACTGCATGTCACTCACACCAAAATTCATCCACTGTGAAATCACATTGGGCTTAACTTCCAAATACATCTTAAATCTATCTACTTCTCTGAAAGTACTAGTTCCTTTGAATAAATCACCATCATATTTCATATCTTAATTTTATTTCTTTCTTCAAGCTTTATATATTCTCTAATCAAGTGTTCACCAAAGGTCACCATCCCTTAAAACAATGATCTTGTCACATCAGTAATTAAAAGCCTACACACATTCTTTCCTCTTTTAGGAATAAGTCCAAATTAAATAAGATATCTTACAAGATATTAAATGATTTGGTGCCTGATATTTCTCTAGTTTCATTTATTATCATTTTCAATTTAAAAAGCTCATATCATTTAAGTTATCATGAATTTATTAACATGGTATTATTTAGCTCCATAAACTGCCCTTAAATTTTTTTAAATTTGGTATTTTATAGGGAGAAATTATTCATTTTAATAGTCAACACATCTCTCAAACAAGACTGCACATTATTGCATAACAGCAAATCTACTAAGTATCAGTTGTACCAAAAAAAGTGAAAAATATGAAAGGTATACTTAAAAATCTAATTATTAAAATGAGAAAAAGCTTTAGTAAAAAAAAAAGGTGATCCTGATTAATGTAAAGTGAAGATTAAACAAGTACTGAAAAAAAATATGGTTAGCTCATCCTTTAACTTGGATGTAGAGAAAAGTTTTCTAATTGTGACTAAAAATCTGGAGGTGATAAAAGAAAATAATTAAGTGACTCTATAAAAAACTTAGCTTGCATGACAAAAATACCATAAGTGAAATTAACATACAACTGACAAACTGAGAGATAATATTTTGAACAAATATCACAGGTATAGAGTTAAATCATTCTAACATATAAAGAAGTCTTAAAATTGACAGAAATTACAAAAACCTGAAAGCATAATAGACAAAAAATACAAAGGAATAATTTTCAAAATAAAAGAGAAAAATATCATTTTAAACATATAAACGCATGTTCAACATCATACATAATTACAGTAAAGAAATTTAAAACATCATTGAGATACTATTTTCACCTACCAAATTAGAAAAAATTAAAATATAAAACAATATGTCTCTTGATGGACCAAGGAAACAGATTCTCATATATCACTGATAGGAACACAAATTCACAGAAACTTGTAGAGGAGGATTTGGCAAAACCTACCAAAGCCAGTGCATACCTGTTGACCTATAAGAATGTATATAAAGATATATCTCCAAAACACTAAAATACATACAATATGCTCAAGGATTTTCACTGCAACATTATTTGTTAACGCAAAATACTGGACACAATATAAATGTCCATACATAGAGAGCCTGAATAAACTCTGGTACATTTATATGTTACATTTAATAAAATACTATGCAAGTGTAGCAACGAATGAAGAAAAACTGGACAGAAATGGTATATTGGTATATTCTCTGAATATAACTTTTTGTACACATCTGACTTTCATGTTAATGTTTCATGTACTCAAAAATTAAATAAAATCCACAAAACTCTGAAACTAAACACAAACAGAATCATTGTAACTTAACTATACTCAAACGAACAATATTACAATTTGAAGAGGGAACACTTGAGATAAAAAACAAGTCATTTTAACACAGTGGTTAGATGATATGCCCTCAAGCTAAAGGCAAAGAAAAAAATACCTTTTAAAGCACTCAAAATAAATTGAAATGCAAGAAGAAAGTTTCTTTTATGATTAAAGCATAAATAAGCACTTCTAAAATCATTTTCTATACTTTCTAACACTGAACACATAAGCAAATACTCTGTGGAAATGGAGACACTCCCCATTCAGAGAATGGAGAAACAAGTATGGAAATCAAAAAGACAGAATGAAACCCTGTGGGTTTGGATTGGGCTTTGAAACATCAGTTTGAAAACTATAATTTTCTGTACTCTAAAAAGGTATAGAAGCAATAACTCTCCAGTAGCCATGAAAACATTTATTTTGGTTGCTAACTACCACTCTCCTCTTAAAGAAACCAAGAGTCCTTGTAAAAATGGCTGATTCCAGAACTGGGGTAGGAAAACTACAAGATAATCCTAGAATAATTCTGAGCCAGACTGTAAGAAAATGCACAAAAAATGAGGCGGGAATGCCAAAAAGGCCCAGAGTCAACTTGAAGGTGCTTTTCTAGCATTATAACTTGAATATCAAAATAATTATAGTAAGAGATTATAGTCAATAAAATAGAATTCTAAAATTCACACTGATATAAATAAATGAATGAATAATTGGGGAGAAGAGAAATAACTTCTTTTTAGTAATATATTAATAAATGTACAAGAATAATGGCAGTTTGAAATCACCATTTTCCAATAGCCTTTATAATAACTTTTTTCATTATAGTTGATTCAATCAATAACTATCAATGGATGCTAGTAATTAGTCCATCAAGAATTGCAGCAGATAGAAAGAAGGAACTACTACCCTTCACGACAGCATGGATGGAACTGGAGAGCATTATGCTAAATGAAATAAACCAGGCAGTGAAAGGCAAATACCATATGATCTTACCTATAAGTGGAACCTAATCAACAAAACAAATGAGCAAAATATAACCAGAGACTTGGAAATAAAGAACAAATTGACTGTGACCAGAGGGGAGAGGTGAAGAGGGTAACAGGGGAAAGTAGGGGAAGGGGCAAGAAAAGGAACATGAATCAAGGACTCATGGGTATGGACAATGGAGGGGGGGATTGATTGTGGGAGTGAGGAGGGATGGGGCAGGGGAGAGCAATGGGGAAAAAGGCAGGACAACTGTAACTGAACAACATTTTTTTTTAAAGGAAATAAACCTTTGATGTATTTAGTTACTAAAAAAAATTACAAGACATTTACAATATCCTGGCCTATCTTCTCACACGATACTTAATAATCACAAAATATAAAATAGTAACTTTACAGGGGAGAAATTTGACAGAAACTACCTTAATCAAATGATCAAGTTAGCAATAGCCAGTAATGAGACAAATCAACAGCAAGTCTAGTATCCTGAGAACTCAACATCAATTCTCTGGTATTTTGACCCAAAATACCATCATTGCATATCATCAATATAATCTTGAGAAAGCACCAGACAAACTCAAATTGAGGAATATTATAAAACAGCTATCTTCTATCCTTTAAAAATATCAATGCCCTAAAATGCAAATAATGGTAATAATAAATTCTCCCAAATTAAAGAAGAATGAAGTGATGTGACAACTGAATACAACACATGATTTTGGATTGTCTTTTGTTCAAAGGTCATTAACATAGACACTGATGAAGTCACAATAAAGCCTTTAATTGATATTAATTTCCTTTTTTGAAAACTACACTGTGGTATGTTCTTGGGAAATAAATATTAAAGTATTTATGATAAAGGGCTATCATGTCCACAACTTACTTTTGAATAGTTCAGAGAAAAGAATTTACCTGTCTACTATTTACTTAGAAAAAAATAATAAAAGAAATAGTAAGATGTTAAGATTTGAGGAATCTAGGTGAAAGGTGTCCAAAAATTCTATGTACTATTCTTGCAATTTATTGGTATATCAGAAATATTTTTAAAAATTGAATAATGATAGATTTAAGTAGCTCATAAAATGTATTTTCTCAGAATTACACTAGTTCACTTGCCACTGACAATTATCTACATTTCTTTAAAATTTATTTTTCTATTTTTCTTTCATTCTTGATTTTGTTTAGTAGAAAATGCCAATTAATGAGTCTGCAACAAAGAGATAAACATTATTTACAGTAAATAAAAATGATAAAGTATTTAAACCCAAAATCTTAAAAAAGAAAGCTATTCAAAAGCAGAAAGGATGTTGGTACAAATAATATAAAGACATTTATATCTAGGGAGGTATAATGTGCTTATATTTACTATTATGGAATGTTTGTACTGTAAGGGACCCACTCCATTTTACACAAAAGGAAACTATAGTAAATTCCCAATATGATGAATGTCCAAGTTCATAGAATTTGGGAATGGTGGAGCTGGAAAAAACTCAGATTTCATTAGTGGTGTGATGATTAGAATTTGGTACTTTTCCCTGTTAGGTGGCTTTTGAATCCAGGACAGGGAATTTCTTTCTGGAGGGAGTGTGGTTTAGAGAACAGAACAGGGACCAAGGAGACTTGTGTTCTAGATTCAGTCCTATTACTAACTATGTGAATTTGGGGAAAACTCTTCCAGCCCTAATTTCAAATGTAAAGATGTTTTCCCCAGCTTTTATTTATTAAAACAAAAATAATTTAAAATTTAATAAGAGCAAACATTTTCAAATAAAAACATCCACACCTATCTCCTAAGTAAGCTTAGATAAATGTTCTATTTTTCAAAATTAATTTGTAACTGACTATCAAATTTGCAGATATGCAAAAAATACAGATAAGAAAAAAATTAGTATAAACTCTCTAAAGGATAATATAACAATACACCTTTAAAGCTATTGTTATTGGTATAAACTTCCTCTTAACAAATCCATGGATAAAAAAAGGTCCAAAGGAAATAATCAAACAAGTGCTAAACGTTATATACAAAAATATCCCATCTTAACTGTTTGTAAATAAAACAATTCAAATAATCTTAAACTCTAATTATAGTGCATTGATTAAATATACTATATGTGTAGCATAGAATAAAGTATTGACATTAAAATATTTTTTCAACTTGTGTTAAGAAACACTAGTCCTTGGAATACTCTCTATGGAAAAATGAATGTGTAAAATCTGTAAAATTATATAAAGTCAGCTGTCATTAATTCTCAGATATGTTAATATTTTAACATCCAGTGTGTTTCTCCACATATAAGCATGCAAGAGATATTGTATGGATTGTTTCTCAATTTAATTTAACCCTATTTTTATAGTTAATCTATTAGGATTTTTGTGAAATAAGGGTTAACAGAATAATGTATGATAAATCCTGTTGTAGAATGTTTAATGTTATGCAAATATTCAAAATACAGTTAATTAAAACATACATATAATAAAAATTTCTGTGCATTATATAAAATAACTATATGAACATGTGTGTGAATTGTATGCCAAAAATCAACAATCTTAGGTTGAATAATGAGAAATAAATAATATTTTTTCTTAGGTTTAATTTTCAAATTTTCTACAATGTAAATAAATTACCTATTTTATTCAAAATATTCCTTTTATGTCACCAAATATTGGTATTTGTATCTTTCTGTCTTCTGGTTCTTTATCTTTCCACCCCTATGGTTTTCTTTAAATACTCCTCATCCTAAAATCAACCACTTGGTACCCCAACTGAAAGAATTCCGTCAGTGTTTCTTCTTTCATAACATCCTTTCCTCTGTTTCTGCAGGGGCACCGGGCACACCTGGGTGACTGCATCTCACCTCCAAACTTCCTCATTTGGAGTCTCACTTCACTTGTTTCCATAGCTCACTGCCAGATGCTTCTGCCAAAATCATCGTGCGAATGCATTGCTTTGCCTGTGTCACTTCCTTATTTTTACATCCTTCAAAGACTGTATTTCTTCGCATATGAAATTCAAATTATTCACATATATGTTAAAATAGCCATTATCTGCACATAAATGTAATCTGAGATCTCTCATCTATCCTCTTCGAATACTTCTCTTTGTTGTTTAATATGTCCAAAAATTTTTAATAAGCATGTTTATATTACTTAAACATAGCTTTTTTTAAAAAAACATTTTTCATGTTTCTACCAAAGAGTTTTTTAAAGTTTTATGTTGCTTTAATATTTACATAAGGGAAGGTATAAAGGACTAACATTTACTGAGTGTCTATTATATACAGGACAGTGGACTAGTTGAATTACTACATATCATCTTTTTTATCTTAACTGAAAATTATGTAACTAAGTACAATCATTTCATGAGCTTAGAAATAATAATGATCTGATAAATTCTACTTTATAACATTTTTTCCCTTCCTGAAAACTCTTTGACTCTCATTTTACTTCCTTCCTGCAAACTCTTTGACTATCATTTATCATTTTACTATCATTATATTTGATCTCATTTGTATCCCCACTAAGTAGATTAAGGAATAAGGAGCTGTCTTTTTCTTCTCTTCTCTCTCTTCTCTTCACTTCTCTTCTCTTCTCTTCTCTTCTCTTCTCTTCTCTTCTCTTCTCTTCTCTTCTCTTCTCTTCTTTCTCTTCTCCTTTTCTTTCTTTCTTTCTTTCTTTCTTTCTTTCTTTCTTTCTTTCTTTCTTTCTTTCTTTCTTTCTTTCTTTCTTTCTTTCTTCTTTTTCTTTCTTCCTTTCTTCTCCCTCTCTTTTTCCCTCCCTCCCTTCCTCCCTTCCTTTCCTTCATTACCCAAATGAATCCACTAAGTTTTTTATTTTTATTTTTACAGCAAAAGCAAACGTCTGTAGAGAAAATGGTTGAGAATCTCTTGCTAATTCTGACAGGTTATCAACTGATTTTATCAAGTAAAGGGACTTAACATCAATAAAAGAACAAAAAGCATACTATCTAAAATCAATATCATATTACAAAATTACTGACATTTTAATAACAAAAACATAGAAAAGGCTTAATTCTCTAAACAGAAGTCTCCCCTTTCCCTAAAAGAATTGGCCACCATATGCTGACATATCCAAGAACCTAAGAGCAAGGGGAAAATTATGATACACATACTTAAATACAAAGGCAGTAAAACCACAGCCAAACATTATATTGTATCATATTACATCATATTTATTTGATTTTTTTGTTGATATTGAATGTGGGGATTTCTTTTCTGTAGTTGATAAAAGAGAGTATTTTGAATCCCATTTGCTCCAGGATTTTATTTATTAGTCATTGAAAACCCGGCCCTACTGATGTAATAGTTTGCCTGGTGGTTTTGAAGGCAGACATGTATTTGCTAACAATAATGGAGGTGGGAAGTAAGTCTGAGATCAAATTTTCTGCAGGGTTGGTTACCCCTAAGGTCTCACTCCTTGTCTTGCAGAAGGTATTCCTAGTGTCTCTGTGTGTCCAAATCTTTTCTCATAAGGAAACCAGCCAGACTGAATTGGGGTCCACACCAATAGCCTCATTTTAATTTAATCATCTCCTTAAAGGCCCTGTATCCAAATACAGTCACATTCTGAGGTGCCAGGGGTTAGGGTTTCAAAATAAAAATATTGGGGGGACACAATCCAACCCATTGCAACTAGCAATACCACTAAAATTGGAATATCAACTTACCTAACATTTGTGCTTTCTCTGAGATTTAGTGATGATTTAGTCCAAATGGTATCAGGCTGAAGAATTTAGAGATTTATACATGTTAGCAGTTAACTCTGAGGGTGAAAGTATGTTCTTTAAAGAGCTATTATACTTTTACTTATTAAATAATAATCACCAATTGTTCTGATATTGAAAGATTAATCTACTTTTATAATTTTCCATTTTTAAGGTAGCATTAGCCACATTGCCTCAGTGGGTTCCCAACTCTAGCAATGACATCTGAGTGACACAGAAATTGGCACGATGCTTTTCCCTTCACAGCTCCCTTATGTCATGGGTCTAGCATGGAAAACTTGGAGGCTATTTAGCACAGAGGGAAATGGAAAAAAATGTTTTAATGTACTTGCATTCTTGGTGATAAGTGAACTCATCTTTGTGCATTGAATTACAAAAAAACACGCTTGACACCAATGTGCTTGTTCATTTAAATGTAGACAATATGTATCTAAGGTCCTATTTCAAAGTAAAATTTTCACTTTTCTCTGCATTTTTGTTTAAAAAATGTGCATAAAAAGGCTGTTTTTTTTTTTAATTTGGGGGGAGTTCCATACACTTTGAATGTATAGTAGATAAGACTTTTTCATTGCAAACAACAAATAGCAACTCTGAGTAATTTTACCCAAAATTGTATTCAGTTAGCTAACAGAATTGAGGCCAAAGAACTCGGTTTGTAAGAGAAGGCCTGTGATACTGTCTTATTTAAGACAGTATTTATTTCAAAAATTCCTGGGATCTACTCCTGGCTTAATTTGTAAACTCAGCATCCTCATAAATGGATTCAGATCTTGGGTAAAGTGGCTTGAAAAGTCCTGTGATCCTGAATATACACAGGCTAAAAAAATAGCTTCAAAGCCTGCTTCAAAGCTTGCTACATAAAGGCTACCTAATGTCAAATATACAAAATAATCAATTAAGGGGATTATTATCTTTACAGAAATAACATTTTACTAAACTCATTATCTGAGTTTTCTTGTAGTTATTGTTAAGAAATTCTAAAATGAAAAAAAATTTCAAGAAAATATAATATATAACCATTTACCCACTAACCAGAATTTAAAGCTCATATAATTTGGTCATACCTGTTTTATCTGTTCTTATGTAATCACTAATATATATTATAGGTAAATTTGAAGTCTCCACCCCCATAACTAGGTACTTTCTCTTTCTTTGAGATAAATGCTATTATGAGCTTAGCATATATATTTGCAATCTATTTAACACACTTGTGTATACATGTATGTATATTCTTGAACAGCATGTAGTATTTTTGTGTTTTCTATAAATACATAAATGGTACCATACATTTTTGACTCATGTTATCATTTTATAATTCTATTATCATTATGTTTGAGACTTATTTTTGATACATTAATTTTAGTTGATTCATTTTAACTGATGGGCTATATCCCATCTTATAACATATTTTATCAATCTTCTGTTGATGAACATTTAGTTTGTAACCATTCCTTTTTTGTTTTTATCAGTAATGCTGCAATAACCATTTTTATATGTATCTTTTTGTGCATATATCTGAGTTTTTCTAGAAATGTAAATTCTGTGTTACAACGGTATAAAGTTTTTCTTGTGTTAGATGATTACAAATTATTTTCCATCCTGTACTAATTTTTAAAAATGTAGTTTTACTGATTCCTACAATTTTTAGAATGTCTTCCTCTTTTTTGCTTTGACTTCACAGAGGCAAATCTTTCTAATAAGATAATATGATAAAATGAGTAATAGGATAGAATAACTTTTTTCTTAGCATTTTTATGTAATGGTTCATTTGCCAATGTGTTCGTTTCTTCTTGCAAATTTTGTTGTATTGGTGGAGTCCCTTTTCAAAATCCTGAGAAAATGCTTATTCATTAAAATCAGAGACAGATTTTCTTTTGGACAAAGTATCTCCAAATTTACAAGCAAAAAAAAGGCATTTCTATAAAGGTTTGGGAAAACAAAACCTAATTAAAATTACTAAAATTAGACAAATAAAAGTCCCTTAGTCAATAGTTTTAAAATATACTTTAAAATTTTTAATAGGCTATATCACTTGATTATACCAAAAATAACATAATAACATTAGATTTGAAAGAGAATTTTTCACATTGGCTGTTAGAGATTATATATATATATATATTTTCCTTTTCATCTCTTCAAGTAAAGATATTCTTTTTTATCCTACTGTTTTTATCTGTTTGACCAAGAAATGGAGAAAAGTAGGACTTTGGATTTACCAGTATTTCTCTTGCATTCTAAAAATAAAACATAAGCTGTTTTACAACATGAGTGAATTGCTGAGCGCAATTTGTCTAATAAAAGATGTTGGGGCATTCTTTATCATTGTGAAACGCTGTCATCGATTAGGATTTATTTTCCGTCTTATTTCTCAAGACATGATTTCTAAATATATATTTTATAAAAGCAGAGTGGATAGGTTAATTCCAATATCCCTCCTTGTGACTTGGACTGGCTTTGCAAAGTTAAAACAGGAAGTAGGTTTAAGAGTGTGTATGTGTGTGACAGTGTATAAGTGTGTGTGCGCAAGTGTGTAAGGGTGTTGGGGTGTGTATAAGTGTGTTTGTGTAGCTGGGTGCATGAGTGTGTATAAGTGTCTAAGTGTGTGTGTGTGTGTGTGTAAGTATGTGTCCTGCTTCTCTCACTGCTCCCTCCCACTCTAATGGAGAGGAAATGCCTCCTTACAGTTCAAAGATTGTATTTGGTTACCAGCCAACTATATTCTGCACTCTTAGACAAGGGGTATATTTGAGGGCTAGAGGTAGACACTCTCTAGGGAGAGTAAAGTGGTTTTGTTAATGTAAAAAAATATATTTGGCTTGAATATTTGCATGTTTTCACTTATGCAGTATATTGACTTTCAACTCTGCTACAGTTTGGGCTTTTTGCATGTGAAGTTCCTGATAGTTGAGCTTTGTCAAGATTAGAATGGGATTTCTCCTGATTCACAAGTAGTTGAATACTTGAACTAGTATTCAAGCCGAGTCTGATTAGCTGCCATGGAAGTAGCTGGAGGGATGATTTTTTATTTGGAAGTTGCCTATGTTATTTGTTAGGCTTTTTAATAATAGTGTTATGATTATATCAGCTTGTACAAAGGAGAGATAAATTTGACTCAGTAGTTGGAAAAAGCATCTAAGGAGCAGCAAGTTTTGAAAAACCAACAATGGGTAGAATTTTCATGTGTGATGGCATATGTGAAGGGCAGTTCAATTAGACAGGAAACCTAAACAAAGGCATAACAGTCACGGTCATCCTGAGGTATCATTTTCTCTATGTCAACCACTGTTTTGAAACAAAACTGAGATTAGGAACAAAATTTCCCCACTCCTGAGTGCTCCTTCTACTTTGTCAGCAGAGTGAGAGAAATTCTTGTCATTCACACAACTTTAGGCAAGTTACCTATCCCCTGTAAGTAAAATATAAATTTGCATTTATCAGATATAATATACTATATATGCATATAGAGAAAATATAGAAATGCTATAAAAATAGGTTTTCAAAGGAATAGGTAATGGTATAAATAAAATCTAATAAAACACATAATTTTTATGGTGGTATATCTTAAAAATTAAATACCAGAGTATATACTCTATGTTATCTATTGAATTGATAAGGATGAACTCATGTTTATTAGTTCAACTTAGGGATATAAATTCTTTATGAAACCATCATTATATTAAAGATCCTCTTTATCTCTACAAGAATATATTTATAATGTACTATTTGAAGTAACAATACTTGACAATTGGTCTGAAGGTTAAATATAAATACCTTAATGAAATTGTGATTTAAGTCCATAGCAAATTAACAGTTAATCACTTTTAACCTGGAAAAACAAAGATTTAGACATACACACTGAAAAGCTAAGTTTTCACCTTTGGGCAAGTCTGGTGTTAATGTACGTTAACATCCTTCTAACTAAGATCTAGCTAGGGCTCACTTGCCTAAAGTAAACCAGCTCTTCTTAACCAAAATTGAAAAAAAGTCCATTCAATTTCATGGTGCTTCAATGTGTACCTTTTAGAAATGGTGAAGGGAAATTAATTCCAGATCAATCAGTGCAGCCCATTAAAGTGGTTTGTTTGCATATTTTGGCTTTGTATGCAAACAATGCCAGACACTGTAGAACAAAAGCTCCAGAAATTTCTAGGCCAAGGGAGATATGGTCTGCAGCTGATGTTTTCCTCTATGGTCCACTCAGAGCTCACAGGGTAGCTAAGCGCTGCTGATGGATATGTCACAGATCAGCACCTCTTGGCTACCTGAGTGGACGAAGAAGTTCAGAAGGATTGAATTTGAAAACTCTGAGGGGTTCAAGGCCAGTTGAAGCGTGCCATTGAGAAAAATGCATCTTGTGTTCTTGTGTTCATCTTATGGGTTCTTGATATTTAATGAGCGCTCTAGAGATTTCACTCAGCACTGCATATCCACCTTTCTGATATAAAAGCAGGAGACTTTATAACATAAATATTGATGGTTTATTCAGTGTAGAGTTTCAGCTTGTGAGGGCTAACGCAGAGCCAAGCAACCTAGAAGTAGTGGATTTTGGCACAGAAGAACAGGAAAAAAAGGCCTGTTGAGTGATTGACAGGTCAGATTCTGAGGGGGAAAAATCACTCCAACTCCTTTAAAGAGGCCCCAATAATAATGCACTTCTGAATACTCAAGCAGATCATGTTATTTTAAAGTTTAAGTATACATAGAGTATAAGAATCACAAAATTTAAAAATACAGCTCAAACCAAGATAATCAGATTGGATCAGTTAACACTAAAATTACAGTTCTACACTATCAAACATTATAGTTCATACCTGACAAGCCTCAAAGGTCTATGTTGTACAGTTAATGGTCAAAAACCTTGGACAAGAGCAGGACTGCACACATTGTTGCTCAGTTTATGTTTGTTTGAAGACAGCATACTTTACATTTGAGAATTTCTATAACCTGATGAATGAAAGTTAAAGAGAATGTACTATTTGATTTTTATGAATATAAAAACTTTTATGAAGCCATGCTTTTATACAATGTAATTTCAGTGTTACACATATAAGAACAAGTGGTATGTTTACTTGGTCCAGATACAAAAAACCTACACTTTTGCCCATGCATCAGACCCAATTTTACAGCACTATCATTTGAAAAACCCACATCTTCAAAATTATTTATTAGAAATATGTGAGAAAAGTTATTTGTAAAAAAATAAGCACTCGAAATAGAAAATGTTTAACCTTACCTGCCATTTCAATATCCATTTAAAATTCTATAGTTATGTCTATTTGTGCAAAAAAACAAACACCCGTATATCATCTACTATGTATAGACCTTGAGATAATAGAAAAAATATATATATATTGGTCTTTACCCCAGGTTCCTGACACAGAACCCCAAAAGTCCCATAATTTCCTACGTAGTAAGAGGTAGGAACATCTTTTGTTCTAATATTTGATCTTTGACCCTTGTTTCTAAATCCCTTGGAATTCTGTGGGTGGGCTTCTGTATGGGGGCTAGTCACCAGAAAGACCAAGCCATGTTTAGAAGCTTGGAATTTTCAGGCCCCTTCCCTGCACTCTCCAGAGAGGAGAGAGGGACGGAAATGGAGTTCATAATCAACCACACTTAAGTGATGAAGTCTCCACAAGAATCTCAAAAGTACAGGCTGAGAGCCTCTGCGTTAATGAACACGTGGAGATGTGGGGAGAGTGGCATGCCCAGGGAGCATGGGAGCTCTGCCCACTCTCACTGTACCTTGCCCCATGTATCTCTTCCATCTGGCCATTCCTGAATTATAGCCTCCTATAATAAACCAATAATCTAATAAATAAAATGTATCTCTGAGATCTGTGAGCCATTCTAACAAATTATTGAACCTAAGGAGGGAGTCATGGCTACCCTGATTTACAGTCCTTAGGTTAGAAGTGCAAGTGACACCCTGGAACATTATTGGCATTTCAAATGAGGAGGGCCTGTCTTGTGGATGGAGCCCAAAGTCTATCCGATCTGATGGTAACTCTTAGTTTATGAAAACCTTATGGTATTAAACCCAACAAAGCTAATTCTTATTGAAGCTTTCTTGAAAAAAAAAAGACTTTTCTAGATAGGTGTATTAACTAAATCTTTAGAAGTGCTGTCAAATTAAAACTGACTTACAGTAGACGTTCAACATCAAAATAGATTGAGGAATGTATTAGTAAATTTCATAGTAGCTGCAGAGTCTACATGTACTGAGTCCTTGGTATATATATATGTCCCACTCAGGTGAGTGTATCACAGAAACGAAGCAAGAGTCAGATAGCCCTGCAAAATTCAGTTGATTAAAGGTTTGAACACTGGTACTAATATGTTGGAAAACAACCAGAAATGTCATTGTATTCATTTAATCAAGGATAAAAGAGTGCCATCTAGGGCTCCAACTGCATAAACTGCAGATACCCTTGGAAGCCTAGTAAATGATGGAGCAGGCATGTAGTATACCAATAAGAGGTGAACAAAGGAACAGAAAACGTAATAATTTTTCATTTTATATGATTTTTATGGATTATAATCTGATGTTATTCTGATACATAATTAAATGTTTTTTAATCAGATGGATTGGTATAACCCAGGTGTATTCCTATTAGTTTTTCTGAGATTTATTTGTGTATCCTGATACAATACAATCAACATCTGGTCAAATCTGGTTAAATTGCAGGTAAAATACTAATACAGAAAAACAGAACTTATATAGTAAATAATAATAATGGCTAATATATTTTAGGTGCTTACTTATGTCAATGTGCTTTGCTCTTCTATTATCTCTAATACTCAGGCATTCTAAAAATAATCAAGCCGTTATATCCATTTTACAGAGGTAATTGAAGCATAAAGAGATTATGCTTGCAATGCTGCATTGCTGGTAAGTGTGGAAGACATACGATAAGTAAAATCTTCAGACATAGCACTGAGCTACAGTACAAGTACCAAACTGTTTAGTTTGGTGTCAACCATCAAAGCAAGAAAAAAGATGACCATGATTAAAAATAACAAAATATGACATTTGCCTACTTGTGCCCTTATAACTAAGACCATCTCAAATCTCTATATCATATAATTGTAGTTACAACAGACACTCATAAAAAATCATATAATCATGTTATCTGGAAATAAGTTTTGCTTATGAAAGGATATTTATTATTTTAAAAAAATATTTCATTACTCCATAAAGTAAATATTGGTATCTATTTGTCCCTAGAACAGACTTTCTCAACTATTGACTTCGGCATTATAAATATTTCAGGTCAGATATTCCTTTATGTGAGGGGCTATACTTTTTTTTTAAGTTTCATTGTTTACACTATTATACTTGTCCCCATTTTTCCCATGTCTCCCAAGTCCATCCAGCCCACCCACCACTTCCATAGTCAATCCTTACCCTGTTATCCATGTCCATGGGTCCTTCCTATGTGTTTTTGACTAATCCCTTCACCTTCTTTCAATCAGTCCCCACCTTACTCCTCCCCTTTTAATGCTGTCAGTCTATTCCATGATTCTATGCCTCTGGTTCTATTTTGCTCATTAGTTTATTTTATGCAGTACATTCCTCTCATAAGTGAAATCATATGGTATTTATCTTTTACCAACTGGCTTATTTCACTTAGCATCATTTCCTCCAGGTCCAGCCATGCTGTTACAAAAGGAATTCCTTCTTTTTTCCTGCTGAGTAGCATTCCATTGTGTAAATGTACCACAGTTTTTTAATCCACTCATCTACTGATGGGCACTTAACCTGTTCCTAGCACTTGACCATAGAGACATGGATTTATTTCTGGGTTCCTTTTTCTGTTCCATTGATCCATATGTCTGTTTTTATGACAATACCAGACTTTTGATTACAGTGGCCTTGTACTATAGTTTGATATCACGTATTGTGATTCCTCCAACTTTGTTCTTCTTTCTCAAGATTGCTGTGGATATTCAGTGTCTTTTTTGGTTCCATATAAATTTTTAGAATATTTGTTCTAGATCTACAAAATATGCCCTTGCTATTTATATTGGAATTGCTTTGAATCTATAGATTGCCTTGGGTAGTATGGATATTTTAATAATGTTAATTCTTCCAATCCATGAACATAATATATACTTCCATTTATTTGTATCTTCCTCAGTTTTTTTCTTCAGTGTTCTATACTTTTCAGAGTACAGGTCTTTTACCTCCTTGGTTACATTTATTCCTAGGTGGTTTATTTTTTGTCATTACTATAATAAATGGGATTTTTTCTTAATTTCTGTTTCTGATAGTTCATTGTCAGTATACAAAAATGCCATCAATTTCTGAATAATGACATTGTATCTGAGTGCTTTGCTGAATTCATTTATTAAGTGGAGTAGTTTTTTGGTGGAGCCGTAAGGTTTTCTACATACACTATCATGCTGTCTGTGAATAATGACAGCTTTTAGTTCCTCCTTTCTAATTTGGATGCCTTTTATTTATTCTTCTTGTCTGAGCACTGTGGCTAGGATCTCCGGTACTACACTGAGTAAGAATGATGAAAGCGGACACCCTTGTTTTGCTCCTGATCTTAAGGGAAATGCTTTTAGTTGTGCTCATTGAGTATGATTTTGACAGTAGGTGTTTTTGTATATGGCCTTTATTATGTTAAGGTATGCTTCCCCTTTCCCAAATTTACTGGGCTTTTTTGTCATAAATGGATGCCAGGTTTTATCAAACGCTTTTTCTTCATCTATTATTATCATCATGTGATTTTTGTCCTTCATTTTGATTTATCACCTTTATTGATTTGCAAATATTGTGCCATCCTTGCATCCCTGGAATAAATCCCACTTGATCATAATATGTGGACTTTTTAATGTATTGCTGGATCTGGTTTGGTAATATTTTGTGGAGGATTTTAGCATCTATGATCCTCAGAGATACTGGCAATATCCCTGTAATTTTTTGTTGTCGTTGTATCTTTACCTGGTTTTGGGATTAGGGTAATACTGGCCTCTTAAAAAGAGATATGGGAGTCTTTTCTCTTCTTGAATTTTTTGGAATAGTTTGAGAATGATAGATGTTAGCTCTTCTTGGAATGTTTTGCAAAATTCTACTGTGAAGCCATTGGTCTAGGGCTTTTGTCTGCAAGGGCTTTGTTGATTACTGCTTCAATTTTGCTAGTTGTTATCAGTCTGTTCAGGTTTTCTTCTTCCTGATTCAGTTTTGAAATATTGTATGTTTCTAGAACTTTACCCATTTTACCCAGGTTGTCCAATTTCTTGGCATATAGTTGTTCATGGTAATTTCTTACAGCCCTTTGTTTTCTGTGGTATCAGTTGTTACTTCTGTTTCATTTCCGATTTTATTTATTTGAGACCTCTGTATTTTTTTACTTAATGAGCCTGGTTAAAGCTTTTTCAATTTTGTTTATCTGTTCAAAGAACCAGCTCCTGGATTCATTAATCCTTTAAATTGTTTTTAGTCTCTATGTCTTTTAATTTCACTCTGATCTTGATTATTTCCTTCCTTCTATTAACTCTGGATTTTGTTTGTGGTTGTTCCTCTAATTCTTTTAGCTATCAGGTTAGGTTATTTGAGATTTTTCTATCTTCCTTAGGTAGGTCTGTAATGCTATGAACTTTCCTCTCAGGTTGCTTTTGCTGTGTCCCATAGGTTTTGGGTTGTTGTATGTTCATTTCCCATTTGTTTCCAGGTACTTTTTTATTCTTTCCTTGAGTTTATTGTTAATCCATTAATTTTTAATAACATGTTATTCATCCTCCATGTATTTGAATGTATTTGAGGTTTTTTTTTCTTGAGGTTGGTTTCTATTTTCAAGCCAATGTGACCTGAGAAGATACTTGATACGATTTTGATTTTTTTAATTTCTTAAGGCTTGTTTTGTGTCCTACAATGTGATCTATCTTTGAAAATGGTCTGTGTGCATTTTAGAAGAAAGTATATTTGCTTCTTTGGGGTACAATGTTCTAAAATATGAAGTCCATTTGATCTTGAGTGTCTAATGCTGCTATATTCTTGTTGGTTTTTTTGTCTGGAAGTTCTATGCATTGTCGACAGTGGGGCATTAAAATCTCAAACAATGACTGTATTGCTGTCAATCTCTTCCTTAAAATCCTCTAAGATTTCTTTATATATTTAGGTGCACCTATATTGGGTACATATATATTTACAAGGGTTATATCCTCTTGCTGGACTACTCCCTTGAGTAATATGTAGTGATCTCCTTTGTTTCTTGTTATGGCCTGTGTTTTGAAGTCTACTTTGTCTGATATAAATATTGTCACCTCAGCTTTTATTTCATGTCCTTTGCATGGAAACAGGAATACTTCATTTTCAGCTTGTGTAAATCTTTAGTTTGAGGTGGATTTCCTGTAGATAATATATATGAGGTTGTGTTTTCTTATCCATTCAGCTGCCCAATATCTTTTTATTGGAGCATTTAATCCATTTGCATTTAAGATTATTGATAGGTACTTATTCATTGCCATTTTTCCCTTTGTATCTGTGTTCTCCTTTCTCTCTACTTCTTCTTCTTAAAGTAGTCACTTTAGCATATCTTGAAATACTGGTTTGGTAGAGATGAACTCCTTTAGCATTCATTTTTAAAATATGAGGAGCTCTTTATTTCACTTTCCATTTTAAATCAGATCCTTGCTGTATAGAGTAGTCTTGGTTATAGGTCCATGCTTTTTGTTACTTGGAATATTTTGTGCCAGCCCTTTCTGATTTGTAGTGTTTCTGTTGAGACATCAGCTGATAGCCTTATCAGAGCTCCCTTGTATGTTACTTGCTGTTTCTCCCTTGCTATCTTTAAGATTCTCTCTTGGTCTTTAAATTTTGCCATTTTAATTGTGATGTGTCTTGGTGTGTGCCTCTTGGGTTTATCTTGATTAGTACTGTCTATGCTTCCTGAACCTGCATGATGTTTTCCTCCACCAAGTTAGGGAAATTTTCTGTCATTATTTTTCCAAACAAATTTTCTATCCCTAACTCCTTTTCTTCTCTTTCTAGTATCCCTATGATGTGAATATTTTTATGTTTCACGTTGTACCAAAGCTCTCTTAAACTATTGTTGTTCTTCTTAAATTTTTGTTTTGTTATTATAACTGGGTGTTTTTCTACCTTGTTTCCAACACATTGATTTGAGCTGGGTGTTCTAGGGATGCCCTTTATGCAGTTTATGTGGGCGCTCTTATTGTATTTGGGTTTCGGTTGTTGTTGACCCTTTTGTTGGTGGGTTTTCCCCTCTGACTGGCTGACCAAGGGTTTCAACCACCACCAAGTCTTGTATGCTGTTGTATAGGTATTAACAAAACAATACAAAACATCATAGAAAAAAAATCCAGCAAATAAAAAATACCTCCCAACACAAAGGGCAATATCAACAACAAATGAGCAAAGATTAATAAAGGTGGAAAGAGAATAAGAATATTTATAAGAAATAAAAATGACTGTGGAGGAGTAATAAGAGTAAGGAGTAGAAACAAGGAATCACCACAAAAGGTCATTAAAAAGGAGAAAATATAAAATTTAAAACAAAAAAATAAGAAAGGGCAGAAAGAATGCAAAATGGAGTAAGAAAAAGGAAGAGTAACATATGAGATTTAAAATATAAAAGTAGTGAAAAAGTAGGAACAAAATCGAAGGAAAAGCTATGCAAAAGACAAAGAATACAAATAACAGATTCTAGCCAAGATGGAGGTATAGGTAGATATGCTTTACATTCTTACACAACCAAAAAAAGGACAACAGCCAACTTAAAAACAAAAAACAACCAGGGTTTCCAGAAAATCTAACTGTATAAAGTCCAACAACCAAGGACTTAAAGAAGAAACATTCAACCAGATGTGTTGGAGGGGTAAAGAGGGTTCGTGCCAAGGCAATAGACCAGGTGGGTGACGTGGAGGCTGGCAGACTCGGTAGTCCCACATTCTCATGAGGATAAACTGGGAGGAACAACTGGAGAGTGAGACAGATGACACAACCCAGGGTCCTAGCACCAGGAGAATAAAGCATCAAAACCTCTGACTATAAAAACCTGTAGGGGTTGCAGCTTCAGGGAAACTGCCAGACTTACAGAAGAGTCTCCTGGAGCAGCCCATGGGGTCCTAGAACATACACAAGCCTACCCAACCAGGATTCAGCACCAGGGTAGCACATGAAAGGATGAAATTCATATGTGGGAAGTAGGGGAAGTGATGGAAAGTGGGGTGAGAGTTGAGCAAGTGGCATTGTTCTCTCTCTGACCCCTCCCCCATATATAGTGCCCCAACACAGTGAAGTGGGTTGCTCCACACTGACAAATACCCAAGGCTCTGCCCCTTACAATGTTACAGGTACACTGAGACAAAGAAATATGACCCAGATGAAAGAACAGATCAAATATCCAGAAAAAGAACTAAGTGACAAGGAAATAGCCAGACTATCAGATGCAGAGTTCAAACCACTGGTAATCAGGATGCTCACAGAAAAGGCTGAGTACAGATGCAAAATAAAGGAAGAAGTGAAGGCTATATAAAGTGAAATGAAGACAAATATACAGGGAACCAACAGTGAAGGCAAGGAAACCAGGACTCAAATCAAAGATTTGGAACAGAAGGAAGAAATAAACAGTCAACTGGAATAGAATGAGGAAACAAGAATTCAAAAAAATGAGGTGAGGCTTAGGAACCTCTGGGATGACTTTAAACATTCCAACATCTGAATCATAAGAGTGCCAGAAGGGGAAGAAGAGCAAGGAATTGAAAATGTATTAAAAAAAAAAAAAAAGGAAGGAAAACTTCCCCAGTCTGGCAAAGGAAGTAGACATGCAAGTCCAGAAAGCTCAGAGAGTCCCAAAGACGTTGGATCCAAGGAGAAACACACCAAGACACATCAAAATTAAATTATCCAAGATTAAAGATAAGGAGAGACTCTTAAAAGCAGCAAGAGAAAAGGAAAAATTTACCTACAAAGGAGTTCCCATAAGACTATCAGCTGATTTATCAAAAGAAACCTAACAGACAAGAAGGGACTGGAAAGAGGTAGTCAAAGTCAAGAAAGGCAAGGATCTACATCCAATATTATTTTATCCAGCAAAGTTATCATTGAGAATGGAAGGGCAGATAAAGTGTTTCCCAGAAAATGCCAAGTTAAAGGAGTTCATCATCACCAAGCCCTTATTATTTGAAATGTTAAAGGGACTTACCTAAGAAAAAGATCAAAACTGTAAACAGTAAAATGACAACAAATTCACAACTATCAACAACTGAATCTAAAAAACAAAAACAAATAAAAACTAAGCAAACAAGAATAGGAGCAGAATCACAGAAATGGAGATCACATGGAAGGTTATCATTGGGGTGGGGGCGGGGGGAGACTGGAGGAAAAGGTACAGGGAATAAGAAGCATAACTGGTAGGTACAAAATAGCCAGGGGACGTTAAGAATAGTATAGGAAATGGAGAAGCTAAAGAACTGTATGACCCATGGACATGAACTAAGTGGGGCCATGCTGGTGGAAGGGAGAGTGCAGGGCAGAGAGGGATAAAGGGGAGAAAAAAATGGGGCAACTGTAATAGCATAATCAATAAAATATACTTAATAAAGGGGAAGAAAAAAGTGGAATCCATCCCAGCAGAGTTTAGTGCCTGTCTGCTGGGCTCTCCTTCTGGATACGACTCTGGTGTTGTCTGAAGCTGGTGTAAGCCAATGTCAGGTGCTATCCCCATCTAGCTCTAGGAAGCTTGAAGTTGCAAGTAATTCAGTCTGAGGCTGTGTCCTTCAGTCTTGGTTATGTCCAGGATGGTCCTTGCTGCACTACACTGCTGGCTTTTTATCAATACAAGGCCTAAGGGTGGGTCAGCTAATGAGCAAAAGCACTGTAGATACCACCTCCACTTACCTTTATCTGTGGTCCTGCTGTTAGTCCTAGTCTAATCTCTGACCTGTCTGTTTCTGTGAGGGCTTCTGTGGCAACTGGAGAATGGGACCTCCTGATCAAGGAGCTGTTTACATTTCAAAGAAGATGACAGGTATGTTTCTCCATCCCTGCACCACATGTCCTGGACTGTCCCAGATTATTTCCAGTAGTGAATAGTTTCTGACGAGTTAGCTGTCCATTTCATGTGAGGGGCCGATATGTGTAATAGGGTCATTTCTTTTCTGCTTAGAGCTGATGGCAGCTCTGTATAAAAGCCAAGGATACCCAGGGTCAGCCTCCCTCCTTCTGCCTCTCTGCCCTTCCCTGTGGTTGCCTGGTTTCTCCCAGATCGTTTTGATAAGGATCTGTCAGCTAGAGACAAGGTCTGTTGAAATAGGACTAGCAGGTTTCCACTGTTTTGGAATTGCAGTCTGTAGGGCACTCTATAAGGAGAGAATAGCCCTACTATGAGCCAACCTCTTCAGCATTTGCCAGAGATTCAGGCTCTTGCTTCCTCAGGGGGCTCGCTGTTGATTCACGATGGGTACAGTAAACATTTTCCTTTGCAGGAATGTGCTCAGCAGCTGTGGACTTCAGGGGGTAGGTCAGAAGAGCCTCCCGTTGGGATTGGGGCAAAACTAGACCTTAAGTGGAGAATAAACTTTCTTTCTCAATCTAAGACCTCAACAGGAGGCTAAGCTCTCTGTCCTGGTCTATATCCTCTAAAATTCTCACTTTGAAAGCCCCCATTTGAAGTTCCTCTTTTATCTCCCTGTGGAACTGCACCCAGTGGGGGGACCCTTGGACCTGACAGGGCTGATCTGCAGTGTCCTTTTTGGAGGTGGTGCCAGCAGCCCTGCAGGAGGAGGGTGGACACATTTTTCCCTTCCTGGAGGCTTGCATTCTGTGAGGGCTGCTGCCTGGCTACAAAGTATCCCAGGCACTCAACTCTTGATTGTCTATTTCTCAACCCACAACCATTGCAGGAGACACCGTCCAGAACTCTCTGTCCATGCAACCTCCAGTTTGCTTGTGAGCTAAGCTGGGCAGGGCCCAGAATACCCTTTTTTGTGTAAATTTCTGATCTCTCTGCCTAGTTAGGGGCTATACTTTTAATGGTAGGATGTATATGGTGCCCAGCCACAATGCCTGGGATCAGACAGATGAAATTTGTGTGGTGTTCCTTGAAAACGGCCCTCTGTCAACAGTCCTCACCTCTTTAATTATATATAGACTCATCCTAAAATAATGTTGAAAATACTGGACTCAGCAAAGCAGTTGTAAGACCAAGTCTCTATTTTATTGTGTTTAATGTCTAATGGAGTGGAATATTACTTTTATTCAAAGTTTAAGAATTACCTCACAACAGAAATTAATTTCAAAATTATATCTCTGGTAGTTACAGGCACTGGTAGAATCTTTTCTGCAAAGACCTGATCCTGAGACTCTTGCATTTGCAAAGGCTAAGCATTATACATGGTGACAAAACTATAGCTTCCCAAAATGTTGTGATTTATCATAATTTATGTTGTTTTTAGAAAATTGATATCTAGTTCTAAGTGGGATGTTTTAATGAACTGACAAAAAATAAACAAGTATTTCCTTACCATCTTAATATTAAGGAAATTCTCTCTCCCTCTCATATTTATATTTATATCTATGTATGTAGTAGAAGCAAGTTAGCAAATCTGAAGGACTGAGAATAAGCAAAGATAATCTAAATCTAGATGGTAAAATGTGAAAGCAAAATGGCATAGTGTGGAGGATTTGACTGACATTTCAAAGAAAATTTGCGTATAAATTATACTTTAATATCCTTTTAAACTAGTTGTGTAACTATGGGTATGGCTTCATAAATATTTTTTTGGAAAATGAACAGATGAATAACTAAAAAACAGAGTTTTTCTTTCCTCCTAATGAAAGAAAAAGGTTATATGTACTCCTTATATCACTCAAGAAACTAATAAAGTGAAGTCAAGTGTTTAGAAGTAGTTCATTTGTAAAGATCAAAGGGGTGTGTTAAACCCTCTCACATAATTCTCACTCATATGTGGTATCTAATGAACAAACTGAACAAAGAAGCAAAATAGAGACAGACTCATTAGACTGACAGCTCTGGGGAGGTTTGGGGGAGTGGTGGAGGGATCCAACTAAAAGGGGAAAAAAAAGAACTCATGGGCATAAACAGCAGTATGGTCATTGTCGGGGGAGAGGGCTGGATGGAGATGGAGGAGGGTAGATGGGGGATAAACAGTGATGGGAAATAAATAAAGATGTGTTTTATATAAATCCTCTCAAATCCCCATTGAAATACCCATAAATGTACAAAAAGACAATTGCTAATAACACAGTAAGAAAGCATTAGGCATAACCCGAGCAAATTTTTATCTAAATGTCTCATTATTCTTTTTCATGTTTTTCAAATTATTTTAACAATATTCACTAAACACGGAGTTTAATATTTTATTTGCTGATTCATTTACCAGCATAATTTTTGTCTTTGTATTTGACCTTACCTTGGTAATGTCAATAATTCTTCTCAAATTCAGTACGTCCTTTTTAGTAGCTAGAAATCATCGCTCTCTATAATTTTCCTTCAATAAAGCAACTCATACTTCTTTTACATTTACATCTGTGACTTTTCTTCATCTTTATAAATAACAGAAGGAGACAAAAAGGAAATAGAATGCATTGAAT
The DNA here is from genome assembly GCA_004026545.1 of Mormoops blainvillei. Lineage (NCBI taxonomy): Eukaryota > Metazoa > Chordata > Mammalia > Chiroptera > Mormoopidae > Mormoops > Mormoops blainvillei. The sequence continues at coordinate 306,084 of PVJD01000138.1, forward strand.
GAAGATTAATTTGGTGGGCATATATAATTTTGCCTGCAAACAGTTGACTCAAGGCAAAATTATTGGAAGTAAATTACCTGATGTGATGATAGGTTAGCAAGTCCTAGAAAGCTAAGCATGAATTCAAAATCATAAGTTTAACACAATTACCTCAAGTAATACAAGAATCCTTCATGATGAAGCAACCAAAGTAACAGCAAGGCTTATGTAAATCTAGTTGACTTTATAGAAACTCAATGATTATATACAGGTGACAAATTATGTGATCTTTACTCTTGGTTAATTTTTTTGGTAAAAATCACATCCAAGCATACCAAAAATATATTCAGAGTACTACACACTCAAATGATAGAATAGGTTGGGATAAATTTTGAAATAACTTTTAAATGCACAAGGATGAATCAACTACCAAAAGGAAAACTGAGGAGTATTCTTATAGAAAATTAAGTTACTTCTGTCAAGTAAAAATTCACCTTATTTCAACTACTTTGTATGTTCATTTTACTGGCATACTGGGTTTTCTTCAAGAGAAGCACTAATTTACTTTGTAGTATGGAGAAACTTTCTTTTAGTATTTACAAGCTCAATGCTACCTTGTCTTATGAAACATGTTATTAACTGTTAATCCACACAACACCCCTTGTTAAATAGGCCATTATTATTATCTTCACTTTCCAGCTGAAGAAACACACCAAGAGAGGTCATAGCATGAGTCAAGGCCAGGATTAGCAATGAAAAGCACCCAGTTGTCATTGCTTTCCTTGGTCCACCCGGCCAGCTAAATAGGGGAGATGGCTTGCCTGGACAGCCACAAAGAATGGGAGCTGACCCAGAGCTTATATAACCAAACTCCTCATAAAGGCAGCCTGTGTCGTCCTTGCCTCTGGACTTCAGACAAGTTACCCTAAGTTTGAATTGGTGGGGCTCTCACTAATACACTTGACCTAGATCCTGAGCGTTGCCCTCACTATGCCTCACCTCGTGTTGCCATCCCTACTGAAACCCTATGAGTTTACCTGTGGTTTGCTCCACTCTGAACCCATTTCTAAGGAAAGAAAGGTAAATAGTGCTGAGGGGATTTTACAACCTAGGCTGATATTTCTGGAGGGACTGAAATCTGTATTAATTCTCTTGAAAATACTGAACCAAATTTATAATGTGTGTGTGTGTGTGTGTGTGTGTGTGTGTTTTAAATCTAAATGTTTGAGAAAAATAAAAGCACATGCAATAAAAACTATCTGAAATTCTAGACAGTAACTAGGATATAAGCAATAGATATAGTATAATTTATCATATATTGGTGAACAATGAAACCATGAATTTTATAAACAATTCATCTTTCAACTGTCAAGCTTTTTATGGTAACAAGCACTTTACCCTTAAAAAGAAGCCTGATCAAGAAAATTAAAATAAACTTTTGAGACCATCTAATAACAAATAAAAATACTGGGGTTTGTTAGAACAATGTAGGTTTTACAGTTTTTTAAAATGTGGAGGACATGGGTTACCTACAATATTAATCAAGAACATCTTATTTTAATAATTAATTAAATTATTAATTAACACTGGGAAATAGACATTTGATCAAAGTTGCATAAAAAGATTCACCTATTGGTAAAAGTCCTATTAATATTATATATTTAATATATTTGATGCAACTGATGAAATTTATAAAAATTTTTTGCTTTGTATAATGAAATATAGTCCTAGTTATTTTTTTCTTTAATTTGAATGAAATGAAAAAAATATTCCCAAGAGGAAAAATAATAATAAAATACACCAAAGCTGATGGCAAAAGAAAAACACATTTAAAATATCCTATTATCTACTAAGCCAATGAAATATGTCGTTAAAAAAATTTCACTTATGAGAAGAAAATCCTGGCCCTGATGACATCACTACTGAGTTCTCATACAGATTCAGGAAGAAATAACTCACACAACACTTTCAGAGAAGAGAAAACCAAGGAACAATCAACAGCTCACCTTATGGGGTCAGCATAGCCATTACTCTAGAATTTGAAAAGGACATTATGAAAAAGAAAAATTACATACAATTTATATCAGGAGCAAGATAAAAAACAGTCTGATATCATCACTCCTATTCAACTTTGTACTGGATGTCCTATGCTCTAGCTGGTGCAATAATATTATAAAATAATTATAGGGTTGGAAAGAAATAAATGAATAGACATTGCTTACAAAAGCATTTGTAATATGTTAGAATCAGTAAGTACATTTAGTGTGACTGCTAGATAAAACAATTTTAAAATAAAACATTAATTTTAGCATCAAGCACACCAAATCCCTAGATATATATCTAATAAAAATTGTGCAAAATCTTTGTACATAAAATTACAAAATATTATTATGAAAAATTAAAGAGCAAAATAAATAGAGGACTTTATTGAAGACTGTAAATATATTAATTCTTGTTCCAATTGCACATAGATTCAATGCAATCCCAATTAAAATCACAGCATTATTTTTATTAAAAACTGTAAGTTTATTTTAAAATTCATATGAAAATGGTCAAGGTGAGACCAGGTAATCTTGAACAAGAACTAAGTCATAGTATTTATATTACCAGGTATCAAGACTTTTATAAAAGTCCCAATAATTAAAACTTTATGATATTGACACATGAATTTAAAAAACTTGACTAATGGCATACAAAAAGGTCCTGAAACAGTCCTATATATAGCCATCAACTTACAATACAGGCAACATTACACTGCAGTGGGGGAGAAAATAAGATGAATGAACCTTAATCCTATGTCCTCAATTGACCCAAACTGATTCCAGATGAAATACAGAAATAAATGTGAACTCTTAAAACCCAAACAATGAGAAAATGAACCACTGATTAAAAATGGACCAAACACATGAACAGATACCTCTCCAAAGAAGATATACAGACAGCAGGTGAGCATATGAAAAGATGCCTAGTATCATATGTCATCAGAGAAATGCAAATTAAAACAGTTTTAAAACTATACACCTATTACAAAGGCCAAAATCTGAAATGCTGATGATACCAAACGCTGGTGAGGATGTGGAGGAACAGGAACTTTCACTGACTGCTGGTGGGGATGTAAAACAGTACAGACACTTTTGAAGACAGTTTGGAGTTTTCTTACAAAACTAACACACTCCTTACCACGTGATCCAGCAATCACACTCTTGGGTAATATCCGAAGGAGCTGAGAACTTATGTCCACACAAATATGTGTACACGAATTTTTTAGCAGCTTTATTCAGAATTGTCAAAATTTGAAAGCCAACAATATGTCTTTCAGCAGGTGAATGGATTAATAAACTGATATTTCCAGGCAATGTAATATTGTTCAGCACTAACAAAAAATGAGGTATCAAATGATGAAAAGACTTAGAGGAACTTTAAATACATATTATTAAGTGAAAGAAGCCAGTCTGAAAAGGCTACATCCTATATGATGTCAACTATATGGCATTCTAACTAAGGCAAACTGTGGAAACAATGAAAAGATCATTGGTTCCTAGGAGCTGGAGGGTGGATGTAAACAGGCAGAGCACAGAGGATTTGTAGGGTAGTGAGAATACTTTCAATCATATTGTAATGATGGATACATGTTATTATACATTTTTCCAAACCCACAGAATGCACAACACCAAGAGTGAAAACCTTAATGTAAACTGTGGACTTCGAGTGATTATGATCTGTCAATGTAGGTCTTCAGTAATGATCAATGTACTACTTTGGTGGAAGATGTTAATAATGAGAAGGCTATTAATGTGAGCAAGGGGTATACATGGAAAAATCTCTGTACCTTGTCCTGTTTGCTGTGAACCTAAAGCTACTCTGAACAAATTACAGTCTTAAAAAAAGATGAAATAAAACACACACACACACACACACACACACACACACACACAAAATGTCATCACTAAACTCCATCAGAAGTGCTGGGGAAAAGTACTGCCACTGAGGGTGTAAACTGGTACAAACTCCTTGGGAAACTGTGTGACAGTATCTCCTAAAGCAAAACATACAAATGCCATATGACACAGCAAATACACTAGATGCCAGAAATGTGTATATATGCACACTAAAAGATTAAGTACGGAAAGAAACAATATCATTATTTGATTTAGTGAAAAACTAAAAACAACCCAAATATCCATGAATAGAAAAATGTGCATAATTTTATAATACCGATACAATCAAATACATAAATAATCTACTTCTATAAGCAACAACATTAATAGACTCACAGACACAGCATTGAATGAAAGAAGGTAGACACAAAAAATATATATACTGTATGATTACATTTATATAAATGTCCCAAACAGGCAAAAACAATCTGTGTGACAGCAGTCAAAATAGTTGTTTCCTTTGGGGTTTGGGGGCTAGTCAGGGTTAGGAAAGTACAAGGGGAGCTTCTTGTAACAGTGTACATCTTGATATGGGTGGTGGTTACAAAGGTGTAACTAGAAAGTAAAAATAATTGAGCTGAACACTTAAAATTTTATACACATATAAATATATTTGTTAGGTACTACACATCAATAGAAAAATTAAAGGAAAATATAGAGGTTACTGCAAAGACAAAAGACACCCAACAGTTTCTCTTTTTCACGACTGTATAGCAATGACTTTAAATTCAAGTAACAAATCCAATCCAAGTAGATCAGGGTGAAACTAAGAGGAAGACCCATAATGCTTTAATCAATATCCAATAATTTCTATTACTTGCCGACAGTTGTTTTTTCATTAAACAGCCATTGTTCATAATGCCAGTTTTTTCAAATGAGATAAAAAATGTCCTTCCATAGGTAGATACTGCTTTTTTAAAATACAGGCACTACTTCACACATAAATTCCCAAGTCTCAAAGGAGATCAACTCTCCGCCAACACACCACCACAATTTAAAAAAATAAACCCAAGTACACATTTCTCTTGCCAGGAACCAAATTTAAAATGCTCAGGTTATCTGTAGTGAAACCTGAGTGAGTTTTATTCTCTTCTTGATTCAAAACACCAAAAGGGTCCTTCATGCCAGCTGATTGCAGCAGAAGCCAAACACAGAAGTGAAACAGCAAATTACAAAACTGCCTCCGACTTAAACACCCTGCCCTGTTATCAAACGTGATACCATTCCTCATTCCAGGATCCCCTTCACCCCTTGATCAGTAACCTAGCATTTCACTTGAGGCACTCTATCTATAATAATGATAAAATAAACCAAGTTTTCTAAATCTACTCCCTAGATGCTGGCACTGATATTCTTTAGCTTTGCACACTGTTACTCATTCCCTGAGCTAACTTTATGAAGGTCACTCAAATTATTAATACTTTCTTGGCTAAACAATGTCTTTGAGGCCCTTCCCCAGAAAACTCCATGCCTAAGCACATTAGCCAGAGCCGTTCTATTTCAGTCCCTTACCTACCCCATTCCTTTGGAAAATTTAAGTTGAAAGACAACAAACAGGGTCCTATGAAGCATTATCACTATCTATGCTGCTATGAGCACACTGGGACTCAGGTCATAGGCCCCATGAGAGCTTGCTTCATTACTGTGTGTTGAAGAAGTTATCTTTGTTCCTAAAGAGAAACACATTCATTTATTTTTTTTAGTTGGAATGAGAGCATAAGAAATTGCTTGCTTCAGTTTAGTGTCTCATACTGTTGAGTCATAATCTACAGGCAGGACCTGTTCTGATTCATGTATTGCCTCTGTCTATTCAAAGTAATCCAATAAATATAATCCCATATTTTAGTAGCAATTGAAAGAACTGAAAATCTTATCACTGAACAGAATGCAAATCACATTATGAAAGAAATTTATAGAGAAAGACAAAATGACTAAAAGAGATGCATGACTTGCTCAAGATGACACCCTTACCAAGTTATTAGGTGATCTGCCTCTGTTTTATTCATGTGTAACTGGTAGATAGAGAAACAAATAGTGTTTTAGCCTCTGGAAAACTTGGTAGTGGAAAATTTTCAAAAATATTTGACTAATAAGGGTTGCATAGTAACAATTTTTGAGACACTGACTTAGCCTACACTTCTTTTCCAGCATGACATTTAGTAGGGCACATTTCATTTATATAAACATATATGTATTACATATCTATGTATAAGATATACAGTTGGACTGCCATATCCATGGTTCTGTATCCACAGTTCTTCACCAGTGGTGGGTGGACAATATTTGAAAAGAAAAAAGTTACATTATTGCTGGTGGTTGACATGTACTAGGAAATAACACCTATAATGGTTGCATCTGCACATGGACAGGCATCTTTTTCTTGCCATTTCCTAAATAATACAGTATACCAACAATTTATATAACATTAACATTATACTAAGTATTACAAGTAATCTAGAGATAATTTAAAGCAGACAGGAAGATGTGCATAGGTTTCAGGCAAATACTACCCCATTTTATAGAAGAGACTTAAGCATCTATGGATTTTGGTATCCACAGTGGCCTTGGAGCTGATCATCCCACCCCCACCCCAGATACTGAGGGGCAACTCTTTGCACATATTAAGCATTATACATGTATTTATATGAACTTATATGATATTTGTATACATATATCATATATGTGTATCATGAATGCACATATAGGGACACTTTTTAAAAACTGAAATCTCACAAAACACTCAGAGATCAGTAGACTCTAGTCTACTCTAGACTAGAACTTTTCAAACCAAGACCCGAGGACGTTAGATCTCAGGAGTTCAAAGAATGTGAACTAGTTGATATTTGCGAAGTACTTCGTACATACATGTACAGGATGAAGGAAAAGTAGATTTACAGTTGTTAGTATGTAAAATACAGTTTATTTTTTATTATTTATTAATTTTTATATTATTTCCATATGAACAACTATAAACTTATTTTGTTTCACCCTGCATATAAGTATATGTGTGCATGTCTACATTTCTGTAATATAAGTTTATAGCTTTTACTAGATTCTCAAAGGTATCTTTCATCAAGAACAGTTTAAACAACAATGTTTTATACTCAATTTTGTATTATTTGTTCAGACTCACTCAGCAAAAAGAGTTACTTTCCTTTTCTGTGTCAAAATATGAACCTCTTGGATAGAATAACGTATATTCTGTACTCTTCAATGTTAACCTTTTTCACATCAAAAATCTGAAGAAATTTGAGTTAGGTCAAGCCCTAATCAAGTTTAATTTCCACGGCATAAACTCTCCAAATTTAATTAATCAGCTTTGCTGAGTTCAGTAGAATTCTTTCAAAAGCAATAACACACACGTCTAAACATGCACACTGTCATTCGAGACCCAAATCAATTCATGCAACCACTGCCAAATGATGGGGGAGGGGTGATATGTTGTATCACCTACACTAAAATATAAATTGTTATAAGGAACAAATTGTGTTGATTGTGAAGCCTAAACTTTAAGTTTGTTAATCTTTAAATAACAAGACTGTTATTATAAGACTGTTATTATAATTATAAGATTGTTATAGCATCTAAGACTGCTACTAAGTCATCTGCCTTATTTATTTATTTATTTATTTACTGACTTATTATCTTCCATGTCATTTGAAACAGAAGCCTGGTGAAGGCAAGTCCTGCATGTGGTAGGTAGAGTAGACAGGCTCAGATTCACCTGTCCCAACTTTCTTTTGCAAAAACCAGAAAGCCAAAGACAAACTTTTTCCAGAACACATGCCAGGTAAGTTTCCAGATGTGACTTATGTTCTTGAATCGCATGCATCTATTGAATCTGGAATTATGTGAGATGGAGAAAGAAGCAGAAAATGTACAAGGTTTCCATTTTGTGGGGACAGATCAAGCAGGTCTGATGCGGCCTTGAAACGAATGGCTCCAGCTTTTGTATTTTCATCTTGGAATTGCATCTAAGATGCTGAGATCTGCACACATCAATTAGACAAGTCTTCTGGATTCTTCATCTTCTCTTTTTAAATTTTTTAAAAATAAGAAATGTATATACTTAAGGTGTACAACATGATTTGATTGCTTTATTTTTCTGGTTGTGGCAGAGACAGCAGTCAGTCACGGTGTCCCAGCCATTCCAATGGTTTGCAAGGACCCACTTCCTTCTACTAAATCCATTTTTGCTGAAAATAGAATGGTTTCTGTCTTTCATAATTTTTTCTGGCTGACACTGGGGCACCCACTTTTTGTTGACTGAATGAATACAGTGTCAAGAAGCATAAAATGCATTTTAAAGAAAACCAACACCAGAGAGAACGTTCATTTGTTGAGTTCTCCAGGAAGCAAACTCTAAGACACAGATTTGCACAGTCAGTTCATGGGAAGGTGCTCTCAGAACCAATATCTGGACTGGGCAGTGTGGGAAGTTGAACTACGACGCATTTGCAGAAAATCCATCAGCCAATCAGAATAGTTCTCATGAGTTCTCCAGAACTAGAGAGAATGACATGCTTTCATACTCTTAGACCAACTGGTTGTGGATGGAAATCCTCTCAGAGGGAGGCTAGGCCATGCTCCCCTTGAGCCTGGGCAAGTCCCAAACGAGAATTTCTGTCTTAGCTGAGAGCTGTCAGCCACCGGCACTCCCAACCTCTGGGGAGATGAGTGCTTTAGTTCTGGGAGGAGCAGAAGTGGGTCTGGTAGTGCATTGTGGCACCTCACAAAGAGAGCTTTCAGGAAAAGTAGTTGTGACTTTGGACCAGAAAGCCTGGATTTCAATACTATTTCTACCACTTATTAGCTGTGAGAACTCAGAAAAGTCATTTAACTGTCTGTTTCCTCAACTATAGAAAGGAAATATATTATTTAAATATAAATATATATGTTAAACTTTTGTTATCATAGATTCAAAAGAGCATTGCAATCTGAAGATCTTACTATTAAAAATTTCACATATTATTCTGCAGAAAGTTTGGCTCAAAATAATGATCTGCTTTTTAATCAGTTCTCTAAAAATTGGAATAACATAGAGAAAATTAAAGAAAAAGCAAATCAAAGAGAAAGAAATATGGTTAAGGTACATTTCATTTAGTCATTTAGTTTTATAAATTCTTTTGATATGAGTTTATCAAATGACATCTTATTGTGAAGATACTCTGTGAAAAGAATCAACTTTCATTAGGACATGTCTGTCACACAGAACATTGATGGACACTGACCTTCTCTGACTTTAAAATAAAATAAACTATCCAACACTTTTGTAACAGCATTACTATATATCAACAGGACTGGAAGGGCATTCCACGTGAGAATTATGAGCTATTTTTCCCAAACCAACCTCACACTCCCTAAACTTTTTATCACTGTTATCTAGATGTAATAAAAAAAAAAGACATTAAATTAAAGCCATACTGCCTTGTCAATTTTCAACACACAATCTCCCTCAGTCCTGCTCACATTTTAGGATTCACTACAGTAATCAAGGTCCTATATTAAGTGTGCCAAAGATAACATGGCCAGTGGAGGAAGGGTGATATTTTACCACCTACACAATTTCCTGTTGGGAGAATTGATGGTCACATAGTCTGTATTCTCTGTCAAGAACTAGTTTGGTTGCCTCTTCTTCCTCAGGTGGGCAAATAAATAAGTGAACCATCCTTACACTAAAACCATAACACATCTCCTTTAAGAGGTAGCCAACCACTGGTTTGGTGAATATTGTACTAAATTCTTCTGCTCTGATTAAACTCTAGGTGAGCTTTTTTCCCCTTTCTTTTTATGAAGTGAAATATACTCGTAGAAAAGTATACATATTAAGAATGTGCAGTTCAATGAATTAAGTAAGCAATTTTAAGATCCATACTAACTTTCTTATAACTACTTAGTTCACTCTGAGTTTCTTGAAAAATTTCAAATCAAATAAGAAAAAAATCCAATAATAAAACTCAAAATGTATTAAATAGATCCTTAGAGGAAACATATGTGAACTACAAAGAATAAGACTGAAATTTTACCAAGAGACAACCATATCCTAAAGTAGTGGAAAACTAGCCAGGTTATATGATAACATACCACCCTTGCCTCGAATTGCAAGCTGTATCAGTTATCAATTTCTGTGAATTAACCACCCCAAAACTTGGTGACTTAAAAGACAGCCCAGGTCCCAACTCAAAATGGCTTTCACATGTCTGCTGGCATCTCATTGACTAGGGTTCATTGACCAAAGCAAGTCACATAGGCAAGCCCAGGTAAATGAAAGGAACCATGTAAGTGCAGGCGTTATGGAGCAGAGGGCCATACTGTAACAATCTACCACTTAAGCCAACTAAATTCCCTAAAGTGGAGAGATTAATGGAAATCTGAAGAAAACTGAGCCGTCCATGTATGAGGGTAAGACCCAACCCTCTACTACTCACTAGCCATGCAACTTCGGAAAGACCAGCTATGCGTCTCAGGTTCCACTGAGGTAAAATGGCATAATAATAGAGATGAGGGTAAGGTTAGTACACACAGAAATTTTTTAAATTATTAATTTTATGTAAGAATAAATTATTAAATTCTTGTGTTTTATGCTATGAGTTCCACCAAATTAACTAATTGTTTCCTTTATTGTTTAGAATTATAAAAGGTGCATATTGTCTACACTACCTAACATATGAATGAGAAATCTAACATACAAACTTTTTAAAACTTGCATTATACTGTAAACACCCTAATTAGAGTGTTTTATCTTTTCTTACAGTATCATGGGATAGACACTATAATTTTGGATCAGATGGCGAGGAACTAGGTTTTGCATCAGGGCTGCTCCTCAACACAGACGTGTTGTGCTGCCTTTTACTCAGAGGGCTCTTTATGGAACGTAAGTAAGTGGTGTCCTTTCAGTGTCAACGGTCAGATAATTGTCATGCCCATAAGGCAGCTTACCAAATGAAGTCTTGTTCCCAGTATTTAAACCCAAAACTATCCCTCCAAATTCTTAAACTGTAGTGCATAGGTAGGGGGTGGATATGCTACAGGAACAAAAGAACCCACCACTAATTTTTAAACAAGCCAGCTGGTTTCCTTCTCAGTAAAGGATGGGTAGGAAGTGGCTCTGACCCCAGAAATTCAGAAAAATCCACCCAAAGCTTTCATGGGTGCTTCAGAGGCCAATTTGCCCAGCTTTGGGGAAGGACAGAGAGTCACTACATTGAAAGGGCCTTCTGTTACATGAGATGGACCTTGTATACATTTACTTACACATATACCCTATTGGTCAGAACTCAGTCCATGGTCACACTTGGTCACACCTAGTTATGAGAGAAGCTGAGAAATACAGTCTGATTGAAGAGCCATTTTCTCAGGAAAAAACAGGGGAACAGATTGAGAAGGGACCAGTAATATTCACCATGTAGGACATCTGAGTGCCCCCCCTTTCTCTCTCTCTCTCTCATACACACACACACACACACACACACACACACACACACAATTAGAGTCTTCTATACTCTACCTAGATAAGTACATTTAGTGAGAATCAAAGCAGCTGTTTGAAAACAGTGTGGTGATGGGTGTAGGGGATGTATAAAGGGACTGAATGGTAATGGGAAAAAAATACATTAAAGATCCAAGTATAAATAAATAATAAATGTAGTAATATTTCTCTAAAAATTATTAAATATTTATTTTTAAAGTTTATTTTCTAACCATTTTCTTAGTTTAAGATGGTAGTTGGCTATCCAAGAATAGACCCCAGGCCAGTAGAGCCAACAACACTTAGGAATTTTTTAGAAAAAGTGGAATGAGAATGCTTGGGCCCAACTCAGGTTTGCTGAATCCTCTAGGGGCAGAGTCCTGCAATCTTTAAACATGGGACTAAGGACATGAGAATAAGCTATGTGCACTGATTGTTTTGATATACACAGGCAGAAAATGTTAGTTAACTTGCTAGTGACTTATTTTTGCATTTACTAGAAGATAATAATTAATTCTTTGTTTGCTAAGTAAAGTAAGTCATGATTTTGTAAACATATGTGAACTTCTGGTTGTCTTGTCTCTTAGGTAATGATGGTAATAATCACATCTCCTGGATGCAATGACACCAGAGTGTCTAGGAGGTCTCCTGATGACAATTTTCCTTGCTTTAATTGTTCTGTAAATATAATGGCTATAATGAGCAAGCAGAGTGGGGAGCCAGCGTACAGGAGCACTGTGTTTCTCATAATCCTTTTTCCCGATTTCCATTAGCTTGGTTTTGTTTTCCAATTGGAAATAATGAAGTTCTCAATGTTTTTTGACAGCCAAAAACAATGTTTACATGACCTACATAATTTGCATGGTAAATTCCATGCACAAGTGACTAAATTTTAACTTCAGAAATATATTATCTTCCTGAGTTTTCAAACAAAAAAGCCACCTTTAAACATGACTCAAGATAGCCAAGTCTTTCAATCTTGACAGTATTAACAGAGTTGTCTAAGATAATGTTCAATTTTATATACTAATTTAAAAGATTCATTTCAAGTTTCAATAAACCTTAGGTTATTGGCTATATACTAGAAGCTGGTTCTTACCATCAGTGAGACTAGAGTGCATTTCCCCTTTTCTCTGTGGTCTGTAAATTCTCATTATCATCTAAACAGATCTGGACATGTGGGGAAATTGGAGATGCAATAAAAGATAATACCGGGAATTCAACCCAGGAAAATCAGCATAAGAGAAAGTTGTTTGACCTAAAAGAAAATTAGTAGGCAAACATGAATTTATCTGAAAAACATTTCCTTCCATTAATTTTGGGTTTTGATGCTGATATTTTCATGTAATTGCTAGGTTAGTATGAGTCACTACTAAACAGTATAGAGAAAAGAAACCCTAAAACACTTGGATTCCAATAAGCACAGTGGTGTGAAAGAAACCTTGTGGTAATACATAGAACAGGTGGCAGAGTATAATGGACACAAGCCTAGGGATGGAATTTAGTGAACTAAGTTGATTCCAAAGTCGACCCTAGCCTACTAACTTTTGGCATTTTACTTCACCTAACTGGATACAACTCCAAATTCAATTTCTAATTGTACTACCTCTGACTAATTAATGTTCCCTTGGAAGAATGTCCTCATTTGTAGGATGATTATTAAAATATCTAGTTCATGGAGTTTTTGAAGTAGTAACTGTGATTATGTAGGTATAGCAGAACAGGAACCCTGTGCTGCATACCCTTCACTTGATTCTCAGCCCTGGTTGGCTGAAGTGATTCTATGAAAGGTGATCAATATTAACAAGAAAGACACCTTCCACTTGGTAGACTCCTATTTTCCTTCTATAATGAAGAGAAGATTATTTTCCTTATATCATCAACAAAAGTTAGTCTCTCTCTCTCCCTCCCTCAATTTCTCTCTTCCTCTCTCTCTCTCTCTCTCTCTCTCGCGCGCGCACACACACACACACACACACACACACACACACACACAGAGGACATCTGGATAGCCATCTTAGCATCAAGCAAGTATGAAGACAATGTTACTGGAACAATAACAAAGTTCTAAGACATTTACTGGACTCCAAGTGTGTTTACAATAAGCTAGATGGATGTCTTCTGTCTGATAATGTATTATACTTGCATACCCACTGAGACGCAGTGGGGACACATGTCAAGAAACCAGGTTCCAGCATCGTGCTGATCACAATGTTCAGTTAAGTAGTTGGTCATGTTGCAGCTGACCTTACAGACACAGGGCAGGTCTGAGTTTCTCCCTCAACCCCTGGGGTGTAATATAGACAAATCCTGGGTGAGAGTGAGGGTAAGGAGAGTGGATGTATAGGCAGAGGCTGTTCTTAAGATTTCTCATCAGTTCCTTACAATAGGACAAACTACAGATAACTTCTGCTTTCCCCCAAAATAAAAGGTAGGGGAGTTCACTTTCAGAAGTATTTTATACTGCAGTCTTTCACACCTCAGAATTAATATTAATTGCATTTTTGCCCTGAAGAATACATGAACAAAAATCCATAGTACGGTTTATCTGTTTAAAAAGTTCCAAAGCCTGCAGAAATGAGGAAAGAGAGTGTTTGTGGGATTTGCATGTTGTGTGCTTTTCATAGGAAGTTCTCAACAAATTACAGCTCTAATTGCAAAGATATCACACCTTGATGTCACACCTTAGGCAAGTTACTTATTATCCATAAACATGAGTTTCCTCAACAGAAAGTTGAGAATTATGAAGAGAATAAAATCCACTTTATAATATGACAGAAGGAAAAAATATGGGATTTTAAACAAGAGTCTTACTCTTTTGATACTTCCCTCTAATATGGTGATGTATGTTTTATGTCCCTAACAGAGCATTGAGGAGAGAGACGGACACAATTTCTAAAAATTTAATTATTTTTAAGGAAAGGCTATAATTTCACTGCTTCTAGAAATGCTTTATGCCAATAAAGTGTGGAGAAACAAAGAAAGGTGCTCTTTGTGTTAGAAAGTCCCTAAAAGTATTTTTGGGTTTACAAAATAGACCTTGCAATAGTTTGGAGTAGATAGTTAGAAGCTTAAATTTTTAAAATTACTTCAGACCCTCGTATACTGGAACTGAAGGTATACTGAAGGTTCCAGTATAAGACTAAAAACAAACTGGTTTAACAGTAACCCTAGGAGGACACACAAGTTCCAAAAATAAGACCACTGGTTGTTCCAGCAAATCTCTTAGTTTATAGGATCTTTATTCCTAACTTCTGCCTTACCACCATCTATTGACTAACAACCTAACCTTTAAAGCCCTATAAAAACCTTCCCTTACACTCATTTTAAGATATTATTACTTCAGACTGACACTATCTTTGCTCAGGGGGTTTCATACCAATCCACTTTCCCTGCAGGGGGTCATAAGAGAGTTTTGACACATTGTAGATGAGAAAAAAGAAACCCAATTTTTAAAAATGGATAATGGTAGACTATTATAGAAAGAGGAAATCTAAGAAGAAATACAGAGTCCTTTAATATGCAGAGTGTCAATGGAGACCCAAGAAGAAATCCCCAAGGTTGGAAACAAGTAATGGCATTTTCCAATCAGCAAGATAAAAGTAAATATTTACTACACTGCTGGCTTATAACATCAACCTACTCTGCTTACTCTAACTTTTGGGAAAGTTTAGCTGTGCAAAGGACCTCATGTTATTACTAATTTACTTTCTGGTGACTATAGGTAACAAAACTGTATGACACACTTGAATTGCTAAGAGAATAGTTCTTAAATGTTCTCACCATACGCCAAAATGTTAACTACATGAGGTGATGGATGTATTAGCCATTTTTATTTTGGTAATCCTTTCACAATGTGTACATGTATCAAATTGTTACATTGTGCCTTAAACATACAAAATGTTATATGTCAATTATATCTCTATGAAACTGGGTAAAACATCATTCCCTATGAAGAGAACTGGGGGACATCCCCCAATATCATGTCCTCCATAGGGACATGCCCCCCAGTTCTCTCCAAGCAACATAATATTGGGAGATTTTTCCCCAGTTCTCTCCACAGGGAGTGATGTTTTCCACAGTTTTGTAGAGATATAATTGACATATAACATTTTGTATGTTTAAGGTGCAATGTAATAATTTGATACACGTACATATTGTGAAAAGATTACCAAAATAAGAATGGCTAACACATCCATCACCTTACATAGTTACCATTTTTGTGTGTGGTGAGAACTTTTAAGAACTATTCTCTTAGCAATTCGAGTGTATCATACAGTTTTGTTACCTATAATCACCATGTTGTACATTAGATCCCCAAAACTTATTCATTTTATAACTAGAAGTTTGTACCCTTTGACCAACATTTCCCCATTTCCCTCACCCACTAGCCTCTGGAAACCACCATTCTACTCAGGGGAAAATAAAATTAGAGAGAAAAATAAATAATTCAGAAAAAAAAATTGGCATTAAATGCAAAAGGTAATTAAATAAATGAAAGTCTCTGATAACCCAGAAGGGTGTCTTTCAAGGGAAATGGTTTATTTTTCAAATTACCAGGATTGCATTTTGTAGACAATTTATTTCAAATATTAAACAAAAAGGTAATCCCAAAAGATCAAAGACTTTAGGGACCCCCAGGTTGTTGACATCTGTGCCACTGCCACATGAACATTAAACAGGATAATAAGCAATGAATGAAAAATAAATGTTTGCTTTAATACAAATGTTAATGATTACCTGGTCTTTAATGTCAATGTATCTAAGTAGATTAGTGAGAAGGAGTATGGTTAAAAAAGAAGAAGAAAGTTGTACTGGTTTCCTATTGCTGCTGTAACAAATTACCACAAACTTTGTGTCTTAAAGCAATACAAATTTATAACTTAACAGTTCTAGAGGTTTGAGGTTTAAAATCAGTTTTACTTGGCTAATTTCAAGGTGTCAGCAGAACCTCTCAGGGAGAATCTTCCTCTTTGCCTTTTACTAGCTTCTAGAGGTTACCTATACCTCTTGGCTGGTGGTCCCATCATTCCAGCCTCTGCTTCTGTCATCACTTCTTTCTCTGAGTCTGCACTTCTGCCCCTGTCTCATAAGGACCTTTATGATTACATGGGGATCCCTGCCCTGGATAATCCAGGAAAAATTTTCCCATCTCAAGATTATTACTCATATCTCCAAAGTATCTTTTGCTGTGTAAGGTAACAAGAAGGAAATTTTACCTGTTGCAACAGCCAGTCAGAAAAGGACAGACACCATATGATTTTGCTTATATGTAGAATCTAATTTAAAAAATAAACAAACAAAATAGAAACAGACTCATAGATACAGAGAACAGACTGACAGCTGTCAGAGGGGTAGATTGTTGCAGGGCTGGGCAAAAAAGGTAAAGGGGTTAAGCAAAGAAAAAAATAAAACTCACAGATGCAGACAACAGTATGGTGATTACAAGAGGGAAAAGGAGCTGGGCAGAGGTAGAAAAGGGTAAAGGGAGTAAAAATGGTGATGGAAGAATACTTGAGGTGGTGAATACACAATAGAATATCTAGATGATATAGAATTGTGCACTTGAAAACTATATTATTTTATTAAGCAATGTCACCCCAATAAATTTAATTTAAAAATTAGGATGTAGATATGTTTAGGAGGCTATTATTTTGCTTACACAAGATGTGTCTAAATTATTGCATAAGTATAATAGGACTGAGAAATACAAAGACCCATGAGAGGAGTGGCAGGCAGTGATGTGAACACCTGAGTGCACACTCAGCAGAATTAAGACAATAGAATTCTCAGTGCAGGTCTTGACATTCAAGAGGCAGGGTGTAGTAGAAAGTGCTTGGAGCTGCAAAAATTGCTTTGAGTTTAAATCCTATCACATTCTGTTTTTGTGGTATTGAGCAAACTGTTTATCATCACTGAACAAGCAGAGTAAACTTCTCCTGAGTGCAGCCACTGTGCAGGTAAAGGCTTCACCTGCACCCTCTCGCTTATGCTTTATCACTCCTGTAAAGGTTGGTCCCATTGTAAATTGAAGAAGCTGAGAATTTAGCTTAGCATTATTGTCCAAAGTTAAAGAAAATTTATCTAGTTAATAAATTGACTCTTTGTTTCTTTACTATTAAAATAAGGGCATGAGTAATGCCTACTTCATAAGTTTGTTGTGAGGATTAATGTTTCAGGACTACTTTTTAAGCTGTTGTAAAATTAAATAGTGATAAAATATAGCATTTAACTTCTCTGGGGATTAAATGAAGCAACACATGTAAATTAGCCTAGTTGTTCCCTGATTCATAGTATAGTAGTACTTAAAAAATATTGTTTCCCTCTCCCTCATACTTTTTTATATTCATCATAATTTTATTTTTTATTAAATATTTTATCGTTCTATTACAGTTGAACCAACTTCTCCCTCTTTGCCCCTTTGCTCTCCTCTGCCCAGCCAACCCCCTGCTCCTGCAAGTCAATCCCCATTCATATATGTTCCTTAACTAGTCCCTTTCTCTTCTTTCCACCCTTATCCCCCTGCCCTCTTTCCTGTGGTTACTGTTAGTCTGTTCCCTGTTTCCATGCCTCTGGTTATATTTTGCTCATTTGTTTGTTTTGTTCATTAGATTCCTCTTATAGGTGAGATCATACCTTCTTTATTGTTAGAAAAAGGAAAAGGTTATTTTCAGGGTGACAGAAATATTGGATATTGGAGTGGCACATGCAATTTCACATTCTTCTTGGCCACATCTGAAAATCACAGGTAGACTCTGGACACAGTATTTGTCGTTCCTCTTATCTCTATGTCTTTATTTCTAGTTATCTTCCTTGCGATCCTAAGGAATTAGCCAAGCATGACCCTAGAGGGCAGGTCAAGTACATCTCAATGAAGTACGACTTGGAAGGGAAGAGAATATAGGGTACAAAATAAACTATCCTACTTAGCAAATGAAGTCACTTCCACTGTTCATTTCCCCCTGGCTTCTAGGTATTTGTACTTTCCTGAGTACATGCAAATTATAAGGTCAGGTATTCACACAAGGCAAAAGATTTCCAGTACAGAACTGTATATCTAAAAATTTCAAGAGATGGAGAAATAGAGATGGTTTAAATTATGCTTTGTACTTTTGCAACAGAATCCTCATTTCCTTAGTGGATGGAATAAGATTTTATGGGTTAGTTAGCCAAGGAACTACACCTATTTTGGCACTATTTCATCAGCAACATCACATATGACAATTTAGAAGATGGCAGGGGAATGAATGAAAGTCACGCTAACCTCCTCCCAGGACCAATCTGGAATTACAACCAAATTGTGGACAAATCACCCAAAACAAACAACTGAACTGAACAATAGCGAAAGAGAAGTCTTGTAACCTCAGACAGACAGAAAAATCAGCTACAGCACAACCTAACTGGTAAGAAGTGCATTGGAGACTAGAGAAGGCTGGCTGTGCACCCACAGGTGGCAGTACCAGAGGGATAATTAAGTGGCTGGTTGGGTCCCCTTGGAAAAGTGGGGTCCAAACCCTAGGCTGGAAGCCCCAGCCTACAGCACCAGAACCCAAAAAGAACACAGATAACAACCAGCTCTGAAAAGTGGCAGGGCTGCTCTCTGCCAGAGATGGGTAACTGGAGACTGATAGAGCATTTAAAGGGCCAAAGCATAAATTTACATTTGCAACCACTTATCCTGGGCTCCAGCAAAGGCGGGGGTAGAGTAGGCTAGAGACTCCTGAGGAGAGACTAGGGATGGAAGCTTTGGGGAGAGAATTGAGAGAGTAGCTGCCGGGATCCAGGTGCTGAATCAACCCCCATACAGCAGCAGCCATCCTGCTCAGACAGACCACTCCCCTCCCAGCAGCAGCCTGAGGAAAAGCAATAGCCCTACCCCCAGGAGGGACTCTGCCCCGCTCTATGGTGTTTAACCTGATTGCTAAGTGCAGAGTGACTAGATTAACAACTGAAGGAGACAGTCACAGACAGTAGATCCCTGCAAGTCTAGAACAGACTGCCTAAGGTCAGACAAGGTCAATATCTGACATCACCAGGGGTGGATCCAGAAAGAAAAAAACAATGGTAAATACTAGATGCTACCCAGACAAAATATACCACACCATACCCCATGATTTACAATGTTTTCTTTCCTGGATAGTTTTTTAACATTCATTTCTTGTCCATCAAATTTTAACATATTAAGTCACTAGATTTTATGCTATAGTTTATTTCAATTCACATAATTTATCCCTACCCTCTCTTATCCCATTTTACCTTCTACTTTCCTCTCATTATTTTCATTTTAAGTTTTGTTTTCTCTCTTGCTACAACTTGTTTCCATTCCTTACTCTTACTATTTTTTCCTCATCCAGCCTCACAAAACCAATTTTCTTGTGAATGGTCACCTCACATCCTTTTTACCCTGCTATTAAAATACCCATATTCTCTCTTCACCTTTAGTAACTTTTGCTCATTCATTGTGGATAGGGTAGCTGTTGTTGAATTTTTTCAATTTTATCTCTAGATCTTCACTAATTTTGTACTTCAAATCTCAAATTTTACCAGCACCCTTTCCTACATTTTTTTTTGTCTCAAATTTTCAATTTTGCTTTGCCTTAGTTTTCTTTCTTTTTTTTCTTTCTTCATTTTCTCATCCTGCTCTTATATTTTTCTGTATTCTCCTTTTTTCTTTTTTCTTTTGCTTTTCATCTCAAATTTTAATTCTTCCCTGCCTTAGCCTGGTTTTCATTCCTCTCTCTTTGTATTCCCTCTCTCTCTATCACTTCAAAATCGCCTCCCATTCTCCTAGACATCTCTTAAGTTTTTCTTTCTTTATTTCTTTTTCCCCCTTATTTCCATCCCTCCTATATTAATTTTATCTCATTTGTTGTTGATAATACTGTGGTGGATCTCCAAATTCGCTCTTATATTTTTATTATTTATTTACTTTCCTTTCTTCCTTTTTCTTTCTCTGTCTCACTTTATTTTATTTTAATTTCTGTTAAAACCTAATACTATATGCTTCACTTCTCTTACTCCATTCCGCCTTATTCATTCCCTTTTTTATTCATGATGTAAATTTTACTTTCTCTCTTCACATTGCTCCAACTCCCAGCTCTTATTAGTGTTCCCCACTCTACCCTCTCAAAATTACTTTTCTTTCAGTAGGTCATCTCATATTTGCTCTCCTTTCTTATAGCAGTCTTAATCTCTTTATACCCTTATTAATACTGGTTCATTTGCTGTTGAAAGTGGGATTGCAGGGGCTAGTTATTTTTGTGGGTGTGAGATTGTTTCCTAGGCTTAGTGGTTTTGTTCTGGCAGCACCTGCAGAACAACACACGAGGTGTGGTGGGCAGAGTGACCCTCAGTCAAACAGCAGGAGGGAAGGACTCACCAAAGAATGACCTAACAAAAATCAAAAACCAATTACATCTAGAGAGCCAACATAGATGGCATAAAGGACATCCTAACAGCATGAAGTTCAGGAGAGTAAGGAGGCCAAACCACTGAATATCAGATGTCTCCTACCATAGAAGTTCACATCACAAAGTCAGGTTATCAAAACAGATCAATTTAAGAAGCAGAAGCAAACAAGAAGAGTCTCACAAATAATGAGAAGATGAAGAAATAACCCCCAGTCAAAAGGAAAGGAGAAATCCTCATAAAGAGTGCTAAATGAACTAGAGGCAAGTAAACTATCAGACATTGACTTCAAAACAATGGTTATAAGAAAGCTCAATGAGCTCAGTGGGAATTACCAAAAACTACAGGAACGCTATCAGGAGGTTACTGCAAACTATATCAGCATGAAAGAGGACATAGAAACTACCAATAAGAACCGAGAGGAAATGAAGAATACAGTTTCTGAATTGAAGGACACACTAGAAGGAATCAAAAACAGGCTAGATGAAGCAGAGGTTCAAATCAGCAAGCCGGAGGACATGGCAGGAAAAAACTCCCAGAAAGAGCAAGAACCTGAAAAATGGTTCAAAAAGAACAAATAGGGGTTAAGGGAAATGCAAGAAATATGAAATGTAATAATATCTGTATAATAGGAATTCCAGGAGGAGAAGAAGGAGAGCAAGGGATAGAAAACCTGTTTGAAAAAGTAATGATAGAAAACTTCCCTAATTTGAGGAGAGAAAATGTCACACAAGTCCAGAAGGCACAGAGAGTCCCAATCAAGAGTAAACCGCAGACGCCCACACCTAGATATCATAATTAAAATGGTAAATGTCAAAGACAAAGAGAGAATCTTAAAGGCAGCAAGGGAGAAACAGGAAGTAACATACAAGGGAGCCCCAGTAATGCTAGCAGCTGACTTATCCACAGAAACACCACAAGCCAGAAGGAAATGTCAAGAAATATTCTACGTACTGAAAAACAGAGGCCTGAAACCAAGGCTACTCTACCAGGCAATACTCTCAATTAAAATGGAAGGTAAAATGAGGAGTTTCCCAGACAAAAGAAGGCTAGAAGAACATACTTCTACCAAACCATCATTGCAAGATATGCTAAAGGGACAGTTTTAAGAAGATGAAGAAAATCAGTAAGAGAAAGAGGAACACAGCACAAAGGGAAAAAATGAGTAAGTGCCTATCAATAACTTTAAATGTAAATGCATTAAATGTTCCAATTAAAAGACACAGAGTACCTGAATGGAAGGAAATCATGACCTGCACATATGCTGCCTACAAGAGACCCATCTCAGAAAAAAAGACCTACACAGACTGAAAGTAAAAGGTTGGAAAAAGATATTCCAAGCAAATGGACAGAAAAAAAAGTTGGGTAGCAATACTTATATCAGACAAAATAGACTTCAAAACAAAGGCCATAAAAGGAGAAACAGAATGGCACTTCATAAGACTCAAAGCAAGAAACCATCAAGAAGACAAAACATTGTAAACCTACATGCAGCCAACATAGGAACACCCAAATATATAAGGAAAATCCTAGAGGACTTCAAGAAATATATAGACAGCAACATACTCATAGCAGGGGATTTTAGTATACCACTGTCAACAATGGATGGATCATCTAAACAAAATATCAGCATGGATACTGTGGAACTGAATGATGCAATAGATCAAATGGACTTAATTGGAATATATATAGAAACTTTCATCCCAAAGAAGCAAACTACACAATCTTTTCAAATGTACATGGAACACTTTCAAAGAAAGACCACATTATAGGACACAAAACAAGCCTCAGAAATTCAAGAAAATTGAAATACTAACAAGCATTTTCACAGACCACAAGGGCTTGAAACTAGAAAGTAAGGAAAAAACTCAAAAACAATCAAACTCATGAGACTGAACAGCATGCTATTAAACAATGAATGAGTTAATAATAAGATCAAAGAACAAATCAAAAAGTTTCTGGAAACAAATGAAAATGAACATACACCAGTCCAAAACCTATGGGACACAGCGAATACAGTTCTGAGAGGAAAGGTAAGAGCAATGTGGGCCTACCTAAAAAAGATAGAAATATTTCAAATAAACAACTTAACCCTACATCAATAAGAACTGGAGAAACAACAACAAACAGAGCCCAGAGTAAGAAGGAAGGAAATAATCAAGATCAGAGCAGAACTGAATGACATAGAGACTGAAAGAACCATTCAAAGGATCAATAAATCCAGGAGCTGGTTCTCTGAAAAGATAAGTGAAATCAACAAACTTTTAAAGCAGACTCATCAAGAAAAAAAAGGGAGGGGATGCAAATAAATAAAATCAGAAATGAAGGAGGAGAAATTACAACTGATACCACAGAAATACAAAAGATTGTAAGAAATTACTACGAACAACTAAATGCCAAGAAATCTGAAAACCTGGGTGAAATGGATAAATTTATAGAAAAATATAATATTCCAAAACCAAATGAAGAAGAAGCAGAAAGCCTAAATGGACCAATAAAAGCTGGTGAAATTGAAGCAGTAATCAAAAACTCCAGGGACACAAAAGCCCTGGACCAGATTGTTTCACAAGAGAATTTTACAAAACATTTAAGGAAGAGCTAAGAAGGACCCTGTCCTTCTCCGACTGTTCCAAAAAACCCAAAAAGAAGGAAGACTCCCAAACTCTTTTTATTAGGCCAGTATCATCCTAATGCCAAAACCAGATAAAGACAGAACAAGGAAAGAAAACTAGAGGCCAATATTGCTGATGAACATAGATGCTAAAATCCTCAACAAATATTGGCAAACTGCATCCACCAACACATTAAAAAGATCATCCAGCATGATCAAGTAGGATTCATACCAAGGATGCAAAGATGGTATAATATTTGCAAATCAATAAATGTAATACATCATATAAACAAAAAGAAAGGCAAAAATCACATGATCATATCAATAGATGCAAAAAAAATCTGATAAGGTATAGTACCCATTTATGATAAAAACACTCAGCAAAGTGGGAATAAAGGGGGCATACCTCAATATAATAAAGGTATATACAAGAAACCTACATCCAGCATTATACTGAATGGGCAAAAACTAAAAGCTTTCCCACTATGATGGGGCACAAAACAAGGATGTCCGATTTCACCACTTCTATTCAACATAGTATTGGAAGTCCTAACCCACAGCCATCAGACAAGAGAAAGAAATAAAAGGCATCCAAATTGGAAAGGAGGAAGTAAAACTGTCATTGTTTGAAGATGACATGATAGTGTACATAGAAAACCCTGTAGACTCCACCAACGAACTACTTGACCTAATAAGTGAATTGGGCAAAACAGCAGGATACAAAGTCAATATTGAGAAATTGAAGGCATTTTTGTACACCAACAATGAAATATCAGAACAAGAAATGAGGGAAAAATCCCTTTTACTTTAGCAACAAGGAAAATAAAGTACCTAGAAATATACTTAACCAAGGAGGTTAAATGCTGTTGGGAGATCTGGGCAGCTACATGCGAAAAAAATGAAATTCAACCACCAACTTACACCACACACAAAAATGAACTCAAGATGGATAAAATACTTAAATAAAAGTCATGGCACCACAAAAGTCCTAGAGGTGAACAGAAGCAGGAAAATCTCAAATATTCCACACTGCAATATTTTCACAGATATGACCCCTAGAGCAAGTGACATAAAGGAAAGAATAAACAAATGGGACTTCATCAAAATAAAAACGCTTCTGTACAGATAAAGAAAACTCCAGCAAAATGAAAAAGGAACCAACCATATGGGAAAATATATTTGCCAATGATACCTCGGGCAAGGGTTTAATCTCCAAAATATATAAAGAACTCACACACCTCCACTCCAGGAAGAAAAACAACCCAGTTAAAAAATGGACAAAGGACCTGAAGAGACACTTCTCTAAGATGGACATACACAGGACTCAGAGACACATGAAAGGATGCTCAGCATCACTAGCCATCAAAGAGATGCAAATTAAAACCACAATGAGATACCACTTCACACCAGCCAGAATGGCCATCAGAAACAAATCAACAAACAACAAGTGCTGGTGAGGATGTGGAGAAATGGGAGCCTTAGTGCATTGTTACTGGGAATGCAGACTGGTTCAACCACTCTGGAAAACAGTTTGGAATTTCCTCAGAAAACTAACAATGGAACTGCCTTTTGACTCAGCAATTCCACTTCTAGGATTATCCCCTAAGAATCCTGAAACACCAGTTCAAACGAACTTCACCCCAATGTTCATAGCAGTACAATTTACAATAGCCAAGAATTGGAAGCAATCTAAGTGCCCAACAGTAAATAAGTGGATCAAAATCTATGGTACATTTACACAATGGAATCCTATGCAGCAGAAAGAAAGAAAGAGCTACCACCCTTCGTGACAGCATGGATGGAACTGGAGAGCATTATGCTAAGTGAAATAAGCTAGGCAGTGAAAGACAGATACCATATGATCTCACCTATAAGTGGAACCTCATCAACAAAATAAACAAGCAAGCAAAATATAACCAGCAACATTGAAATAAAAAACAAACTGATAATAACCAGAGAGGAGGAGAGAGGGGGATGACAGGAGAAAAGGAGGGGAGGATTCATCAAGGAACATCCATAAAGGACCCATGGACAAAGCCAATTGGGGGAAGGCTTGAGGATGGGAGGTGGGAGGTTGGGGTGGGTGGGACTGAGGAAAGTGGTGGCAGGAAAATGTTGACCAAAAAAAAAATAGACAGGGGGAGGCTAAGAATAGCATAGCAAATTGAGAAGCCAAAGAACTGATATGTAAAACCCATAAACATGAAGTAAGAGGTGTGGGGATGATGGGATAGGGTGCAGGGTGGAGGGGATAAAAGGGCAAAAAAATGGGGCAACTTTAATAACATAATCAATAAAATATACCCCCCCAAAAAGAAGAAAGTAGTGATGGGAAAATGGAGGCAAACTGTACTTGAGCAATTAAAAAAAAAAAAAGTTGACTACCAAAAGAAAAAAATAGTATTAAAAAAAGTCAACACCATATGTATCATTAGTTAATAATTTATGGTGCCCCCAAAACAGAACCAGTGCTTTGTAAATATTTCATTTAAAAGCTAAGAAACTAAAAGTTAAAACCACAAAACCCCAGGAGATAATATTATCTCCACATTCACATCTAACATCCAGGCCAATTATTTAAATGAGCAAGGTTTACTCTCTAACGTTTCTCTAGTGAGTTGAAGGCTATTGAGTAAAAATGGGCATACATATGTTACATAATTTCATCTCAGCTTCCAAAATCATTTGTGTGCAATTGTTTTATTTTTCTCATTGGTCATCTATTCCTACTTGAGATTAAGTTTGCATTTAGTTTTTAGTCCTTAAATTGGATAGAATACTGTAGTTCCCTTTGAAAAAAAGCATTGGGTAGAAAATGCTGCAAGATCAGTTCTTTTTGTTTCCAGCATCATGGGAATAGTTATAGTTTGAAGTTTCTGTTTGGAAAAAAAGTATCCAGGGAGGTAAGCTAGGGAAAGATATGTAGATTGTTGGTAAATCTTGAGGTTCAAAAATGGGGGCACATCCCTGAGAATATTGCCACAATGACATCCTGGGTCCAAAAGTTGCAGGTCCAGGAGCAAGAAGAAGATCCAAAGAAGAACCACAGAGACACGCATCATGAGAGTGGTGAGCAGAGCTGCCCCCAGCTCTGTGAATCAGAAGACAAGTCACCTGAACAGGCTGCCAGCTGGGCAAGGATAAGTGTTGTCTCACATATGCTTTGTAGCCTAGGCCACCAATTGCCCTAAAATTCTCAGTGTAGTAGTAGCATCTGACCAGCTTCAAGTCTGTGCACTCAACTATATGGCCGTTCTGTGTATATACTTTCCTTTTCTATGGATGTCTGGGCCCAAACAGTGCCACTGGACATCAATTACAGTACAGAGAAAGGTGATTCTGTGTCCATACCATGAGACTGAACTGAGACATGCTAAGGCACCCTGATCAGGTATGGAAAAAGAGCAGACACCGACATTTGTCATCACATAGGAAATATTGGTTGTTTTGCTCTGAGGCCTCCATTTCCTCTCACGCACTGACAGGAAGATGCATTGTCTTCAGGGGTTACTGTTTCCTGGCCAAATGTCCTATTGTGGAACGTGACAATGACATTTTTTTAAAACCTCTAATTTATGCTTTGTCTAACACCAGTCTTAATCCTGAGCTTTCAGTTATTTAAGCCAATAATTTCACTTTTAAAGTCAATTTGAATTGATTTTTCTGCTATTTATTTCTAAAAGAGATTATGAACTGGTCCATATAACATTTCCTTTTGGTTATTAAATGTCACACTCTTCAACAGTCCATAATCTAGTGTGTGTTCTGGAACCTAAACTTAGCAAAAGCCTACCTTTTTAACACTGGAATTCCTCCAAACATGATGTCTCAATAAACACATAAAATACAGGCAAAGACAACAATTTTGTTCCAGTACTGCCCAGAGTCAATTCAGCATTCACCACTCTTCCAGCCCATGGCTTTGGGCTCTTTTCTCTCTCAGGTCTTCGTACCTTTTGTTTTCTAAATCTGCTTTTGGTTGGTAACTTGTCAGTCCTCCCCTCCTTGGTTTAGCTCAATTCCGAACTCTGCATATGGTCATGGAGAGTCTATAAGGAAACTCCTTCTACTGCTTTGGTGTAGCTAACATCAAGTCTCCTCATCACCCCGACCAACAAGAAACCCTTCCTGGAGAGGACTTCTTCACTGAGTCTTGTAGGTGTGTCACTTTTCCTATGGAAAGACTTCATTATTAACTTAGAAACAAGCAATTTTAATATGTTAAGGAAACTTAGAGATGATCATATACATATCTTAGTGGACAGGAATCTAAAAGTTCAGAGCAATTGTGTGGTTTTCTGATATCACAAAATTAGTTATAGGTATTTCAAATCATGACTGAATGTGGTTTGATTGTACTTAAAATGTTACTTATGTCCTTTAATAACAATATATGAGTAAACAACCATGAAGCACTAATTGGGGACAGGGAACTTCTCTGCTTTGTATATACCTGAAAGTGAATGAGGCTTAAATTGTCACTAAACTGGAAGCTATTTTTCTGGTAACACTTTTTTTTCCCTTGGGGTGTTCACCAGCACAAGTCAAGTCTCTGTCCATCACCATTTATCCCCCTTACCCTCTTCCACCTCCCTCCACCCACCTCTCCCCCCGCAATCGCCACACTATTGTCCGTGCCCATGTGTTCTCTTTTTTTTCTTTTCTTCTCAATCTCCCCATGCCCCCCACATCTCTCTCTGAGAGCTGTCAGCCTGCACTTTATCTATGAGTCTGCCTCTATTTTGCTGTTAGTTCATTTTATTCATAAGATTCCACACATGAGTGAAATCATATGGTACTGTCCTTCCCTGACTGGCTTATTTCAGATAGCATAATGTTCTCCAGGTCCATCCATGCTGTTACAAATTTGGTCACACTTTCTATCACCTATATAGTGTTTTGACAGAGAAATTTAGTGATGTTCAGAACTGGTTTAAATAATCCAAGCTTTAAGGGTATCTTGTTATGACCTCCGACTTGACTCTCACTTCCTGATGCTCAGATAGGTTTTCTGCCTAAAATTAGGACTTTATAACTAGGACTGAATTGGAACTCTTACTCAAGTAATTATCACCTTTTTGAATGTCCTCCCTTAATATATAGTCTCTATTCAAGCAGAACTGTTAACTCACCAAAAACATGATTTTCTCCATATTTATCCACATTCCATTTAACTTATTCATTCATTTAAAAGAACCCCTTGCAGGGGTGTCCAACCTGCAGCCCACAGGCTGCATGCAGCTCAGGATGGCTATGAATGCGGTCCAACACAAAATCGTAAATTCACTGAAAACCTTATGAGATTTTTTTGTGTGATTATGTGTCACTATATATTTAATGTATGGCCCAACACAACTCTTCTTCTTCCACTGTAGCCCATAGATGGCAAAAGGTTGGACACCCTTGCTAGGGGAATAATCAATGAACTAGCTCAGAAAAAATATTTCTGGCCATGTCTATGGAAAGTAAGGGGAAAGCATGAAAATGTTTGTCATCCTTTCAAAGTGAATTTATCCTTTTCCTGAATCAGACTTGGGCAACCCTTGGCCTCAGACTTAAGAATTTGATGTTTCTGACCAATTGCGCCTCTTGTGCTCTGAATTGCAACCCAATCTTTTCTCAGAATAGGTAATTCCTTTCTTGTATCTTTTATTTCTTGATGCTCACCTGGTCCTCCCAATCAGCATTTAAGTTGATAAACTATCTTGAATTTGAAAAATCACACACATCAAAAATAAAATAAAGTAAAACAAAATAATATTTTCTTCCCCCAATTACCTTCCCTTTATAGCCAAATTTCTGAAATAGCTATGTAGTCTATGCAGCCTTTTCACCACCGACTTACTTCTCAACGCTCTTTACTGGCTTATGACTCCATCACTCCAATGACTTCATCTTCTTGCTGAATCACCAGTGACTTCTGTATTGGTAAATGTTACTGAATATTATTTGTCTTTAATAGCATGAGGACCCTAAAACTACCTGTACAGTTGATCACTCCTTCTGGGATACTGTACTATTTTGGTTCCCCGCTCTATTTCCGACATTTCCTCCAAGTCATTTGTGCTATATAATGCAGATTCATGGTGCCTGAACCACAGTTCCTGTTTTAATAAAATGGCAACCACTCCATTTATTTGCCTGCGTTGCAGTAAGAAATAAAGGAGATATTATACAGGAAGTCCTTACCACGAAATCATAGAATATAATAGATCCTCAAATATTATTAAAAATTTTAGGTAAAAACAAAAATGTATTATTATATTATATGATGTATTAAGTGGTAATTCTGTCCATTCTACGAATAAACTCTTAGCCTAGGGACAGTCATTCTCTATTGCTAATACAAATATATAGTCCAAGTTATTTTGATTATTTCAACCATTTCAAGACAAATCAATGATATGCCTTTCCAATTATAAAAATTCAAATTAAGGGTCAGGACAAAAGTTCTTCAAATAGTAAGTTCTTGTGTAAACTTAAAATATGATTTATAAAAATTGACATAAATAGAATTAATTTTGAAAGATATAGATAAGACCTAATTTTGGACCTGAGGAGTCCACAGACAATTTTTTACTTCTTTTTCTTTGACAACACATACTGTCCTTGTGGACCAAGGTAGGATAACTGACTCTAACTTATGTAGTTATAGACTATAATCCTCCTTTATCCTCAAGGATGGTTATAATAATCTAAAGAGTGGCAATAAATTATCTCCATTTTGTGGGTTAATGTCCCTGGATCATTCTCTTCTCTTAATGTTGGGAAGGAAATGTGACTTACTTCTAACCCAAAAGATATGGCAAAGATGATACGATGTCATTTCCATTGTTATATTACATTAGATTATAACTTTCATATTGCTAGAAAACTCTTTGTTGACTCTCTTCCTTGCTTGCTTCAAGGAAGTAAGCCTCCATACTGCAAGACCCACATGGCAAGAAAATGAGGGTGGCCTCTTTCACACAGATAGCAAGAAACTGAGGTCTTCAGTCCTAAAAACTTCATGGAAGTGAAACCAGTCAACAACCCTGTGAGCTTCAAAAAACATTCTTCTCCAGCTGAGCTTTCAAATGACAGCACAACCCTGGTTGACACCTGGATTCCAGCCTCATGGAGGACCCTGAAGCAGAAGATCCAACTAAGCCACACCTGGATTTTGACCTACAGAAACTGAAATAATAAATCTGTATTATTTTAATCTGCTAAGTTTGTGGTAATACAAACAACATGTGATCCAATCAAAGCCCTCCTTGAAAATATATGCACAGTAGGAAGGTAAAATTCTCTTTCTCTGGGGTTAGAAAACCTTGCAATTTATGTAGTCACCACATGATGTGAATATTTATGTATAATAGAAAACACTAGATCTCACATTAAAATGTAGAAGAGACAAGCAGAGAGAGAGATGAAATGAAAAGGGCAGAGGGGAAAAAAATCCAGTAGTTCTAAAGCCAAGTATCTGCTCCTGATACCATAATTCTTCCAGCATTTTTTATTGTTGATTCTGTGACAAGCCTCTCCAGTATTTTTCCCAGTTTCATAAGTCAACAATTTATTATATTGCTTAAGTTAGTTTGAATTAAAATTGAATTTCTATCACATGAAACCAAAATCTTACTTAAAAATAGGAAGAAACTGATGAAAGTAAAATAGGATGATATTCCTCCAAATTTTATAACTCCTCAAAGTTAGTGCATAAACATGAGGTCAGAAATTCTTATTATTACTGTTCCCTTAAGAACAAGTTATTGTGTAAGTAATTCTACCACTTACATCTATGTAAATGTTATCTAACTATCCTTCTGTCTTTCCTTTAAAAATACAGATAATATACTTGACAGCATTATTATGACAAGGAAATTAGTACACATCAATGTGAGAGACAAAACAAAAACTCAATAAATATTAGCTGCTATTAATATTATTATCATTATTATCCCCACTAAGAATGCAACATAAGGATTCTCTCCACTGGAGGCACAGCATTTACTGAAGATTAAGCAGTAATATGGAAACTAGTGAACATTGTGATGTCTATTATTCTTCCTTCCTTTGTGGAAGTTGTGAGCAAGTGACAAAAAGATTTTTCAGTGGACCAGTGACCTCAGTCTTAAATAGACTGAGGGGATTCTTAAATATAAATTTGCATGTTTAACAAGCACTGCTTTCTGCAGAGAGGACCTCAATGTAATTGCATTATATTAGAGGACCTCGATATAATACTCCTTTAGGTTAGGGGTAGAATCTAATGTATCATGAATATACAAGCTTAACTATTGAATAGCTTCATTAGCTTTAATAAAACATTCCTCAATGAATGCTTTGGTTAAGATGTGTTTAATAAGTCAAATAATTAAGGATAGATGGAAGGAGGGGCAAAAGAAGAAAATGAGAGAAGAGAGGGATAAATTTTTTATTACCAAACTTTATTCAAAATATTTATATATTTATAAAAATTCTACCTTCTCTGAGATGGGATTGAAGTCCACCAATTAAATCTGCCCTGTTACTCCTGTTTAAGAAGGAGGTCACTGACATAATAACTAATTGTTTATATTAAACCCAATGAAGCAGAAATGTTGCAAAAATTCATAAAGAAGGAAATGCTAACCAGTCTTATTTTAGTTGACCAGCATAACTCTAATTCCAAAACCTGATAAAGAAATTACCAAATATACTTATATGCATATATATGTTAAAATACATTATTACAGATCACTACCCTGTAAATATAGAAAAAAATTAAAATATTATCAAAATAAATTCAAAATATGTAAAGAGTTTAATACATCACAACTAAGCAAGATTTATCTTGAGGTTTCAGGATGACTTAATTTTTAAAAAATTTTTATTTAGTGTATTGGAGGTTAATAAAATTATAAAAAATCAATCAATGCAATTCAAGATATTAATCAAATAGAAAAGCCATATGGTCATTTTAGTAGATGCAGAAAGAGAAGTTAACAATTCAATACCCATTTATGATGAAAATTATCAACAAACTGGAAATAGAAGGGAGCTTTTTTATTCTAATAAATGGTATCTATGAAAAATTCTATAAATTAGGTCATGTACTATTGAAATAATCAACACTTTCTTTTTAATTTGGAAAAATACAAGAATGCTGCTCTCCTCTCTACACTTGCATTCACAGCACTGCTGTACAACAGGAGAGACCCTAACAATGTGCCCATATGATCACTTTTTTGGTAAAGTTTGCAAAACTAAGATATTTTAACTGCATTTGATTAAGAACACTGTCTCTTCCCAGGCTGACTTCTCCATCACAACTTTTCAGTCAGGTGGTGGTTATATTTTTAAAATTCTCATAATGATATTTTGAGTTGGAAAGACATTTAGTCTGGGTTTAGTGAAACGTGAGTGAAATAATCTTAATCGGGGTTTCCCAAAGTTGACAACAATTATAAGATTTTTTACAAAATTATTAACAATGATTTGTAAGGCCCAAATAAACTTTTCTAAATTATCAAGAATAATTTTTAAAAATTGCTCCACAAGACTAAAGGATAATAAAATTATATATATTTTTACTCTACTGAAATAATATTATAAAATAATTGTTATGTAGAGGCTATCAAAGTGCAAGCAGTTAAAAGTATAAGAAAAATATTATAGAGGTGTGTTTTGTAATTAATTAATAAAATATTATATTTTGGTTTCTGTAATGTTTGTAACATGAGTAAGCTTTTGGCTTTATTTTAATATAATTTTCATTCTAAATAATACATTTACTCATATTTAATTCAGTAGTCATATTTCTGTATCCTTCATCTTAGAAAGGTGACCCAAATAGAAGGGGCTTCAAGCTCCACAAAGCCCGGTAGATCCCTGTTTAGCACATAAAAACACTCAGTAATTATTGGCTAAGTACTTTTAAAGAATAAATTAACTGTTAATGTTTCTGTACTTTGTATCTAGGACACTCTATTTCAAGTTTTTACATACAGAAGAATTATGCAGAAGCCAATAACTACTGAATCAACAGGGATTTTCCTTTTTCCAAAATCAGTACTTCACAAAGTAACTATGCTGTAAAAAATTACATAAGATTTAGGTCAAAGATGAAGTAACCACATTAGAAGATCTGAAGGAAAAAAAGAGAAAATATCCAAATGTTTTCTGCTTCTGTGGGTGGCAGAGTTAAGACTGGAATGTTCAAGTTTTCCTTCGCAGGCTATTAACCAACAGTAAATTTTTACTTTAAAAAAGTAATGCGAAATATATGAAAATGACAAAAGAATTGCCATGGTGTAGTGTGAACTAAATGATTGTTTAAAAAGCTTATTAAATAAGTAAATGGAATAGTAAAAATTAAGGTTTTGTATTCATTTAACATTTCTACTTACATTATTTATTATTTTCCTACCTTTTGGTAAAAAACACCTATAGTGACTTCCGAGGCTCTGAAATAGATTTGCTGCCTAAGAATGCTCACTTACCTAGATTAGATCAAATATACTTCTAATTCCTGTCACCAAGTCCCTCTCTCTGAACTAGCTGCTGGTATTTATTCCAATTAATATTATTGTATTTGCCTTATTGTTAATGTTAAGATCTTGTTATTTCTCATTATAAAAGGAATGTAACATGGTAATGATGTAAGCGTGGAGAGTCTTAGCCCAGGATTCCTCTGCTGCCTTGGCAGGGTAAGAAAGTCACAGGGAAGAGGTCGTAATGGGAATTATAATCCAGACCAGACCTGATCAAAGGGATCCTAAACTTTATTATAGCACATTCATAAGTGAGGGTACGAGAATCACGGTATAGAAATGATTCAAGAACTCTGTGCAAGAATGAACCACATATAATAGAAGCTTCAGTCCACCAGTAGACTAATTTGACTTAATTCAATTAGTCCAAGACCAGATACTTTATTTCATCAAGGATCAATTAAGGAATCAAAGAAGTAATCCATCTACTTTGATAACTGCCTTTTTTTCTGTATAGCTAATATTTTAGGGTGTCAGATTCATGCCTGTATTTCAGTCTACTGGAAGTAATTAAGAAATGTTCACTTAACAAATGATAGCCAATGACTTGCTTTCCTTATAAAAAGCTTTAATCATAGAGTTACTTTAATATGTTTCTGAGAACCTGGGAAGAATAACAAATCTCAAAGCATCTGTTCCAATATTCACATTATGTTAGGTATGCAATGGGTGCTTCAGAGTTTAAGAAAAAACAACTTATTGCATCCAGCGTTATAAGATATAATTGGTACATAAAACACTGAGTATAATAGATGTATACAATTGGTGAATTTGGACATGTATACACTCAGTTTATCATCACCGCAATCCAGGTAATAAACTTATCCATCACCTTCAAAAGTTTCCTTGTATCTCTTTGGAGTTTTTTTTTCCCGTTTGTCTTTTGTACGTAATAAGAGATCTACCCTCTCAGTAAATTTTTAGCTACAGAGTATGCTAGCATTCACTATAAGCATTATGTTGTACAGTAGGTCTCTGAAGCTTACTCATCTTGTGTAACTGCAACTTTACACCCATGGAACAATCCCCTATACCCTCCTACTCCATCCTTGCTAATTGCCATTCTATTGTCTACTCTAAACCTTGACTATTTTAGACAGCTAATATAAGAGGAAACATGCAGTATTTGTTCTGTGACTGACTTAATTTACTTCACATAATGTGTTCCAGGTCCATCAATAGATAAATGGATAGAGGACATATGGTACATACATACAGTAAAATATTATTCAGCCTTTAAATAGAAAAATTCTACTATTTGCCACAACATGGATGGATCTGTAAGAATACATAATTTAAATGTTTTAAAAGTCCCTGAATAACATAAACCTATTCACACCCTAAATATCAAGTAAATTAAGATTTAAATGAGAGTCAAAATAAAATCAAGAAGCCTGCTTTAGCTTTAAACAATCAGAAATAAAACTAGTCTCACATATGACTACAGAGAATATTTTGATATAACTGTATCTCTTGCCCTCGCTCTCACCATTGATCTCTCCCCCTCCTTTCTTTTCTACAGCACTGTCTGATGTTGGCCACCTATGGATACCATTGACTTATTGTCCAAACCTCTAAGAAAAAATAAGAGTGAGCAAAACAAGGAAGTTAACATATTAGTGATTCTAACTGAATGAAGAAAATAATACTAGGAATTCTACTTAAGAAACTTTAAGGTAGAATTTTCCTGTAATGAATGAATAATAACATTAGTATAATGTTATAATAACATTAGACAAGCCTAATGAATATTAGAGATAATATTTTGTTCCAATATCAATTCTCATTAACAGCTATAATTGGTTGAAAATGTAAAATTTGGTCAAAACTTGTTAAATGCAAACCAAATGTAGTGTTTTAAAGAAAGCAACAAGCAAAACCAAAAAATATAAAACAACCTCTTTAAAAATGTATTTCATAAATATAAAAGCTCTAAGTGAAAACAAACTATTTCATTCAATATGTAAAACTTTATTTGTAGCATAATGTTTAACCTCTAACTATTTAAAAAGGTAAGTGAAGAGTTTATGAGAAGTCATACATACAT
Organism: Mormoops blainvillei; assembly: GCA_004026545.1. Taxonomy (NCBI): domain Eukaryota; kingdom Metazoa; phylum Chordata; class Mammalia; order Chiroptera; family Mormoopidae; genus Mormoops; species Mormoops blainvillei. Next base: position 342,052 of record PVJD01000138.1, read on the forward strand.
GACTCTTTTTTTAAAAATTCATTTAAAAATGTATCTAGTTTGAAATATAGTTTCTAATTTGACATTATGAAAATATTATGAATTGAGATACTTCTTATGACCTGCGGGTAAAAAAATATGTTGAATTACTTTCATCCTTCAATAAATTAGCAAGCGGTAATTCCATTCAAGCTTGAGAGTCATAATCATCTCCATAAAAGAAGACAATCATCTCTAAACCAAGAGCTATGGGACTTTGGTTGACAGTACAAAAGTTTAGAGATATCCATTAGGATTTACATGCAAAACCTAAACCTAAAAGTTTTTTGCTAGTCTTCTAAAATTTTAAATTGAGACTTTTTCATTTAAAAATTTAAAAGTGACAGGAATTTATGTCTAAAATAATTCTCTGGAATAAAGTTTGGAAAGCAGATTTAGCTACTCAGTAAAAAGGAAAATATGTTCTATGTTGCCAAATGAAATAGAAATGGTTATTTAAAAACAAAAAACTAAGGTTTGAAAGTTTTCTTTCCTAATTAAACATTTGACTATGCCTCAAACCAAACCTCCAAACCTTGAATGTATTATAGATATAAAATTTGTATTTATTAGTTTATATTGAGCATTGTTCCTAGAGATAGTCTGATAATTTTTAATTCACAATAATATTTTAATTCAGCACTTCTTTAGATGTACAAATTTTTCTAGCTTCTCTTTGAAATATGTTCCTTATGTTCTGAGATACATGAACAAACTTTTCTTAAAAAGAGTACATCTTTTATCAATATGGATAGCGTAACCCATATATTTTTCTAATGTTAATATTTACCCCCAAATACCTGATGATATTTTAATGTAAAGATCAAATATAATCATATACTTTTGTTTGAACTTAATTTTTCCTGTACTCCTACATTTCAATCTAATGATCTTAGGAAGTACTAAAAAACATTCACTTAAGAATGGTTCCATGTTCTGAAATGGGAAGACCATGTAAGTTAGGGTTACTTTGTTTAAACCTAGTCTAGTACTTGACATACTATGAAAGTTAGATTGTTTGTAGGTTTTTATGAATTTTTTTTCATTTAATTTTCACAATTTTTTTAATAATATAGCTGTGAGGGTATGCAAAATATAGGTCATTGGCTACAAGATGTAAGACTTGAAGAATATTTTTTTTTCTTTTTTTAAGGAAATATTTGTTTAAAACTAATTGAGAGTTAGGAAGTAAACAGCCATATGAGAACATCCCTCCTACCCTAAGGAAAAATGTACATAGTCACCAAAATCATAAATTGGGGGGCTTATTAGAGACCTGAGGTCATAAATTAATCAAGTGATTGGAATTCCAAAGCATGACAAGTACCTCCACAAGGGAAAGGAAGAGAAGTCAATCAGGAAAAGTAAGAAGAAAAATCTACAAGTTTAAACAGTTTCTTAAAGGTTGAGTGTTGACACACATGAAAGTTTAGGATCCTGGAGATCCCAATGCCCAAGAGAGGTCCATACCTGCTGCCCCCTGATTCCACAACTGCACAGATACCCAGGAAAAAGTCTGGGTGGGGCAAAGCAGGACACTGGGGTTGCTGGTGCAGGTGGACCGAGGGAAGCCCATTCAATTCCTGGCCCCTGTGAGTTCCCAGGAGGGATCAGAGACCACTAATCCATCCACAGGCTTGAAAGCCACCTTCAGGGTGACACTTCTCGGATACAAAGGGAAAGTCAGCTGCTCTTGGAGAAAGAGCAGGAAACCAGTCCGCTGCGGGACCGACCTAAAAATGCTCTAAAAGAAACAGCTCTGCCACTGAGAAGGACAGGAAACACTCCTGTCCCCTACCCCTGGTGAAAGTTCCCTGCCTTTGGGGAAAGAAAGGGTAGAAAACCTTTCCCCACCTCATCATCTGGCCTTGACACAGGGTAGAGTATCCGCAGGCACAGGAAAAACACACATGCACTGAATCTTGAGTCTTGCGCTAAAGAACAACAGCTGGCTGTCGCTGGGGAAGGGGCAAGATGGTACAGAGATTGAAAAAAGAAATAGAAGTATTTAGCAAATGGCTATAGGAACAGCAACTATAGTCAAAAATGAAACAAAAACATGTTTTTTTTCTTACATATAATATCACTTCAATGTTGGAAATTGTCAGGCATTATCACGTATGTATAAAAAATTGTCAAAGATGACTTTTGAATAGAAAGAACTTTTTATAGAACAACTGAAAATAACGATGCCACTTTTAATGGCAGCCATGTTAGTTGGCCTTACCCTGGTTTGAATCGTTATATTATTTTCAGCACACTCCTCCCAACAGTCCTCATTTCTACTTGAGTATTTTTATTCTGACATGTAATTTTCTTGTATCTTACTGTTTTAATTTTTCATGCCACAACCCTATAAAAACTTTTTTAATGTAGTGATAATTTTATGTCCTATAGACAAAAAATGTAGGACTTTGAATTTTAACTCTCATTGCCAGTAACTCAGTAAGATCTTAGCTAGACAGAGTGAGTTAAAATTATATGAAATGTTAAAGGGACTTATTAAGGAAAAGATCAATACTATGAACAATAAAATGACGACAAACTCACAACTATTAACAACTAAACCTAAAAAAACAAAAATAAAAACAACCTAAGCAAACAACTAGAACAGGAACAGAATCACAGAAATGGAGATAACATGGAGGGTTATCAGTGGGGGCGGGGGATATGGGAGAAAAGGTACAGGGAAGAAGAAGTATAATTGGTAGGTACAAAATAGACAGGGGTAGATAAAGAATAGCATAGGAAATGGAGAAGCCAAACAACTTATATGTATGACCCATGGCATGAACTTAAGGTGGGGGAATACTGGAGGGAACCAGATGGAAAGGGATAAAGGAGGGAAAATGGGACAACTGTAATAGCATAATCAATAAAAAATAAAAGGAACTATTTATATATATTAGATATAAAGTAACAGAAAATTCTAAATGCATGCTCAGATCCAATTTTGGATGATAAGTCATGTGCTCAAAATTATATATTTCTTGAAAGTAAATCTATTCCAATTTCTTTGTATAGGACTATAGCTCAATTACTCCAAAATTATAATACAGTGTTTATACCACCTATGATTTGCCTCTATAATTAATTAATATCATAATATTAGGAGTTTTCTGAAAGAAGGAAGATATCTATTATAATCTTTCTCATGTCTAATTTTGTAGGTAAATTTCAATTCTCCTTTCAAGAATTCAGACCTCTATTCAAGAATTCAGCAAAATCTGATAAAGTTAGAACAAAATTGCAACAAATAGCTCCCAGTGCTTTTCCTGCCATAGATTAATAAGTAACCAGTGAGTGCCCTGTAGTTTGCTGGTAAATGCAGTGGAAGTTTATCTCAGGAGACCTGGATTTGATTTGATTTGATTTTAATTGTTGACACTATTATAGATATCCCCCATTTACCTCCCTTTTCCCTCCTCTACCAAGCCCTACTTCCCCCACCCCACTTTCACCACCTTGTTGTCTATGTCCATGGGTTTTACATATATGTATATAAGTTCTTTAGCTAATCTCTCCCAGTCTCCTTCAACCCTCCCCACTCTGAGATCTATCAATCTGTTCCATGTATCCATCCCTCTGGTTTTATTCAGTTCATCCATTTATTTTACTCATTAGATTCCACACAAGAGTGAGATCATACAATACTTGTCTTTCTCTGACTGGCTTATTTTGCTTAGCATAATATTCCCCAGGTCCATTCATGTTGTTGCAAAGGGTAAGAGTTCCTTCATTTTTATAGCCATGTAGAATTCCATTGTGTAAACGTACCACAGCTTTTTCGTCCACTCATCTACTGATGGGCACTTGGCTGTTTACAGATGTTGGCTATTTATTGTAAATAACACTGCTATGAACATACAGGTGCATATATTCTTTCTGATTAGTATCTCGGGTTTCTTAGGATACATTCCCAAGAGTGGGATCACTAGGTCAAAAGGCAGTTCCATTTTTAATTTTTTGAGGAAATATTTTAGGCACAAGCCACCAAATATCTAATTGGTCTTGGACATAGTATTTGTTTACTTAAAAAATAATTATCGAATGCCTCACTGCTAGACACAGGGGATACTACAATTAAAGACAAAGTCTGTCCTCAAGTGGTCTAGAGCCTGTTAAGCAAGACAATTATATAATAGTAGGTAAATACCAGATAAGGTTAATTATAAGTTCTCTAAGTATTTCAAAGCAGGATCACTCATAAATTTTGGTTAATCACAGGAGACTTGATAACTTGACATGCAAAGACAAACAGTACATCTTAGATCGGGCTGCCTAGAAACAGTATTTGAGATGGAGAGTTATATGAAAAGATATATCAGTGAGTACTGCCAAAGAGGAAATCTGGAAGAAGCACTAGTGTATCTATCCACTACTAGAGAGAGAGAGAAAAAGAGTGTGTGTGTGTGCACCCATGTGTGCATGTTTGTGAAATCATAAAAGAGCAAAAACCAGAGCAGCGATTTTCAACCAGTGTGCCACGAGAATTTTTAAAACATGCAATACCTAACTATTTAGTCAGGGGCACTGATATCTTCTCCCTTAGACTGTCAAATAAAAAAATGACAACAGCTAACAGAACCATAACCATCTGGTGTGAATGAATCAAAATTATACCTATTTTTTTTGTCAGACTGGCAAAAAAAATTTTAATAATTAGAATTATTATTATTATTAAATATTAAATATTATTATTATTATATAATAATAATTATTATTATATTATTATATTATTATATAAAATTAGAAGAATTTTAATAATTAGTTTGTTGCCAAGAGGTGAAAAAGGATGAAAGTCACTGAAGTAGAGGTAGGACAAGCAAACAGAATGGAAAGCCCAGGGGATGATGGGAGAAAGAGGGAGAGGGAGGGAAGGACAAAGAGAGAGAGAGAGATGAAATGAAACACATGTGCTCAGGGATCTACAGGGTGAAGAGATGAGTTGTTAATTTGAAGTGAGAGTAACCAGATCTTGTAGAGACATGAACGCCCTGAAAGAGCTATAGAATTTATACTGAGGGCATAGGTAGGAAAATGGGAAGCTCTAGGTAAGCGGGAAATGACAATAGTTCTCTTGTCTGAAGCGTTAACAATGGACTAAACAAGGGGAAAGGTTAAAGGCAGAATCAAGACATGGTTATATAACGGTATATGGAAGACAAATGGTGTCTTAGCCTGAAGGCATTGAAAGAATGCAAATAGTGGAAAAAGTTGAAAGGTAGGAAGGAAAAGAAATAGACTTTGGCCACTGACTGGATGCGGGGACTCAGAGGCAAGGAAGGCCAACAGTAATTTCCTTGATTCTGACTTTGGTAACTGGATTAACAATGTTGCCATTAACAGAGATGAAAAATGAGGAGAAGTTTATGGAATTTCTAAATGATGTTCAATAAAAAGCTTAATATGCAAATCTTAATGATAAGGAGAATGATTTGGGTAAGGAATTTGTTTAAAAAAGGAAACAATTAGGATATATCAAACAATTTAGAAATAATGTAGAAAACAACAAAGAGACTATCATTTGCACTAAATAAAAAGAACCAATGAAGGAGATTATAAAGAAATTATAAATTTTGTAATTTCAAAAAAGGAGTAAAAACTGTAAGAACTGGCATCTTGCTTCTCCTGTGTTCAATTTGAGAAGCAAGTAAAATTTTTGACAAGAAAACACTTTGAAAAAATGAGTTACTATTCAAGCATTTAAGCGACTATTTAATTTATATACCTTCTTCTCTTACCACTCCTTCTTTGTCTCCTTCATGTGTTTTTCTGCCAGAACCTTATTTTCTGTTGTATCTCAAGATTCATTCCTGCTTTACTATTCTTTCTCCTCAGTCCCATTTCTTGAGTAAAAGAGATAAGCCATTTAGATACTTAGAAGTTTGAAATATTTCTAGTTCCAACATATTTTCTGAGGCTCAGAGTCACATCTTGAGCTACCTAAAAGATGTTTTCAATGGTGTGTCCCTCAAAATCCCAATGTAATTTGTTATCTTCCCCAGAATTTATTTCAATATGTAGTTGGAATCACACAATATTCAAGCTTTCCAGATTAGCTTCTTTTACTTAGCAATGTGCACTTAAGAACTCCATGTCTTTTCATGGCTCATTTCTTGTTAGCACTGAAAAATATTACATTGTCTGGATGGGCTATAGATTATTTATTCATTCACCTACTGAAGGATATACCGACTACTTCCAAGTATTGGCAAGTATGAATAAAATTGTTAAAAACATATGTGCATACTTTTCTGTGGATGCAGTATCTCAATTCCTTTGGGTAAATATCAAGGAACACCACTATGTCTGGCAAGAATATGTTAGTTTTATAAGAAACTGTCAAATTGTCTTCCAAACTGGCTGTACAATTTTCATCCTTACCGTCCTTGTCAGCATTTGGTATTATCAGTTTTCTGGATTATGGCCATTCTAACAGGCGTGTAGTGGTATAACACCATTGCTTCCATCTGCAATTCCCTGAGGCATTCCTTTTCATATGCTTACTTGCCATTTGTATGCCTTCTTTGGACAAGTGTCTGTTCAGATGCTTGGCCTATTTTTCAATTAGGTTGTTTATTTTCTTATTGTTGGATTTTAAGAGTCCTTCGTATATTTTGGATAACAGCCTTTTATCAGATGTGTCTTTTGTAAATATTTTTACCAATCTTATCTTCACTTTCCCTTGATCTTGTCTTACACAGAGAAGAAGTTTTCAATTTTAATAAAGTCCAGCTTCTCAATTCTTTATGTCATGGGTCATGCCTTTGGTGTTATGTTTAAAATGTTATCACCATATCCAAGGTTACCTAGATACTCTCCTATGTTATCTTCTAGGAGTTTTATGGTTCTGAATTTTGCTCATAGGTCTATGGTTCATTTTGAGTTAATTCTTGTGAAGAGTATAAGGTCTGTGTCTAGATTTCTTTATCTCTTTTTAGTCTATTTTCCCCTCCCCATCCTGATTATAATTTTCTTAGTCATTATCTCATCATCCCTTTCTGAATTATCCCATTATCCACTTAATTTTTCTTTCTTTAAATTCATCTTCCACCCTTCAACCAGGAAAATATATCTAAAAAGTAAATTTTACCATATTGCTGTTTAAGGTCTCCCATTCTTAAAATATTTTTAACAAGACCTTTAGCATATCATCCAAAGAGTATTGTACTCTCTTCCTACCTCTCTAGTTTCAGCAATCACAACTCCCTTCTACTATAGCCTCATCTTATTCAACTGTAATTCCTTGCATGACATTTGTAACTCACTTCTCTTTGCATTCATGAATATTATTTCCTTTGCTTGTGATTCCTTTCTGACTTTTTCTTTGACTAACACTAGAATCCTTCAAACTTCAATCTAAGCATTCTTTTCCTAAGAGAGCATTCCCTGAACCCACAGCTTATTTTAAATTTTGAACCCCTTCTTGGAGCTTCCATAATGCTCTATCCACTCCTTGGTATTAACACTTTATAGACTTTGTTGACACATATGTGTTTATGTGTCTATCTTTCCTAATAGATGGTTCTCTCCTCAAAAATAAGGATGTCTAAATAATTTTGCAGCATTCATATAGTTCCTGGGTAAATATTTGAGGCATACATTTTGAACTGAATGGAATAAAGTAAATAATAACACTGATGCTGTCCTACTACTGCCGACATTATTCCAAACTGTCCCTTGATCTAACTTCCAGATTCTGTGTTTATAACAGACCATTGAGAACAAAAGAAGAGATTAAAGAAGGATAAGAATTAAATTCAAGCTTAATAGTACTTTTTGCCCTGGACTTTATTTTCCCTTCTGTATGTTTGTTTGTGTGTTTGTTTCATTTTATTTTATTTTTGTGTAGTGATATAATTGACATATAACATTATATTAGTTTTAGATGAACACAATATTTCCTTTTAAAGCCTATTGTTATACACTTGCTTTCTTAAGCTGCATAATTAATTGAAAAGAATGATGCCAGGGCGGCTCATTCACTCACTGTCAGACAGGGACTGAAATCTGGCAATTGTGCCAGGACTTGGAGTGAGAGGGCCTGTTTACTATTCCTGGCTTGGAGTCCAACTTGCTGAATGTCCTTGAGCAATTTTCTTAACCTCTCCATTTGCTTGCATTTCCTGTACTAAAAAAGATGCCTATGAAGTATTTCACATGTGACTCATGGGAGTCTTTATTTAAAAGGCAGTATAGCAATGTCCTTATTCAGCTTAACAATAACCCACACCCTTTGGACCAACTCAAAAGAACCTATGTACCGCAATGTTCATACCAGCACAATTTATAATAGCCAAGTGTTGGAAGTAACCTAGGTGCTCATCAGTAAATGAGTGGATCAAAGAACTGTGGTACATTTACACAATGGAATATTATGCAACTGAAGGAAAGAAAGAGCTACTACCATTTGCAACAGCATGGATGGATCTGGAGAGAATTATGCCAAGTGAAATAAGCCAGGTGGTGAAAGACAGATACCATATGATCTCACCTATAAGTGGAGACTAATCAACAAAACAAGCAAGCAAGTTAAATGTAAGTGGAGACATTGAAATGAAGAACAAACTGACATTGAACAGAGAGGGGGAGAGGAAGAGAGGGAGAAACAGGGGAAGGGTGGTCAAGGAACATATATGGGGGACTCATGGACAAAGTCAAGGGGGGTGGGTTGAGGGAGGGGAGGGGGAATTGGTGGGGGGAAAATGGGCAAAACTGTACTTGAACAACAATAAAAAGTTTTTTAAAAAAAGAAATGTCCTATTCACATCACTTTGACAGTAAGGGACTTGAATATCAGCAAAAGCAAAGGTACTCTCCCAAGAGATTATGATCAGGAGCAGAGAACACCTGAAATCAAGTTAAGTGATGGATTGTAAAGCCAATTCTGTTTTGTAATACTACTACTGAGTTTATTACCCCAAAACCAATGTAGATCAGTTCAAAACAAGAAGGCTTTATTTCCCAGTCATCCAAGGCAGGCCAACTTGTGTGGCCACCCTACAAGCTTAACAAAATGTGTTTTTGTACAACAGCATGTATCCTGCTTTTATGTTTATACAGTCATGTACAGTAAACTTGCTTAAAAATGATTTTCCCTAAAAATGACAAGTTGTTGAAATTCACCCCACCTTAATTATATACTTTTAACTACGCAGACAGTTAAATACATAAAACCTACTTTGACAAGATATAGAGAAAGACCAGGACATAATGATAAGGGTTTTGAATATGAAAATTTAGAGAGTTTTATTAAAAGTTATTTTTTGACATGGAAAAATCTAAGAAAGTACTCCACATGACTTGTTATATAAATGCTATATATTCTTCATTTTTTTTTTGTTCTTATCAAAAGAGAAAAGAGAGTCCTCAGGACAAGCTGTTACTTGTCAGGAAACATAAAGTTTATGATAGCAAAAATCATGTATTTTCCTATACTCTGATTCAGGTATCCATTCAGCATACACTTTAACCTTATAGCAAATTGATATAAGAGCTAGATATTTGCATATTGCTTATAAATAATCCTGCATATTAACAGCAGCTATTCATCACCAGTAGCCCCTTTTTATATTGTCATGTGAATAAAGGGAGTCTTGTTTTAAGATAGGAAAGACTTTCCTGACTTCAATTAGAAAGATATACCCATCTCCTCAATTTATCTACATGCTCAGGCTCTCATCTATGTCTTCCTATGACTGCTGCCTGAGTTAGCCCTGGAAAACCATGAATGATAAAGTCCACAAGGTGATGAAATAATTTGGATGGCTATTTTTTTTTAAACTGCACATTTAATTTAATAATTAAATTTTTTATAACTTGCTCCTGATCTGATATCCTTGACACTCTTTTTTTATCTTACAAGGAAGTCCTTTTCTCTAATAGTGAACATTTTTTTTTGCCACTCTGATCTTATTTCAAAATCCAGATCAAAGCCTATAATTCCATCTTCCTAGGCCCTTCTTTTCTCCCATAGCACATTGACCAATTCCTCTTATAGTACTTACCACCCCCATCTTTGTGAGGAATACTCATAAAGTATATAATACAATACATAATACTCATGATGCATAGAATGCAACAACTCTAATTGGAGAAGATTAGGTCTAAAAAATTCAGTGTTTTGAAATTGCTGACATAAGACTTTATGCTGAGGACTTAGAGCTTCATTCACTCACCCACCCAGTCACTGCTTACTAAGCACTGATTTGTACTTAGGACTTGTTTAATTACCAGTGGTCAAAACTGATGAGTTAGCTCAACAAACTTCTTTGTAAGACTACACAGTTATTTTATTTAATCAAAGGTAGCTAGAGACAATGAAATTAAATTGTCTTCAACACTGGCAAAAATTTTTAAATGAAAATACTCTTCCCAGATCAGAGTGTGGTTAAATGGATACTCTCATGCACTATTTTGAGGGCATAAACTGATATATTTGGAAATATATTTGTGTTAGTAAGAGCTTTCTTTTGTATTCAGAGCCTTAAAATATTGTTTTATTCTGATGCAATACTATGCAAAATAATTTATATTTAGGTAATTATCTAAAGTAGAATTTAAAAGTTTGTCACAAATATGTACATGCATTCACACTCATCCTAAAAATGAAATTCCCCATAAGAGGAAAAAAATAATTGTGATATAGTTCTAAATTAAAATATATGAAGCAAATAATTTCCTCCTTCCATTTTAGCAATGAATAAACTGTGGCTTATTCTATTCAATACATACTGAGTATTCCTCTGTGGCAGAATGTTCATGGCATCCTGTTACAGCATTTAACCAGGAAGATGAAAACCTCTGCCTTCAAGTAATTCATATTACCATGGGAAATAACTGACAGTAGAAACAATAAAATATCTACACTATGCCATGCTGTTTATTAGGCAATTCATCCTTTATTTCACTTAGAACAACATTGGGATATGAAAACTGAAACTCTTAATCGTACAGCCAAGAAGTAGCAGGGCTAGCATTCAAGCCTCCATTTAGCTGATTTTGATGCCAACAATATTTCTTCTAGTCAGGTTTGTGAAATTTAGAGGATTTTTTAGTTCTTTCTTTTGTTAAACTCACTTTGGGGTGCCAATTCAATTTAAAGTTGCTATAATACTGATTGATTTAATTAAGGAGGGTGAGTTATTTTATCTTTTTAATATCTTTTTAAAGGTGTAAAATTGACCTCATGGCCCTAGCCCAGGGATAGATATTCCAGCTGTTGGAAAGGTTGTGCTGGACTTGAAGAAAACAGTTCTCTAATAGAGTGTAGAGCTACAACTTAACTAGAACATTTATATAAGCTTTTGGAGTGAACTCAGTGCTCACTGGAACTCTACTGTATTCAGCTTTTGCTCTTAATACACACTAATAATTCATAGTCTCCCCTAGAAAAGCTTGAGAATTTGATGTTAAATAAATAATATGGAATTAGTTTCTCTGGATTCATTCCTGATTGTCACAGCTAACGAATTATTGATCCTAAGAGTTATTTACCGAAGGTAAAGTTGGCAGAAAAATGTAAAAATATGCCATCATTCAAAATTTAGTGATGTAAACAGCCAGATTCACTCCAGTCTCACTAGGCTAACTTGCCAGTGGATTGCCTGCGCCAATGATAATAAGCAAGGCTGACCTCATGCCAAGATGGTGGAGCATAAAGCTGAGGCTCTCACAAGGTTTCCATTCTATAATTTTGTATTAGGTTGCTTTACTCTTTTCTCCATGTAAACAAATGAATTTTTTCACATATGAGGTATATTAAGTTCAGACACTGAACTGGACAAGCACTCAGCTTAGACTACGCAGCTATTTATGTTCTGAGGCTAGACAAGTTAAAGCCTTGAGCTCTCTTTTGAAAGGTTGTGATTAAGTTTTTCATCTAACATTGTTTCATTGATAACCATATAGCCTAAGATTTTGGTATTGCCTTTTTAAAATTTCACAAGAGAAAGCCTCATTCCAAATTAACCAACCTCTATATCGACACATGTAAAGAAGAAAAATTCATTACTAATAACTGGCCTTATTAGCTTTCATATTTTGGTAGAAATTATTCTGTTAAAAAGCTCATAACTCAGAATATCAAGAGAGAATATAAACCTCTTCAAGTTCTTTTCCTCCTAGTAATTTTGTCTCAGAGACTAACTACTGCTCTAGGATCTGATCCTTAACTCTATAGTGTTCACCTTTTCTCCCAAATAACACAGCTCAGGTGATCAGGTTTTTATATCTACCATTTTAACAATAAACTAATGAAATGACAGCATTTTAATTTCATCATTCACAGTGCCATACTAATGATCAATTATTTTTTGCAATAGTAAAAGATAGCTCATCCCAGCATCAATTAAATGCTTAAGAAACAAAATGAGTAAATTTAAGGCTACTTGTTGACTACAGAATTCTAACAATTGAGATTCAATGTCCTTGGGGTGTGTTTTACTCCTTCAGGTAAATGATCTTTGATCAACCATAGAGTATAATATTTTGATTTTAAGAATTCTTGTTTTCTGTCATATCTGTCTAATTTTCCCAATATCATTTACTGAATAAACTATTTTTAGCCTGTTGTATGTGCTTTCTTCTTCTGATGAATATATAATTGACTATAAAGGTGTGGATTTATTTCTGGGCTCTCTATTTTCTTCTAGTGATTTATATGTCTGCTTTTATGCCAGTACCATGCAGTTTTGATTACTATGGCCTTGTAGTGTAATTAGATATTAGGTAGCACGATTCCTCCAACTTTGTTCTTCATTCTCAGGATCATTGTTGCTATGCAGGGCCTTTGTGGTTCCATATAAATTTTTGAAATATTTGTTCTAGTTCAGTGAAAAATGACATTGGCATCTTAATAGGAATTGCACTGAATCAATAGATTTCTTTGGGTAGTATGGACATTTTAATGCTTTTAATTCATCCTATCCATGAACACGGTATGTGCTTCCACTTATTTGTATCTTCTTCAAGTTCTTTCTTCAGTGTCATAATTTTCCAAGTACCGATCTTTTACATTCTTGGTTAGGTTTATTCCTAGGTATTTTATTCTTTTTGAAGCAATTGTGAATGGGATTATTTTCTTAATTTCCCTCTCTGTTAGTTTTGTTTTGGTGTATAAAAGTGCAACTAATTTCTGGATATTAATTTTGTATCCTGTTACTTTGTTCTACTAGTTTCTTAGTGGAATCTTTGGGGTTCTCTATGTCAGTATCATGCTGCCTGCAAATAAAGACAGCTTTGCTTCTTTCTTTCCAATTTGGATGCCTTTTATTTCTTCCTCTAGTCTTACTGGTGTGGCTAGGACTTCCAGTACTATGTTGAATAAGAGAGGTGAAAGTGGACATCTCTGTCTTGTCCCCAATCTTAAGGAGAATGCTTGTAGTTTTTGTCTGTTGAGTATGATGCTGGCAGTGGGTCTACCTTCTTATACCACACACAAGAATAAATTTGAAATGGATCAAAGATTTAACTGTTTGACCTAAAGCCATAAAATTCCTAGAAGAAAACATAGGCAGAAAAATCTTGGACCTTGCTCGTAGCAATATTTTATTGGATCTATTTCCCCAGGCAAGGGAAACAAAAGAAAAAAGTAAACAAATGGGACTACATCAAACTAAAAAGCTTTTGCACAGCAAATGAAATCATCAAAAAAAATAGAAAGACAACCCACAGAATGGGAGAACATATTCATAGACACATCTGATAAGTGGTTAATATCTAAAATTTATAAAGTACTTTCAAAACTCAACACCAAAGAACACAAACAACCCAATTTTAAAGAATGGGCAAAGGACCTGAATAGATGCGTCTTCAAAGAGGACATACAGGCGGTTAATAGGGACATGAAAAAATGTTCATTGTCACTAATCATCAGACAAATACAAATTAAAACCGCAATAAGGTATCATCTCATTTGTACCTCCCATCTGAATGGCTATCATCAACAAATCAACAAGCAACAAGTATTTTGCACTGTTGGTGGGAATGCAGACTGGTGCAGCCACTGTGGAAAGCAGTATGGAGATATCTCAAAAAATTAAAAATGGATCTGCCTTTTGACCCAGTGATCCCAATTCTGGGAATATATCTGAAGAAACCCAAAACACTAATCTGAAAGAACATAAGCACCCCTATATTCACTGCAGTGTTATTTACAATCACCAAGCTATGGAAGCAACCCAAGTGTCCGTCCATAGATGAGTGGATAAAACAACTATTGGTCGTTTGCACAATGGAATACTACTTCCTCTTCTTCTTCATAAAAAAGAAGAAAATTTTACCTTTTGCAACAGCATGGATGAACCTGGAGAATGTTATGCTAAGTGAAATAAGCCAGTCAAAGAAAGAGAAATACCATATGATTACATTCATATGTAGAATCTGATGAGAAAACTGAACCAACAAGCAAAACAGAGACAGACTCAGAGATGGAGAGCAGATGACAGCAGGTGTGGGGGTGAGGTTAGGGGCTGGAGGGATTGAGCCAAAAGAATAAAGGACTTATGGACATGGACAACAGTGTGGTGATTGATGAGGGTAAGTGGAGTATAAGGGGACTAAACGGTAATCAAAAAATACAATAAAGTTTAAATTTAAAAAAAAGAATTCTATGTTTTCCACATAGTGCCTCATGTCATTGAGTAAATACTGACATTTTAATATTCAATAATTTAAATTAGGAATCCATTTCAAAATGGGTACATTACTGTTTTGTCTACATTTATAAATCCACACATTTCCTTTCCAAAAATAAATTGGCAAGTAGTTGAAATTTTTTGTCATATATTCCAAAAAGAAACAGGTTATATGTGGTTAGTGATTTCAACTCAAATTTTAAGTCTGGTCCAAAGGGAAATGTTTAATTATTAGTATCAGAATAGCTTCTCAACTCAGCTAAGAGAAGTTACATATTTCTTCATTTCACTCATGTGATCAGAAAATATTAACAACTTCATTCATTTCATTTCACTTCAACAAATATTTATCAAACAGACATTGCAGGTCAACCATTGTGTTAGCTACTGGAGTGTGAAACCATAAAGATGAATCTATTATCCCAGCCATTAAAAACAACTGGCATTGGGGATCACTTTAAGGTTAAAAACTTTAAAAGCTGCATTTTTCTCTATACCTTAATATCATAGGCAAAAGTATATCTTTTAGAATCTTTCTGTTTTAAGAAAAAAAACTTAAATAAAATCATCCAGAGTGGAATGATTAATTATGCATTTTATAAAAATGTTTATTTTTTCAAATAAACTAAAATTAGAGAATAAAAACAAAATTCAGAGTGGGAAAAACATTCATGCATTAAACTATTATTGTTGCCCTGGCCAGTGTGGCTCAGTTGGTTGGAGCATTGTCCAGTAGCTGAAAGGTTACAGATTTAATTCCTAGTCAGCCAGGGAGCATACCTAGGTTTCAGGTTTGGTCCCAGGTCCTGGCGCATTCTATCCCAGGTCCAGGTAGAGAAGATTCCCTGGTCTGGGTGCATATAGGAGGCAACCAATCGATGCTCCTCTCTTGTTAATGTTTCCCTCTCTCCCTTCCTTTCTCCCTTTCTCTCTCTCTAAAAAAAGCAAAGAAAAAAAAATGTCCTCATGTGAGGATTAAAAAAAAAAATAGTTGTCATTCAAACTGGAGTATAAAATTTCAAAACTTCATCCTGAATTAAAAATCACATATAAATATTGAACAAATATATCTGTAATTTGAGTGACATATGAACCCTTTTTTCTTTATTCTAAATATAAATTTCCAGTTTTTAGGGCTAACATATATGTAGTAGACTATGATGGTTTTTGTTTTATCTACCCAGGATGCTATGTCATTCTTCTTCTACTGAAAATAACCTCTTCCTTTTGGAGAATGCCTCCTTCATACCATGAAGTTTAAGTAGAGCTGTCAATCATAGTAACATGCCCCCCATTCTCCAGTAACCATGACAATTGGCAGGCCACTGCCATGTCCACTCAGGGTATGCCAAGTGTGGCCACTCAGGGTCTGCCCAGTTCAGGAATGGCCATTGACCCAAGCCTATCTGACCAGTGATCCTCTCAGAGAATTTCCATTAGAGATAGCAGAGAAGGCGTCTTTCTCATGGGGCCAGTAGGCTGAAAGAAATAAGCCTGGAGATGTTTACTGACATCTGGCCCAGCTGTAAGAAAATAAAAGGAAATTAGGGCACTTTACAAAGAGTTTCATAGACAAGTAAATATGAAACATGGATGGAAAGAGTGATTAAAAGCATCATTTAAGCCTCTAGAATCAGTGCTCGAATAAACATAAGGTTAAGAGTAAAATGTCTGGATTTCAATTTTAATTTTCATAGAATTCAACAAACATTCATGTGCCAAGACCTGTTATATGTTTGTGTGAGAAAGACTACAATTAAGTTGCTTCCAAGAGTCCAGTGCCTATCTGCTCCCAAAGCAGGCACATTTCCTTCCCAAGCTTCCAGCTAAGACACAAACGTAAGAGAAGGTTCATGAGCCACTCCTGAGAAAGTTACTATAAACTCACACAACCCCTATCAAAGACAGTCACCATTCATACAATCATCATTTACCCAACCACAGGTCTTAACAGGCTCTGCATTTGGAGAAAGTTCATGTTCTCCAAGTCCATGTCCAAATTCCACTGGCCACAATCCACACACAGATATGTAAATGGAGAATTCTATCCCTGTGCAGAACGGCCCTCTTTCCTCTCAACAACACACTGTTTCCCCTTTCTAGCCTTTTCTTACTGCCCTTCTCCATCTAATGTGTCCCTTTTTAATCAGACATAGTGCTTCTATCCCATGCAACTTCCCCATGAGCCCTAAAATAATGGCAGCTAATTGATACCCAAGCAAAATACGGACTACTCCAAATTATTTTTGCCAAATGGTAGGGATGGGGACCAACACCATATAATAAACACACTGGCTGG
This sequence comes from Mormoops blainvillei, assembly GCA_004026545.1. Lineage (NCBI taxonomy): Eukaryota > Metazoa > Chordata > Mammalia > Chiroptera > Mormoopidae > Mormoops > Mormoops blainvillei. Next base: position 359,008 of record PVJD01000138.1, read on the forward strand.
CATAAGGCCAACAAAAAGACATCTCGGGGAAGGTATCACCTGACCCTCTTTATGTTACCTGTATAATCTGACCAGTGAGATGCAGGAGAACAGCTCCGAGAGCCTTTTCATTATAGTGAGGTCATTTTCCTGTTGCTTTTAGACTTCTTCCATCTCCATTTAAGACAATCCACTAGATACTTCAATTCTTTTGCTTTCAGCCCATAGAAACCTCACTCTTCACTCAGAATGCCAGTACCCTTTCCTAGAGGTCTGTTTGAGGGAACCTCTGCAAAACATCCTCTGGTTCCATGGTTGGCTTACTGCTTATCTCATTGGATCAGGCTTGGTCCAGGGAAGCAATGGTGGGAAAAGGCCTCCTGTCTTGAAAATGCTTCTAAGTATATTAAAAGCATTCCTCAATGCAAAGAAACCTGGCCTCACACAATTCATGAAAAAGTCCTATACTGCCAGAGTATTCTTAATGCCTTCCTCTTGATTCAGAATGTACCCTAGGCAACCTGAAAACCAAACCCTGAGGCTGTCCCCTTGTCCTGTCTTGGGCCTCAAGGTCTTGTACACTCTGTCTTTTTTTTTTTTATCAAGGACATTTTATTTTATTATTTTGGGTTCCTTTGTGCTCATGCCATACAGGTCAATGTCACTCTGTGTGCACACCCCAACCAAGAAGAGACCACTGGACACTCTATTTGCCCCAGAAAGAGAAATATATGTTAAAAAAAATACCTCCTTTAACATTTCCAAAAATGTCTTGGATATCACTGAATTAAATGGTTTCAAAGAGAGATTTGGATACCAGTGAGTTTTTGGAGTCAATGAATATGATTGTGTAAGTAATTTTTTGTATGAAAACAAGTGCGGAAAACAAATTTGCAGGATTAGGCGTGGAACTGCTAAAGTGGCCTGGAAAATGCAAGTGCTGCCAGACAGTATCCAGAGATGGCATGTCACTACTGCTCATTCTCTTTTCATATCCAAAATCAAAAAAACAAGTGACAATTACCTCATGCTCCCAGAGAAAATATCTGTGTTTCTCCAATCACATGTGGGGGCTGAGTCAACTGATATGTTTAAATATAAAAATATTCCTAATACCTGATGTATTAATAATAAATATTGCAGTCAGCCTATGTATGCATATATCTAAAGCCACTCACACCAAATGTAGACAGATAAACATACACAGAGATAAAGAATTGACTCTGGGCTTGCTCAAAATCAGTATTGTCTTTCTTGCACCTCAGGTTTACATATGATTTAAATTAGAGATCAGTGGTTTTACAGGCTCATATAATACTAGCAACCAATTGATGAATGTAAATATGTCATCAGGGGAGGGAAGAGAAAATTTAATTAAGTGTTCTAGGCAAATCAAACCACCCACGAGTGTGTTTTCTGGATGTGGTGTTATTTTGACTGGCATGGCATAGCTACATGATGAGATTTTCCTAAGCTAAGATTTTTTTTGAACAAAAGTTTGACCAAAGCAGTTGGCAAAGTCGAAATTTATTTTTTCAGTTTTGGGGGTGGCTCAGAGGAAGCATTGCTTGGAGTTGTCATGTATGAATGGCTGTAGGTTCATAAACTGGCTAAAATAACAACACTAGGGTAATATCGAGAATCCTTGCGTTAAAAAAATAAAAACTTGGTGAAATCTGAAAAACTCTCCAGGAAAACTGACAACCTGTTTCATAGTCATTCCATTACTATTAATGATTAGGTTATTTTCCTAAGGAAGGAAAAAAAAAATGTTTCGGATGGCCAGTGATGAAAATGCTCACCAACATTAAATATTTTAGACAGCAGGAGTCAATAAGGTAGCTAGCACTGTGTCAGCACTGTAAGTGCTACAGAAGACTTACTTATAAGATATGATCACCATCAAGAAATTTAGAATCAAATTTGGAGAAGGCAAAAATATTTAACAAAGAATACTAAATCATGCAACCATACAGGACTGTTGTTTCTCACCATTTTTGCCTGGCTAGTTCTTATTCATTTATACACTAGTCCTTTGGGAAGCATGGCCCAATCTGCCACACTTCCCTTGACCAAGGCCCACACTGCACTAGTGGTATTTCACTGTACTCTGTGCTTGTCTCTAACATAGGGAGGTCACACTGGATCATCACAGCCTCCCAACTGGGCAGTGAGCTATTGAGTACCATGTCTACCTTTGTTTTCCCTGTACTTGGTATCACCGGCAGTGAGTAGGAGCTTAGTAAGTGTTCGGTAAATTAGTACTGAATACCATTAGTGGGGACTGAAAAGAATGAGAGTTAAAGAAGCTTTTTTTTTTTTAAAGCTATGTGTTGGATGTGGGTTTTAATATCTTCCAGTTTCAGAGTTTTAGTGGGCAACTGTCTCTTTCTGACCAGCATTCCTCTTTCCAGAGCAGAACTGCCCTTCCCTCATCCCATGTGATTCTGGGTTGCCTTCCCTTAACCATAGCCATGTGACCCAAGCTATGTGTAGAAATCAAAGAACTGGACACATAACTCAAAACTCAACTACAGCTTATCAGAACATTTTCTTGAAATGTACCACCAAGACACAGGGTGAGAGAGGGTCTTTCTTCCACTAGATCTCAAACTGTAAACCTGTCGGCCACTACCTTGTCCTCTGCATGGGGAGAGTGTATGTGAAACAACAGAGAAGAGCCAAGAATTAGATGTGCTGCATTGAAACTTGCCATGCATATTGTTTTGTGTCAGTTACAATAAAACATGTCCTACTACTTGACACCAAAGATCCCTACCTAATGCATTAAACCTACATTGAAGTGTGTGCTAGACCAAGGTCTCTCACATATATCTATTGTAAATCCCCAAGTCATCTCCTTTGATTGGTATTATTATATTGCCAATAATATAAATTGAGGTTCAGAGATAAAATACCTTGCCTAAGATCTCTCAGGGAAAAACATGGCAAATTTACCCGGATATCCTGATTTCAAGTATGATACTCTTTTCCCTGCACATTGCCACTTTAGAATGGAGTTAAGGCTCCAGTTCATATTTATAAAAGCACAAGACATCATCCTCGGAGGATTTTAGCAGCAATTATTGGGGAACTTTGTTAATGAATATATTTTTGGGGGATATCTAAGAAATACTTTGATTGGGTTGATAACTTAGGAGCTGAGTAAGTGGGAGGAATAATCGACAAGGACATTGTATGTGCTCACTGGTACCCACAATTTGGTGAAGCTCAAGCACTTTCAGGTTCGAATTGTCTTTCTCAAATAAACTGTTTGAGTTTTAGGAACTAAGATGGAAATATACTTTTATTTATTAAAAAATGTTTTCATCTATTATATTTTTAGTGGATTCTTTTATCTGGTATAGAAAAGAAGATATTAGCTAGGAAGGGCCATATTATCTAAAAAGATCATTTTACTATGTTTAATTGTTATTTAAAGGAAGGAGAACTGGACTGAACTTCAAAATACAAGATAAACTGGCTGTATGATCTTGAACAACTTCTTTAAATTTCAGCTTCCTCACTTGTGAAGTGACTATACTAATAATTACCCTCAGGATATCCACAAAGATGGGTTAATATGTACAAATGTGGATAATAAATGTTAAAATAGTACAAATATTTGCTATTTAACCTTGCTAGTTATGTCACATTCGATTATTTTAATTACAATACTTCTCAGATTGAACTATTTTCCAGGTTAAGAAAACGTTTTCAGTAATTATTTATTTAAGCTCTTCAAACAGAAAGAAATTTGCCTAGAGAGAAGTTCTTTTTGGTAAATTTATATTTTAACACGTATATGGACATGATATGCTATAGAGATGTACACAACATAAATTGAATAAAAGACAGCTTTAAAAAAAAATCTTTCATCTCAAATGTTCTATTTTTATTCATATAATAGTGAAAAAATATCTACTCAGTCACCAGCTAACCTGCCTTTCCATCTAGGAAACAATCCTATTGTACCTGTAGGCCTCTCTATTCTCATTTTTGCCAAAATACATGAATTGAATTTTTTCAACTAGCAAGCAAAGCTCTGCTCAGGACATAAACCAAATTACCAGCGTGCCAGTACAAAAGGATGTGCATGCTCTCCAACAGGGGAGGTCTGGCGCTGAATTCTACTACCTGGCAAGCCCGGTGGAGCTCCCTGACCTGGATTTTCCTCCCAAGGTCACAGTCCTCCAAATCCTTTTCCATCCCCACGCCTCTCAATATTTGTCCAAACCTCTGGACTGCTCTGCCCTCTGGGTGGGACGCCTATCCTAAACCTATGATTTGCACTGATAGAGAGGCTGAATTAAGAAGAAAGGAAGGGGTAGGGAGATCAGTGCTAATTATCTCCATACTTTCTATCATTTCACCATCTCACTTTTACTGTCTTCTTCCCTTTCATACTGCCTATCTCTCCTCTGTGTGACTGGTTTGGGTCCTGCGTTAGCCTGGAGATACTTACCTGGAGTCAGGACTGTGTTGACTGTGTTTATTAGTATCACCGCACTACATAACTCCTGTTACCCTAAACAAAATTAGGAACCAGTGGCTCAGTCTCAGCCCTGCTAAAACAATAGTTTGTCACAGTCCTAACTGTATTATGATTGGGACTTTGTGCCACTTCTGTGGGAGTCAGCCCTCCCCTGTGTGAGCCTCCTCCTGTGCTAGGGAAACAGATTATTTTCCCTATTTTTGTTGGCCTACTGAAAATCCCTGCATGACCCAAAGCCAAGAACACACAAATTTTGAAAACATCCACACTAACTTGAATGTCTAAAAATAATTTATTTCTTTCATCAGTAAACAAGCTTTACTGTTCCTATTAGCTCTTTCTCTCATATTATAGGAAGAAGGGAGAATCATTTTAAAGTTCTATTTTTTTCAAATCAAAAAGTAATAATGGTTCTGTGATAGAAAATCTAAAAATTACAGAAGAGGCTAAAGAAGAAAAATACTCATTATATTAATAAAATATACAAAAATATTCATTATATTTGGTTCAGAGAAAATAAATTTTCATGTAGACACACAATGTACCTTACAGCATAAGTACCTATAGATGGATTCAGTCCTCATATTGTTTGGTTCTTAACAAACATTTATAAAAGGAAAAAGTTGGTGGGCACATGAACTTTGTTTGGTGAAGTGTCCAAGATGGGAAGACAGAAAATTTGGCTTTATTACTTCCTTTTTGCCCTAATTTACTGTGTGACCTTGGAAAAGTTCTTTGCCATCCCTAGACTTTACTCACCTGTAATATAATGGAACTCAACTTAATGCCCTTTAAACTCTATGTACCTCCAAGAACTAAGATGCTGTGGGTCTGTGACTTTCTGAAATGTTAACGTTAAAATACTAAATAAAAGTTTTAGCTGAGATATAACAAAGTAGACACCAGATGCAAAGTTGAATTATGAAACAGAGTGATTTATTAAAAACAGTGTGCGAGTAGAATGGTGAGCAGAATTGCCATTTGTTTTCCTAACATGCAGGGTGGGACCTTTTTTCTTTTTAATGGTATGAGGGGTATCAAGAAGCATGGGAGATAATAGAAGAAAAGTAAATTATTTCCTAATATAAGAAAGCTTAACTGCTAGGGTAAAAATGTGTTATTCATTTTGATATACACTAAGCAGTTACTGACTATTTTGACAAGCATATGAATGTAACTGTAATACTTAAGAAATATAAATATAAATTCCTTTTTCAGTTTTGTTCTTATTGTAGCTGGTGCATTTTATTTTTGTTTCTGTTGTTGTTGTTGAACCTGGAGGTGTACAGGAATGATCTCTCCTTGTGGCTTTGTCACTTTTTAAGGAGTGTTTGTTTGATATGTGTGTGTTAAGCCCTCTCTAAGAATCTTTATTCCTAAAATGACCAGAAGGGCTTGCTTATTTTAATGCCTTCACTACACAGATCCAAGATCAGGGTTATAATTAGAAATCTAATATAATTCCCTGTTACCATTAAAATTTGCTTTGTTGAATTTTTGTTACTCCTTATTAATCACTCTCCTTCATATTTTTAAAATCCCAACCAGAATCTAATCCAACCACTTTGGTAGCCATTGGACACACTATCTATGTGTTTGATCTAGTGTTCCAGGAAATAGTTTATAATTAAAATGTATTTTACTCAAATTTTACATTGCATGTCACAATTATAAAAGTATAGTTTTTATGTTATTTTTGCCAATTAATGAGGTGATTTCCTCTTTTCATTCATATCTATAATCCTTAGCTAATAACCTTCTCTTTGAATCCTAAACTAGAAAATATATATTTCTTTTTCATTCCTTGCTTTGTTTTATTTCCAATGTATTTTTTGTTTGCTTGTTTTTGCATGCTGGTCTTTCAGCAGACCCATATGAAGTCAGTCATAGCACCTAATGTTATATGCTGTTTCAGCATCAAGCATACTCCACCCTTGAGTTCATATTTCATGAATGACGTGATTTGTATGCATAGGGTTGTGGGATGAGAAGGTAAAGAGAAGAAGGAAAGACTATGTATATGTTCACATAAGGAACTGGGCTTCCTTTGGGTTGAAACACCTTATAAACACATTATTGTTAGTAAAATTGAAGACCTGGCTAAACTGGAAAACCAGAGGTAAGAAAGACTTTTTGTTTTTAAATATGGAAACAGAAGAAGCCATAACTGAAAATAAAGTAGGGTTCCTGGATAGTCAGTCTTCTGTGTTTCTGGTTGGTGAAAGTCAATGGAATCCTTTCATAGCAAGCAAAAGTTGGCTACAGGGGCAGCTGACATTGGAAACACAGCACAGAGCTCATGTTTTGTGGAGTTTATTGACTGCTTCCCAAACAGAAGAAATAAACAGAGGACTGGGTTTTTTAATTTTAGGATCTATTTGCACCCTATTAAATTAGAGAACCCAAATGACGTCTGCCCAGAGGAACTCCTGGCGGCATCAGCTTTTCTTTCCTAGCTTGACAAAAGATGATTCAGCTCTAGGTAGGCACATACCACTCACTCCCCTGGTCAGAAGTACCAGTATGGGGATGAAACACAAAGTAATGCTGGTGCCATTATGTTTGCCATAATGTCACACGTTAGCTCTGCCAGCTACTTAGTTTCAATTCAGTCTTAAGAAGGATATGCAAAAAGAAGAGTTACATATTGAAAGTCACTAGCCACCAAGTTTGCTAAACTATGTTTTGAGTTAGGGGGTCTACAGCTTCCTCCTTAAAATGAGATCAAGTGAACTTCATTTTGAACTCTGTTATTTAAAACTTACAGAACACTTTCCATATATGTTTTCTTCTTATCTAGTTTAGATATTTTGTAAATATATTGATTGTTTGTGTTTTAGCATTATAATGAGAGCTCAAAGAAAATAAGGAACTTTTCTGTATTTATAAGGACCAGGATGCTACATATTACTTAGTAATTACACAATAACAAAGACTTTCATAACTTTCATAACAAAGAAAAGGGACACAAAGATACACACACTTGTGAAAGCTGGTGTGCTTGACATTTTAGCAACATATTTGCTCTTTATTGTCTTATGCCTTCCACAAAATTAATTGACTATTAATACAAATATATATTAAGAAATCTGGGAAGCAGTAAGGGGAAATCAACTGTAGATTTCTTTTCATGTCATAGCAGCTGATTTACATATAACCTCATGGAGTTTTACTAACAATGCTTCCAGATCATTTGAACACTACCTTCAATATCTGATTTCCCTAGCTATAAATAAATCTTAGTCAATAAATCAATGGGTAATTATGCCTGGATCTCTTAGTTAAATGTTTCTATTAATGTAATACTGATGTTTCACTATCATCTTCTTTTACTTATGTGACAAAATAAAAATGAAAAATTAAAAAGTAGGTTTTAAAAGACTGTTTTATTATAATGTCAGAAAAACAGTATAATTCAGTGAGAAAATGAAATTGGTCTTCAAAATAATTATTCAAAAATCTTCCTTCTCTTCCAAAGTTAGGCTTTTTGAAGAAACTATGCTTGTGGAAGTGTTTTCATGTTGTAGGACCAGCTGTTCATTTATATTTAAATTACTTCTTCCAAGGAAGGATTCAAAACTTCACAATGTAGTATGTTTAACACAAAGACTATCATATATATGTTATTATATATGTATTAAACAGATATATATTTATCATATGTAACACTAAAACTATGAACAACAAAAAGAGAACAAATTGGACTAAGTTGAAATTTAAAAAATTTTGTAGCAAAAGACATTATCAAGAATATGAAAAATCAGTTACAGAAAGGGAAAAAGCATTTGCATATGTATTCATATATCTGATAAGGGCATCACATCTAGAATATATAAGAAACCTTTACAACTAAACAACTACAAGGCACACAACTCAGTTAAAATATGGACAAATGACTTGAATAGCCATTTTTCCAAAGAGGATGTACTAACAACTAACACACACTTAAAAAGATGCTCAGTATCATTTGTCAATAGAAAAATTAAATCAAAACCACAAGCAGTACCATTTCATTCCCACTAGGATGACAATAGTCAAAGAAACAAAAAATAGCCAGGATTGGGCAGGATATGGGAAATAAGAACTCTTGTACTTTTTTGCTGGCAGGAATGTAAAATGATGTAACTACAGTGGAAAACATTTTGGCAGTTCCTCAAAAAGTTAGAAACTAAATTATTATATGACCCATAAATTGTACTCCTAGGTATATACCCAAAAGAATTGAAAACAAGAAATCAAACCAATACATACACACATATCTTCACAGCAACACTATTAAAACAGTCAAAAAATGGAAACAACCCAAATGTCCTTCAATGACTGAGTGGATAAACTGTGATGCCTACATACAATGGAAAATTATTTAGCCATAAAAAAGAATAAAATGCTGATACATGCTACAATATCAATGAACTTTAAAAACATCATGCTAAGTGAGAGAAGCCAGGCATAAAAGGTCACATATTATATGATTCCAGAAGAGGTGAATTCATAGAGACAGAGAGAGCATTGGTGGTTGCCAAGGGGAGGGGTAGGAGAGAATGGGGAGAAAATGTTTAATATGTATGAGGTTTTATTTTAGGGTGATGAAATATTTTGAAACTAGATAGAGGTGGTAGTTGCACAACATTGTGAATGTATTAAATGTTACTGAATTATTCATTATAAAATGGTTAATTTTATGCTAAGTGACATTCACCTCAACACATTTTTAGAAATTGGTAAGTTCAGAAAAATTTTAATTTAAAAATGTTAATTGAAAATAGCATTTCTGCATTGCAGTGTGCTTTCACAAGTCACCTCTATTTATAATTTCTTCATATATCAGGCAATTTAGAGGCAAAAACAGCATTTTAATTTTTTTTAATTGCATATACCCTTTATTATAAGAAAAAATACTAGTCAAGGACATTGATTTAAGTTTGAATTCAACTTACTATTGTTTAGAAACACAACAACTTTGTGTCTCGGTGTCTTGATCTGAAAACCAGGAATGATATTACCTATTCTATCTACCCCACGAAGTTCATGTAAGGATTAAGCAAAACTAATTTGTATTGGAGTGTTTTTAGAACATTAAAATACTATATTAATAAAAGATATTATTGTATTCACTAATGCAATTAAATAGCCATTAAATCCAAGCTTTGGGATAACTTTAAGAAGTGAAACACTTTAATAAAAAATACAGCAACTAGTCAAAATATAATTTAATTAAAAATATTTGATGCTGCTATATATCAGACAATATTCAAGTATTTAAAATATGGAAAACAAAACAGAACACCCTGCTTTCAGGGAGTTTACTGCCTTGTTGAGTGTTGTTTCAGAGGATGTCTGCTTAGAGAGTGTGTACATCTGTGTAAGAGTTGACAGAGAGGAAAGAGGTGGTTACTTTAAATACTAAATATGCTGTTTCTTCTCTACGCTTCTAAGAGAGCTGGCGTAATTCATAGCAAATGGAATGTGTAGGTCTAAACTTTGATACACAGAGATTTGTTAAAGGTAGGGGGAAAAATGAGTCTAAACTTCTAAACCTTTAAGTCTATTCTGTTTGATTAAATGAACTCATGAGAAGCCATTCTGAACTGAGGATTGTGTGGAGATTGTTTTACATTCTAAGATGAGAGTATTTGAGTCGCCTGGTAGAATAGAAAGTCTGAAGAGGAGGAGCAGAGGAATAACAAGGTACACAAATATAAAACAACATGGCTGGAGTTGAAGTCCATGGGGAAAAGATACATAGTAAGAAGTTCAAGTAATGTGATGCCTGAAGGACTATAAACAGAAACTTATAATCAGTTATGAATCATTCTCATTGTTTCAATTTGAATGCTTTCCATTTTGTAGACTAAGATAAAGTCTGTTATACACACAATTTTTTTTATGTTTTTAGAAAACCTAAGAAAAGTGATTTCCCCCCCACATCTGTATTGGAATGGAACAAAGTAAAGAAAAGAGTCCGAGGAAGTGATTCACTGGCTGAAACTGAATGTTCAGTAGGACCTGAACTGGGATCCAGAGTCACCATAAAAGCATAAGACATCAGAATGCACAGCAATCTAAATGAAAACTCTGAAATGCTGCACCTGACCTTACACATACAGAAACAGAATATAGGTGTGTAGGCTTAAGCCAAGTTTATTCAAATATCATGTAGATTTAAATGGATGACTTCAATTAATATGTTTTTTATTATTATTCCAATAGAAAAGAGTTTCTAAAACCAATAAGCAGAAGTTCGGAGGTGAAAAGCATTGTGCAAATTGTGGAGGTCTAAAGGTACTTTGGTGTCTGAGGCCAGGATAGTAAAAAGGAAGGCTAATTGGAAAGAACTCCCTTCATGGAGATGGAGAACTTAACCTGGTTGGAGGAGCTTGGAATAGCCAAGAGGCAATAGAGAGCCTTAGATTTCTAAGCAGGAAAGTGATAGATCAGATTTATGACTTAATAACAGCACTTGTCGCTGTGTATAACATGTCTATGAGGGGGGCTGGTATATAGTTTAAAAAAGATCACTCATGATTAGCAACCCTCTGGTTATCTAACACCGGAGTGGTTTCATTCAGAATTTCCTTCAGAGGCCTACCATCCCTGCCAGAATAAAGCACTGAGGAGCAAGAAACTGCTGCCTAGAAAAATGGAAAGCCAGATTTAAGTTAAAAAAGACAAAACCACAGAAAGATGACTTTGGTGTTTTCTTTCAACTAACGAAAATATCAGGCATTGCTAATACTCAGTTTTCCAGGAAGAAAGAATTGCTTGGCATGGGGCTTTCCTGCCAAAATTTTCTTCTCCCCCACTTTTTAAAACAGAGCCTTTGGGGCATCCTATATTCCACAAATTCAGAATTTGAATAATTATTTGTTTTAGCTTTATAAATTTTGTACAAAAAGTGAATTATATTTGTAAAAAACATTGTTGACAATTGAGAATAAGAAAATTAAGTTAAATAAAAATGTAGTTCAATGTATTCAAAAGATAGAGAGGGGGATCTTTAAACTCTGATAAATGGCAAGGGAGGGGGGAATCATGAACATGTAAGAACATTGTGAATAAAATTGAATATAGAATCACCAAAGATTAATTTTTTAAATTCCCTACAAAAAAAAGAAAAATTTTAAATCACGTTCTAAGAAATAATACAAATAAAAAAAAGGAAATGCCCAGTGCCAAAATTAAGGCATATTTGTTCAAACACAATTTGTTTTTTATTTCTTTATCAGGGTAGTTAGCAAAAAGTGATTAAGAGGAAATTGATTCTTCTACTGTATGAATACAGAATAACTTTCTATTTATTTGTGCCTTTTTTCATCAGTGTCATATAGTCTTCAACACACAGATCTTTTATCTCCATGGTTAAATTTATTCCAAAATATTTTTTGATGCTAGCATAAATCACATTATTTTCTTAGTTTCTTTTTCAGGCGATTCATTGTTAGTGTATAAAAATATGAGTGATTTTTGTGTGTTGATTTTGTATCCTGAAACTTTACTTAATTTATTTATTAGCTCTCAAGCTTTTTGGTGGAGTCTTTAGGATGTTCTATAAATACAAGATCATGTCGCCTGTAAACAGGGATAATTTCACTTCTTCCTTTTTATTTAAATACCTTTTATTTCTTTTTCTTGCCCAATTACTCTAGCCAAGACTTCCAGTACTATACTGAATAAAAGTGGTGAGAATGAGCATCTTAGAGGAAAAGCTTTTAGCTTTTCATCATTAAGTATGATGTTAGCCTTGGGCTGGTCATAGGTGGCTTTAATTATGCTGTGGTACATTCCTTCTACATGGAGAGTTTTCAATATGTTAAGAGATTTTTTTAATCATGAAAGGGCATTGAATTGTGTCAAATACTTCTGCATTTGACAAAATTCCGTGATTATATAATTTTTTTCCCTTCATTATAGCCAAAGCAATCTTGAGCAAAAGATTCCACAAAGCTGCAGTAATCAAAACAGCATGGTATTGGTACAAAAACAGACATAGAGACCAATGGAAGAAACAGCCCAGAAAAAAATTCACACATTTGCAATCAATCAATCTTCAACAGGACCAAGAACACAAAATAAATGGTACTGAGAAAACTAAATGTCGATATTAAAGAAAAATAAAACTGAATCCTTATTTCATATCATATACAAAATCAACTCAAAATGGATTAAAGACTTAAATGAAAAACCAAAAACTATAAAACTACTAGATGAAAAGTTAGGGGGAAAAGCTTCTTGATACTGATCTTGACAATGATTTTTGGATATGACTCCAAAAGCACAGGAAATAAAAGTAAAATTGGATTACATTAAACCAAAAAGCTTCTACAGAGAAAAGGAAACAATCAACAGAGTAAAAAGACAACCTACAGAATGGGAGAAAATATTTGCAAACTGTAAATATGATAAGGAATTAGTATCCAAAATATATAAGGAACTCAAATAATTCAACAGCCAAAAAAGTAAAATAATGACTCAACCAAAAAAATGTGCAAAATTCTATGATCTACAGGATAAATGAAGAAACTCCTTGAAAATTATCCTAATGTGTGAAATGAACTTAAAGTCAATCTAGAGGATTGTTCTTCCCAAAATGAAAACACAGTTTACTAGTTCCAGTGCCAAAACTGCAACCCTTACATCCCAGAGCAATTTCTCCTTTTTATTTCAATCAGTAACTTGGATGTTAAGATAGACTGTATTAATGTTCAACAATATCCGGTGCTCCTTCCTGGGGAAAGATTATATTTCCTTGCATCCTTTAAATAAACTTGTCCAGTTGCGCTGGCTAATGAAATGTGAACAGATGTAACATGAGTCACTTTGTGAGTGTTCAGAGCAAATGTATGTCACTGCATTCTCACTTTTCTCAAGCAGAGTCAGCAGGTATGTTCTAGATAAGCATGGGTCCCCAGAGTGAGGGACAAAACAATGCACAAGAATGGGTGCATCTCTCCATTTACTTGGGTCTTTAACATACCTCAGGAATATTTTGTGGAGTTTTCAGTGTGCATATGATTAATAAGTTGATCCATTATATTAGCTCTTTTTATTTTTTTAAAAGATATTTATTTATTTATTATTTTTAGACAAAGGGGAAAGGAGTGAGAGAGGGAGAGAAACATCAATGTGTGATTGCCTCTCATGTGCCCCCTACTGGGTACCTGGTCAGCAACCCAGGCATGAGCCCTGACTGGGGAATCAAACCCATTACCCTCTGGTTCACAGGCTGACGGTCAATCTACTGAGCTATACCAGCTAGGGCTATATTAGTTTTTTTTAGAGTCCTTAAGATAAATTTTAATACTAAAGATCATGATTCCTGTGAACAAAAACAGTGTTACCTCTTTTCCAAATATGATGATTTCTACATCTTTTCCTTGCCCTAATTTTATTCAAAGATAACATGCGGAACAATAAAATTGGACCCTCATATCATACCATATATAAAAGTCAACTCAAAAGGGGTTAAAACCTTACACCTAAGACCCAAAACAGTAAAACTATTAGATAGAAGGAAATACAGCTTCCTGACATTAGTCTGTTGAGTGATTCCTTGGATATGACCCCAAAAGCACTAAATAATACAAAGTTTAACAGAAGTAGTGAGAGCAAATATCATTGCCTTGTTCCTGACCTTGGGGGAAAAGAACGAATATTTTTTTACCAAAGATATTTTGGACTTCTGATTTTTCTATACAGTTAGATCAGTTTTTGTTTCATTTATTTTGAAGCTCTATTATTAAATGAATATGCATTTATAATTTCTATATTCTCTTCATGAATTGACTCTTTTATCAGTATGAAATGTCTCTTTCATACTATATGAACACTGATATTCCTTGTTCTAAAGTCCACTTTATCTGATATTAATGTAGCCATTCCGGCTACCTTTTGATTTGTGTTTACATGACATATTTTCCATTTATTTACCTTTAATATGTTTGTCTATTTATATTTAAGGTGGGTTTCAGTAGATGGTTGACCTTGCTTTTATATCCAATCTCACAATAAATAATGAAAGGTATTTCAGACTACCGGTTGCACCTCTACAATCTGTTTTTATCTTTTCCACACTAAATTAGTAAACGTTAGAAAATGGGTTTGCTAAACATCCATCCAGTCTCTGCCATACATAATAATATTTAGCCAGGCATACTGCCATTCAAAAAAAAAATAAAAGCATATTTCCAGTTTCCACAATGCTAGGGGATACTATGTGAGAACATTCAAACTAACAGAATGTGAACAGGAGTAAAGGGGAAAATGTCCTTGTTATCATTTGAAAGATAGGTTGCTTATCCTCATCTTTGTTTTTTGCCCTTCAGATGGGCTGAAATGTGTTCATAGCAGGCACACAGATTTAACTATATAGATGGGGAAACATCCAAGAAAAGAGCAAAAAAACAAAAGAGGAACCCTGGCCCTTGAATGAAGGAGGCAAGATTACTTCCCCAGGCTGCCACCCACTATTAGTGAAAGTGGCATTGATATTGTCCCATATACTATATTTTTCTTTTAAAAACCATATGATTTCTAGTAATAGTGACTTTAAATTGACATGATGCAAGAATCTAAAAACTTAATCTACTCTGCTCATTTATACTTACCTTTCAGAACAAAATAAAAACAACCTCTACATTTTAGCTTAGTAACCTCCAGGAATGGCAAATAGTTACAGACATACTGAATCAAAAGAGAAACTGAAAATTTGTGGCATCTCTTTCCATGTGATATAAATTTCCATGTGATCCCAATTACCTTAATTTGTTTTTTCATCTGAAACCAAGCAACAAGGTTATGTTACCACTGACCAGGTTTGTTATGTACCAGAAAAAACTTACAATAGTCTTCCAACAAATGTTTAACATTAACTTTCCATTCGTGGACTCTGAGAAAAAATTAACACCAAGTGGGGCTCCAGGTAGCTAACTGGGCTCAAATATAAAAAACAGAGCCTAGCTGCCATTTCTAAAATTATGCAAAGGGGCCACTTAGGTAAACTATGATTCAGGGAGAAGCCTGCTCTGCCGCAGTGAATTGCCTGCCTGCACCGTGTTCCTGCCTTCTGAGCCTGCCCTTATAAAAGAGTTTCTGGATTTGTATTTCAACAGATAGAACTGAGTCTTTGCCTCTCCAATGTGCACAGTTATATCTCCATCAGTGTCTTCACCAACCAGTCAGAGCAGCTCCATTCTGACCAATCAAGACGGTGTTTTTTAGACCAATGAAAGAATCTAGGGCCCTCATTTACATAAGGACAGACCAATCAAGGACCAGGACAAGGACTTCTGTCTGTAAGCCAGCTCTCTGCCGGCTTGAAGAGCTCACTTTTCCTTGCCACCAAAGACTGAAGACTGCATTTCTCTAGCTGAAGCCAAAACTCCAAAGACTCTCACCTACACCAGAGTAGAGCAGAGAAGGCAGAGGAAAAGCAGGACAGAGTGGAGCCAACTGGCATGGGACAGAGCAGGTGGAGCAGGAGAGAGCAGAGCTGTTTAGACAGAGAGGAGCCTCACCAGGGCCTCGTTGCCCCAGGGCCACCTCAAAGCCTGCTTGTTCCACAGCCATGCTGCTTCATAATCCAGCTCTAACACTTTTGAGCTGTTCTCAAAGCCCTGCTAGTCTCGTAGCCATGCCGTATCACAGTTGAGTTGTTTGCACGGAGTAAGTTTTCCTTCTTCACCTCACCCCAAATTGGGAATTCCTATTGGTGTTGAACTGCACCAACAACCATCAGTTGACACACTAATGAAAAATAAATGATTGCAGAAGTTGCACGTCCTATTGTGGTGGGCACAATGAACAAGGGGGAAAAAAAAGAAAAAAAGTAAAGAGGTGAGTAAACACACGATGGTAAACATGCAGTGCTCTTTAATTCATAACCTGTACCAAATTTAGATAACAAACATTCCAACTCTAAAGAGGCAAGTGGCAATCTGTCAGGAAGAACGGATATGTAGAGTACACACATGCGTATTTTTGACTGAGAACTGCCAGACTGCTTTACAGAACGGTTGCAATAGTCAGTATTTGTGCCAGCAGAGGTTCATATCCCGGCTCCTGCTCATGGTCATCATTTTCCAGTTTTTCATTTTTTCCAGTTCAATAAGTATAAAGTGATATCTCATTATTCTTGTCATATGTATTATTCACTTATAAGTTAGAAAGTGTCTTCACATTTTTCGTTGCCGTTTGGATTTCCTTTTTTGTAAATTTTCTTGATCTTTTGCCTGTTTCTGCACTGGAATTATTGTATTTTATATAGTTTTATAGGGATTCTTGCATATTCTAAATATTAAACTCTAAATATTAATCAGTAATCTCAGTCTGATTATTTATTAACAATTTTTTTTCATATGGCATTCCTTGTTAAATAGAAAATTTTAGTTTGAGTGTGATTAAAATAATCTATTTGGCTTGTGATTTTTTAGTTTTAAGAAATCTTTTTTCCTTCTGTCTCAAAAATATGCTGTCTTGTGCAGTTTTCTTATCTTTAATATTTTATCTTTCATATTTAGGACATTAGACATTAACTAATTACATTCATCTGTGAATGTTAGGTTAAGCTGGAATGTATCTTTTCATTTTCATATCATTAACCAGTTCCCCTAACACCTTCTAAACAATTCATTCTTTTCTTGCTGATTTGTTAGGACTGAATAATATTTCATTGTCTGAATGTATCACAGTACACTTATCGATTCACCTACTGAAGGACATTTTGGTTCCTTCCAAGTTTGGGCAATTGTAAGTCTGCTCTAAACATCCATGTGCAGGTTATTTGGGTGGACCTAAGCTTGTACTTGGCTGAATTTTGTTCTTTAAAAATACTTTGATCTAAACATTATTTCAGTGTATCATGTTTTAAAAATCCAAGAAAGCAATGGTAGGTGGCTATGAATTATATATGAACATTTCTTACTTTGACTCATCATTCTAAAATTTTAATTTTTTATTCTTATGGAAAATAATTATCCGATCCTTTTCCCTTGATTTTTCCTGAACTTTTCCATGTCTCTTTTTTCACTCTAGCCCAAGTTTTCACATATATATCTGTTTCTCCTTTCCAGTCAAGTATTTCCAGTGGGCAAGGCTGCCAGTAAGCAAAGATTTACTCAGCATGTGAGGACATGGAAGAATACTTGGCTCTTGCATGCCCAGGCTAGCTTTCTCTGGCAGTGCTACACTGAAGACTACTGTCAAACACAACATCATATTGACCAAAAGAGCTGGGGAAGAGCCATTAGAATCAGCAGAAATTATCTGTGGGTTGGTCTAATTTTTTTTTCACTGTAAAGGAATATTCATTTTTTTCTTTTAAGATTGCTACATTTCTTCAGTTGATACAAGGAAAATGTTTAAATGGTTTAAACAAGACATTTCATATAAAGAAGGAACAACAATTCAGCATGTGCAATAAAGTTTTTATTTAATAATGCTTTATAGTAAAGAGCAAATAAAACTATTTTTTTCATATATTCGTAGTCGAGTTTTCAAATATTTGTAAAATACATTTGCTGTAATACACACTGAAAGCTATAATTTTAACATTTATGGTATTGTGAGAAAATAGAGTATGTGCAAATAAGCAGAAATAATGCACATTATATGATATATATTATTTGTCTTGTGATCATACATAAATGGATCTTAATATGTATATACTGTGTGTATGTAATCTTGTACACAAATCAAAAATGCTCAAGTATTTATGGACACTATCCTATGAATAAAAAATATTTTTGAATGATTAAAATATGTCAGTAGCCAATTAAATCCTTATTTATAAAGCAACTAGTCACTTAAAAACTATAATATATTCTCATTAACTGGTGTGGCTCAGTAGATTGAGTGCCGGCCTGCAAACCAAAGGGTTGCTCCTTGATTCCCAGACAGGGCACAGGCCTCGGTTGTGGGCCAAGTCCCAGTAGGGGGCATATAAGACACGACCACATGTTGATGTTTCTCTCCCTCTCTTCCTCCCTCCCTTCCTCTCTCTAAAAATAAATAAATATTTTTTTAAAAAGCTGTAATATATTCAAAATAAATCTTCTTTGCAATGGATTAACATTCCCTTAGTAATCTTAGGTGGGTCTACATCAGATCACATGCCTTACTACATCTTTTTATAAAGCAATTAGAAGGTCAGTCAGTTCAATGCTTATACAATTTCAACAAGAAAAGGAATAGTGATGAACTCTCCTACAGCAGTGTACACAAGCTAAACATTAACACACTTCCTGTTATCTATCCTACACAAGCCTCCTGGGCTATTGTACCATACATTCTTTTATCGTTGACATCACAGAGAGATAAATCTACTCAGACTCTTAATCTCTTCTGCATCCTCTACATTGTTTTTATTTTTCTGTTATGTTTACCTTGCTTTATTAACTTTAGGTTTCCAGACTCCAGTCTAATTTACCAACCAAAAACTTATGCCCACTACTGTTTTGATCTTGTAGACCTTGGATCCCCCCAGTGACCTGAAACTATGGAAGTTCTCAAATCTTAGTTTGTTGTAAGCAGAACTTGATGACTCATTGACTTGATCCTACCTGTCTTCCCTATCTATTTGACTGCAGAAGGCCTGTGTTTCAGTTTGACATCAGTCATATGAATTGATCATTATCCTCCAAGTGATACAGAGAGATCTGATCAGATCACTGGGGAGGAGTAAGGAGGAGCAGTAGGAAGAGGCTGTCTGAGGCATTGGCAAACAGTCTAAGGAAGACTGGCTGAGAAGCTGAATGCCTCCAGAGCACATGGAATTATGGACCAGAACATTTAAAATAAAAATAGAGCAGAGACCAGCTCTTGGGCTCTCTTCTTCGAGGATGCCTGGAAGATCATGCTGCAGCTGCCTACATTTCCCAAAGGATGGTATTTTGGATGGATTTTGGATGGGAGAAGAAACTCCAGGCACGGTCTAGGATCAGGCTGGCCTGTCAGAGGGTGGTAGGGTTATTCTTTGGATGTTCTAG
This sequence comes from Mormoops blainvillei, assembly GCA_004026545.1. Lineage (NCBI taxonomy): Eukaryota > Metazoa > Chordata > Mammalia > Chiroptera > Mormoopidae > Mormoops > Mormoops blainvillei. The sequence goes on from PVJD01000138.1 coordinate 378,463, forward strand.
AGGGGATGAGCTCTGAGGCAGAAACCTGCCATTCTCCCAAAATTGTGTAGCTTTTGTATCTTATGTTGTTTTAGTTTGTAAACTAACTCTACAGAAGTAAGATAATTAAAAACTAACAAGGGTAATGATAGGAGACTCAAGTGTTGAAGAACTTAGCCTTAATTAATAGGGTTCAGTGATTAAAGCTGTAACTAAAGAGTTGAAGAGTTTAACCTTAATTGATAGGCTAAGTGATTAAAGCTGCAAGTGACTAATGTATGTGGAAAGTTGTTATTCCAAAATTGTCTAGCTTTTGAATAAAGACTCCTTTCCTTTATCACCAAAACTTTGCCTCTGGAATTTTGTCTAGGGGATCACAGTGGACAGCAGGACCTCACTTGGTGTTTGGTAACAAAAGCATAGGTGAGTATTTAAAATAGCATTTGATATAAATCTGTTTACACTCAGACAAAGCAAATATACTAAGAGTCCTTTGTTTTCAACCATTTACTGAAATGTATGATTTTAATACATTTTAATACTTTTCTCTGTCTTTGTGATTATTGATGTTTATTCTTCTGGTGAAAAAATTCATAGGCTTTAGACTGGGAAAAGAAGTGATATATTTGAACCTCTTGTTATAATAAAAAAATCTGATATTAGTAAAAAGGTAAAATAAAATTTGCATATCACTATTTCAATAATTTCACTATTTCAATAAATGCAGGGAGAAGTTCAGAATACCCTCCATAGGTTAATACATTTTTAAATAAATAAATTAATAACAATCATATTTAAAGCAAAAGTGCCTTATTTTATTGTCAAATCATTTCAAAGTACAGTGAATAGAGGTTGAGTCTACAAACACTTTTCCCAATTGGAAATACAAGCATATACTTCATAAAATTTTTATCAAAATGAAATTATATACTGTATGTGAAAAATGTTTGTAAATTGTAAGATACTATTGGAATCATAGGAATTATTCTGTGACATTTTTATCAATATAACAAACATTAATATAACTTTCATTTATTAAAATGTTAAATAAACTGGTGTTAATATTAAATGAGTTTTATAATACTTATTGCTCTCATAAAATGTAGGTTAGAATCATAATAAAATGTGAGTGGCAAAGTTTTCAAATTTGTGCATACTCAGCATTGTATGAAAAATTGCTGTTTACAATAAAGCAATGAATATCTGTAGCTGATAAAATGAGAGCTAGGAACAAAGTGAGAACACTAAGTTCATTGTACATCTCAATGTTCAAACACATGTTGGACATGACTGAAATGGGTAAATATATTTTTTAAGTATCTTTTCAAATACGTAAGAAATTTTTGTAAGAGTTAGAATGAGAGCTAAGAACTGAGAACATTGCACAAATCAGTGTTGAAATACATACTTTGTTATTCTTTTTGGGTTTTTTTAAGTATAATTTTATTGATTATGCTATTACAGTTGTCCCATTTTTTTTCCTCCCCTGTATTCCCCTCCACCCTGCATCCCTTCTCCCACCAGCATTCCACCTTCCACTTAGTTCAAGTCTATGAGTCATACATAGAAGTTCTTTGGCTTCTCCATTCTTAACCTCCCCCTGTCTATTTTGTACCTACCATTTATGCTTCTTATTTCCTATATCTTTTCCCCCATTCTTCCTCTCCGCCCCCTACTGATAACCCTCCATGTGATCTCCATTTCTGTGATTCTATTCCATTCTAGTTACTTGCTTAGTTTGTTTTTCTTTTCTTTTCTTTTGTTTTAGGTTCAGTTGTTAATAGCTGTGAGTTTGTTGTCCTTTTATTGTTCATAGTTTTGATCTTCCTCTTTTTCTTCGATAAGCTCCTTTAACATTTCATATAAGGGCTTGGTGATGATGAGCTCCTTTAACTTGACCTTATCTGGGAGGCACTTTATCTGCCTTTCCATTCAAAATGATAGCTTTGCTAGAAAGAGTAATCTTGGATGTAGGTCCTTGCTTTTCATGACTTTGAATATTTCTTTCCAGCCCCTTCTGGCCTGTAACATTTCTTTTGACAAATCAGCTGATAGTCTTAAGGGGACTCCTTTGTAGGTAACTGCCCATTTTTCTCCTGCTGCTTTTAAGATTCTCTCCTTATCTTTAATGTTGGGTAATGTAATTATGATGTGCCTTTGGGTGTTCCTCCTTGGGTCCAAGTTCTTTGGGACTCTGTGAGCTTCCTGGACTTCCTGGAAGTCTATTTTCTTTGCCAGACTGGGAAAGTTTTCCTTCATTATTTGTTCAAATAAATTTTCAATTCCTTACTCTTCCTCTTCTCCTTCTGGCACCCCTATAATTTGGATGTTGAAGCATTTAAAGTTGTCCCAGGGGTTCCTCAGCCTCTCCTCATTTTTCAAATTCTTGTTTCTTCATTCTGTTCTGATTGAATATTTATTTCTTCCTTCTGTTCCAAATCTTTTCTTTGATTCCCAGTTTCCTTCCCTTTACTATTGGCTCCCTGTGTATTTTTCTTTATTTCACCTTGTACAGCCTTCCCTTTTTCCCTTATTTTGTGACCACACTCAACCATTTCTGTGAGCATCCAGATTACCAGTGTTTTGAACTCTGCATCTATTAAGTTGGCTATCTCTTCATCACTTAGTTGTATTTTTTCTGGAGTTTTGATTTGTTCTTTCATTTGGGCCATAATTCTTTGTCTCGGCATTCCTGTTACATTGTAAGGGGTGGACCTTTAGGTATTTGCCAGGGTGGGGCCACCTACTTCCCTGTGTTGTGGCACTGCATGTAGGGGAGGGGTTAGAGAGGGAACAGTGCTTCTTGCTTGGCTCTTGGCCGGCTTTCAGTCACTTCCCCTGCTACCCACAAGCAAATTGGGCCCTTCTGGTGCTGATTCCAGGGTGGGTGGGTTAGTGTACATTCTAGGACCTTGTGCATCTCTCCAAGGAACTCCGCTGTGAGGCTGGGAGTTTCTCCTGCTGCCACAACCCCCACAGGTTTTTACGGGTAGTGGTTTTGAGGCTTTCTTTTCTCACACTGGAACCCTGGGTTGCACGGTCTGTCTCATTCTCCAGTTGTTCCTCCCAGTTTATCTGCATGCAAACATGGCAGCATCCAGTCTGCCAGCCACCGCCTCACCAGGTCCTCCATCTGGTGCCTTGCCTCATGTCCTCTCCACCCAGCTGCCCATCTCTGCCCCTCCTACCAGTCTGGATGAATGTTCCTTCTTCAATTCCTTGGTTGCCGGACTTCCATGCAGTTTGATTTTCTGGCAGTTCTGGTTCTTTTTGTTTTTAAATTTGTTGTTGTCCTTTTTTGGTTGTGTGAGGAGGCAAAGTGTATCTACCTATGCCTCCATCTTGGCCGGAAGTCCTTTTTGGTGTTGAGTACAACTTGTTGCCTGTATACATCACGAATTTCTTTGAAGTATGTTTCATACATTTATGTCACCTGAGTCCTACTTAGATTGAGTAGGGTTGATTTTATAAAAGAAGACAGAAAGAGGAAAAGATGACCCCTCCTAGAGGGTTCCTACTGGGTGCGGAGCATATGTACACAGGGAGTAGGAACATGCTATCATACTACAGAGTGCATATGACATAGGACCTGAACTCATAGGCTCTAGAAATGCCATTGACTCACTTTAATAAAATGTACAGAAATTATGGCAGCAAGAACTGTAATTATAACTAAAAGCAAAAGCATGGAACATCTGATAAAATATTGTGTTTCTCAAACTGGACTGTATACAGTTCTTATCCCAATTTAAGCATGTCAGACTAGCTGAGAATTTTTTTTTAAAAACATGAGTAGTAATTCACACCAAACATTAAAATATATTACAAAGTAAATTAATAAAACATGTTAGTACTGGCTGATAGGTAGCTAGATCAATAGATCAGAAGATAGAACCAATAATCATCAAATACTTATAGAAATGTAGTTCAAATACAGTAGCATTTTCGAATTTATGTGGGAAGGATGAATTATTAAAAAACAGTATTAGAAAAAGAGATAGCAATTTTTTCTTAGTCTATAGCAAAATAAATATTTGGTAGATCCAACATTTAAACATACTAAATGAAAATCTTAAAGGGCTTTAAGGAAATGTTAGGTAGGAGCTAGAAATTAGCGTCCAGAGGAGAAAGAAAGGCAGGGCACTCACCGTTACAATTTAACAAGGAAAGGTGGTTAGAAGCAAAAGGAAGTCATGTCTCACCAATTAACTCCCCAGTCCTGAGCCCAATTTGATAAGGTTGCCAGGTGTCCCAAGCATTGCAAACAAAATAGTCCGGGAAGAGGGGGAAGTCCTTGACACTGTGCTGAGAAAAGGGGCTTCTGTATCAGTCTTACAAAGATTGTGGGGTGTTCTGAACAACACAAGCAGGAATTGCACAGGAAAAAGAGGGAGGCCTATGCTGGGAAAGGGGGCCTCGGTAACAAGTTCACGAACTAAGACAAAGAACTTTTACTACCTTCCCAAGGAGGGAGGAGGGGAAAACTAGAGGTCAGCTAAGATATGTGATCCCTGAGCCCCAATAGTCAGCAGACTTAGATTAGCTAAGTACCCAATTGTAGCCCCAGCTCATGTATATAGAGCAAACTTATTAACAAACTTACTAACAACTTTATGGGTGCCTGCTTGCACCTTTTGCTTTTATGTTTCACAAGTAAACTTGCTATCTCATTTCCACTACACTGTGTTTGTATCTTGCTTGAGTTTGCCTCTTGCAGTGAGACAAGAACTAAGGCTGGGAGGAAGGCCTCCGGTCTCTCTCTCTGATCCATAATGAAAATATTGAAGATTTTTTTTAAACATATGATTGAATGAAGAATGATCCTTCTAAACAAGAAGCCACAAAAGTCAGAAATAATTAAGGAAAAGATTTGATACATTTAACAACATACAAATACAAAATTTAAAAATTGCCCTGGCTGGTGTGGCTCAGTGGATTGAGCACCGACCTGTGAACCAAAGGGTTGCTGGTTCAATTCCCAGTCAGGCACATGTCTGGGTTGTGGGCCAGATGCCCAGTAAAGAGCATATAAGAGACAACAACACATTGATGTTTCTCTCCCTCTCTTTCTCTTTCCCTTCTTCTCTGTCTAAAAATAAATAAATTAAATCTTTAAAAACATTTTTTAAAATAAAAAATGACTGGTGAAAGTGTTTTAAGTTAGTAAGGAAGTATTACCTTTTAATTAGAGTGGCATAATGGTTAAGAGTTCATATGCATGTATGTACAAATTTATAAATACACATAAAGATGCATATCTGTGATTGTAAATGCATATAAAGCTTAGTTGAATTTATAAAGAATAACTGGAATCAAGGTAATATACTTTTCATCATACATCTTTTGAATTTCTGAATTTTTAAAATTGTTACAATAGGTTGTGTTACCTTTTCTAAATAAAATACAGCATATAAAAACAAGCATTGGTAGCTTTCTGGTTCCAGGCATAGTAGAATAGCTTGTTTCCAGCTACCCTATAGCACAAAACAACTTAAAAGTTGGAAAAAATTGATGAAACATGAATGTAAAGTTTCCAGAAAGCATCCAATATAGGCCGGGCTTGAAGGGCTAAAACCCGTGAGAGAAGGGAAGTATGTAATCTGAGATTCACATTTTTTGTGGAAGAAAAGACTTCACCAAAGTCACTTTCCAAATGTTAGACAAGGGAAACAGAGCATAAGCAGGAAGTGTCAGTGCTATTGTGCTGAGAAGACAGAGGCCAGATTTGAGGGCTGCCATACTGGGAAAACACCAGGAAGGAGGAAACCTCAGAGATGGATTTCAAAAATTAGTATATAATTCTCCCTTAAATCACCAGCTGACTTCTATCCTAAACTGCACTTACAGAAAAAAATTTTAAACCATAGAAATAGCACCTGTGAGGTTAGAATGCTAAAGTAGAGATGGCAGCACCCACATGGTGCTGGGAGAAAAGTTGGGATCCCACCCTACCATGGCAGGGTGGCTTTGGTAAGTACCTAAGGCTTTAATTTGAGATTCCAGAAGGGCTATGCTCTAATAGTATGGGTCACACCTTGGAAATGAAGATAAAGCTACAATAACTAGCCCTAAGACATATGAAAAGCAAATTTTAATAGGACCAGGGGATCCATTAGTGCTCTGGTTGTTTTCCAAAAGAAAACATAGCCCAGCTGGAGAAAGATAACATCATTTAAAATTTCTACAATTTTCATCCAATCCAAACATATAAGGCATGTACAAAGAAAAAGATAAAGAAAAAAAAGCCAAAGAAAATTAAGAAAAAAAGAGAAATCTACAGGTGATTGATATATTTTCTATACCAGTTAGTTATCAGTCAGGCAGACAAGAAATAAAGAGAAAATTTTAAGAACAGTCACAGAAAATGACACTTTGCTTTCAAAAAAGCAAATGATACTTTTTTTCAAAAAACTATCAAAAAAATAAAACTTACAGCTTAATGGTCATCAATACTATGGAAGGTAGAAGACAATGGAATATCTTTACAGCAATCAAAAAAAAAGAAAAAAAGACAATCACCTAGATTTCTCTCTCTAGCAAAATATCCTTCAGAAATGGAGATGAGGTCAAAATCTACCAGATAAACAAAAATTGAGCAAATACATGATCAATAGGCCTACACTCGTGGACATTATAAGATAGTTCCACACATTAAATAAATGACACTATATGGAAATACAGAACTTCAGGGAAAAAAGACAAACATTGGAAAAGGTAATGATAAGTGAGAATTGACTACTTAATGAACAATAGTCTTATAAGGTAGATCACAAAAGTAGAAGTAAAATTATGACAACAGGAGCACAAAATGCAGGATCAAGGTCAATGAAGTTAAACTGCTTGAAGGCGCTTGCATTGAGAAGCAACAAATGTGCCAATTTAAGGAGGATAGTAATATATTAAAAATATATAGTACAGTTTCTAGACATTACTAGTGTAAGAAAACTAAAAGAAAACACAGTCAAAACATTAATGAAGGAAAAAAATGGAATAATTAAATATACTCGATTCATCCAAAGAAGACAAGAAAGGAGGAATAAAGCAATTTAAAAAAAAAACAGATGGGCAAATGAAAACTATGTACCAAGTGCAGGGGGCTTGAGGAATTTCAGAGCTGATCGAGGAAAAGTATGTAAGCACAAGATGGCAGGAGCACACACAGCTTCATGGGACAATGCTCTAACAGCCTTGCATGGAGGATGTCCCTCACTACTGAGACTGATCAGAGGCTAAGATGTGGGAAAGAAAAACAAGGAAATATAACCAAGATGCCAGAATATCAAGCAGGGGACTTGCAAGTTCTAGGCGATATCTCTTAGCAGCCTGGTAGGAAGTGTGCCTACCTGGTTATTGGAAGCTCCTCTGCGTAGATGACTTCCTATGGCATTTGCTTTGGACAAAAATATCTGTACACTTTGTACCAATTTCACAAAATATATCTGCATACAGAGGTTAGACTCCCCGTATACCAAATGAAATAATGTTGGCTGTGGAAATGGAAATAATAAAAGCACAGAATCTAGAGGCATAATTTAAGAGTTCAAATCCTGGCTCCAGTATTTATTTTCTGGGTGATCCTGAGGAAGTTACTGAACTCCTCTTATCATCTATAAAATGAACATGATAGTAACAAGTACTCTCCTCAGTGAATTATAGTGTGAATTGTGTGAGCTTATGTATAAACTGCTTAGTCAGTGCCTTGTACAAAATAAGTACTATATGATAATGACTATTATTAGTGATATTTTAAAAAGCATTTGATAGGCTTCTGAGTATTTCACACAGAAATATCAGTTGCCTGGTACCTTTTTAATGGCTTTGAGTATATATGTTGTAAAGATTTTTTTACTTTTAAAAAAATAAGTTTCGATGCAACAAATATACTTCTAAATTAACACATTACTTTAAACTACTTAATTAGGTTTACTTCTATTAGCATGCTGCTTACAGTTACATGTAAAGTGTTAGTAATAAAATTGCTGGCTTTTGATACTTTCTGAAATTTGTGAGGATGCATTCAAAGTATTTAGGCAACAAAACTCTAACATTTGGTTTGTGCTTTTATTCTGGCTTTTTGTCAGGGAAACACAGAAAATATTATTGGAAATCTGAAGAACTTATTTAAAATTAGTTACAGGTCTATGTGACTTTGGCCAAGTTAGTGATATTCTATTTTTTCCATCTGCAAACTGACAGAATGAATGGTAGTTAGAGGAACACTAAGATGTTTATCTAACACACCACTGATCTGTGAAAAATGTAAATTTATACACATACATAAACTCACACACAAAATAGGCACAGATTATCCAACCATAGTTCTCAAAGGAGCCTAAGATTTTGTTATGTTTTATCAATTAAAACCATATCAAAGTTATGGGACAATTTCCAGCACATCTGTTCTAAATAATATTATTATAATTATTTCCTTCCATTGAACATCTTAGCAATGCCAGACCAATAAGCCAAGCAGGAGCAAATACCTTATTAAGCAGTAACAACAGTCTCCAATTCTTTTCTTCCTCCGATGTATGATAATTGAAGTCAATTAAAGACTTCTGGTGGAATTCTTTAAGTTGAAACAAACATTATTTGAACTTAACAACTAAGAATGCATACTCACCTCTCAGCTAAGTACAAATACAGATTTTGGCTCATTTTTCTAACTGCAGGGTCCAGCAAGCCACCCATCAGGGTGTGGTCAGTGGGAAATAGTTGAGGCCAAAGGCTGGGACTTCGGGAGCACCCACCGTGGTGCCAAAGTCCAGCCTGTCCCATAGGAAAGGTGCCTGTACCCCTGAAGCCAGATCTCAGGAGACCCGTTTCGTCTTGCTATCCAGGGCAGTGTGGGAAAGTCATATGGTCAGAGAGACACTTCAGAGAGCTGAACTCCATAGACACCCAGGGCAGCTTTCCTGCACAGGCCATAAAGGGGATGGCTCAAACAACCTCCCCCACTCCGCATCAGTACCAGTGATGGGGGAACCCCTTGGTCCCAGGACAAGGCCTGCAGGGCTGAGACAGCACATGATAGCACAAGGCCTTGCACTCCTGGCACTCCTGGATGCCAGAGCGCAAGTGTGGCTGGGCTGGAGCGTACTGCTAAATTGCACGTGAGTGTTCTCCTCACTTGGCATCCAGGCTTCCTGGGCTCATCCTGAGGTCTGAGCTATGCAAGTATATGGGCCTGGCCACAGGCTAGGCCACGGGCTGAGACGTTTCCAGAATACCCCAGAATGCTGCACAGCCCTCCTGCTGCAGAACAAGAGTTGCTGCTTCCCCTGAAGTCAGATATCACAGGATCTCTATCCCAGATCTTGTGAGAACTTGGAAACCATCCCTTATCTGACCAGACCGGTGTGGGATGGGAGACACAAGTGAATCAATTGTCAGGCCCAAAGTTCCATTAGGTCAGCAAGATCAGATGGGGTGTGACAGTTATCACCTTAGACTCCAAATCAATGAGGAGTGGGCGGGACAGCTGGCCCCAAGATTTCCTGGCGGGAGACGGCCTGATGCCTTGAGAGCAGGTGGGGGAGCTACTGCACTCCAGCTTTCAGAAAAACTCAGCATCCAGGCTCCGCGCAGCCTGTCTTGGGTCTGGGCCTTGTAGGGATAAACGGGGCCTCAGGCAGAAACTTCTGGAGGATACACCGCGATGCCGAGGTCCAACCCAATACATAACAGAGATGCCTGTTCCCCTAAAGTAGATCTCAGGAGATCTCCTTCATCCTGCCATCTAGGACATGTAGGAAGCTGACTCCCACAGAGGCCCTGGGTGTCTTCCCTGCACAGGCCACCAAAGGTCTGCCCAAAGGACCTCCACCCTCCACACTCAGAGCACTGTGGGGTAACTTCTGGCTCCAGGAAAACGACCTGCAAAGATTGCCAAGGTTCAGTCATTTTCATAGGGTCACTTTCAGTGTTTGCTTAATAGTAATCTATCCACATAAAGTAAACGTCCGAGACACTGAAAAAAAAAAAGTCTAAGAATAAATTGAACCATTTCCAGAGCTCAGGACAAAATCAAGCTCTGATCAACTGGAGTGGAGATTCCTGTATCACTGGGAACACATAATAGAGAATCCAGATAGAGCAGACCTCAGTATGTATGAGGCTAAACTATCTCTACATAGTGATAAAGAGAAAATCTTAAAAGATGCCAAAGAAAGAACTATTACATAGAGATGAATATAAATTGAATAATTGTAAAAGTCTTCAGAAAAATAACATGAATCAGAAGTCAATAAAATGATACCTTTAAAATACAAAAAGCAAACCATTGTCAACATATAGAATTCTATATCCAATAAAAATGCTTTTAGAAAACAGAAGCATAATACTTTTGAAGAATACCTGTAATAATAAATTTTGACTGAACAAAAAAAGTAATGAGCTAACTGAAAGTTTGTAATTCAAGTACTATCAAGTACTGGAGACTATTATGCTAATTGAAACAAGCCAGTCAGAGAAAGACAAATTCAATATGAGTTCACTTATATGTGGAATCTAATGAACAGAATAAGCTGATGAACAAAATAGAAACAGAGGCATGGATACATGGACTGACAACTATCAGAGGGGAAGTGGGTGGGGAGATACTAGATTAAAGAAAGTGAAGGGATTAGCCAAAAAGCATATATGTATAACCCACAGACACAGACGACAGCGTGGTGATGGCTAAAGGGAAGGGAAGGAGCATGAGCTGGATAGGGGTGGGCAAAGGGTCGGGCGGGGGGGGTGGATGGGAAAACCTGTAACAGTGTCAACAATAAAAAAATAAATAAAATAAAAATAAAAAACATCTACTAGACCATAATATGTTGTCTAAATGTTTAAATGACTTAATAAGATAGACTATAATTTTGCCAAGTATAAATTAAAGGTACATGGTTGCATTTTTAAGTTTCCTTTGTGGATTATAATTATCTTTTGAGGAAAGTGGCATGACATCAGTGCATAGAAATGAAAATATATGTCAAAAGAAACCACAATAGCAAGACCTGGGACTATTCTATAATTCTCTAAAGGCCATTAACTATGGACTTTGAGAGATGCCTTCAATAATATTGGGTGAGTTATTACTCCAACTATTATAGTATTGTTAGATAATTCAAGAAAAGGAACACCAATGTCCAAACTACCTTTGATATTTCTCTTAGTCAACCACCCTTTGCAAGACAAAATTCTTAATGATGCACCATTGTAAGAGTTTGTTTATCTATCTCGTCCTGGAAATCTATGTGCTCTCTTATTCTGACTTGGCACATCTTACTAAATTTCCCCAGCTTTTGATTAGAAATTTGAATAGGAAAGGTCATATCTCACAGTAGTAAAAGGATTAATTATTTTATAATTGCTTTGCCACATGGAGAAAATAGTTTAGATTAAAAACCTAAATGTAAAAAGTGAAACTATAAAGCTAATAGTTAAATTATAGAAAATTATTTTTGTAACCTTGGGAATTGGAAGAACTTCTTAAACAAATAAAAGAAGGTAGAATATTGATGATTTTGATTGCATAAATAAGTATTTCTATTCAGAAATGATACCATAAACAAAATTAACAGGAAAATAAATTGAAAAATTATTTAGATATAAGATAGCAGAGAAGTAGGTGGAAGCAGCACAAACTTCCTTCCAGAACCAAACTGGAATTACGGTTAAGTTGTAGAGAAATCAGCCTGAATAACCAACTGAGCATTAGCTATAGAGAAACCTTATAACCAAGGACAGACAGAAGAAACAACTTCACCACAACATGACTGGTAAAGAGTGCAGAGGAGGTATGAGAGGGCTAGCAGGGCTCCCACAGGTGACAGCTGAAGCACTGGTGGGATAGCTCAGTGGCAGGGGGCTTACCACTGAGAAGCGTAGTGTCTAAACTCTAAGTTGAGATTCCCGGTCTACAGCACAGGAGCTGGGAAAGAAACCCAGATAACATCCAGCTGTGAAAAGTAGCAGGGTTTCTGTCCTCCAGGGAGAGATGGCTGGTGATACAGAGGGCTTCTCACCGGGCCAAGGCACAAAATTCTATTTAGAGCTGGTTATCTGGACCCTGGTAGAGGGAGGACAAATAGACTAAAGATACCTGAGGAGATTCTATGACTAGTGACTCTGGGGAAAGAGCTGAAGGAATAATGAGGAGGATCCCTGTGCTGAGTCATCCCCCATACTGCAGGAGCCATCTTTCACAGGCAGAGAAATACCCTCCAAGTGGCATCAGCCTGGGAGGAAGCCATAGCCCCACCCACAGGTATTACTCTGCCACACCCTGTGGAGCTAAACCAGGCTGCTGAGGAGTACAGCTGGGGATTATCTCAGTGATTATGTTTAACAGCTAAAGCAGATCTCCCGGGAACTCTGACAGTTTAGCTGACCCTCCCCCAGAACCAGTGCTGGTAAAAGCCGACCTTGATGTGCAGCCTTGTCTTTCCACATACCCAGGCCCAGCATAGACAGCCACACTCTGTGGATTGCTGATAGCTCCAAACATGTTATCCAGAGCCAGTCACAGTCAATGTCCGACATAGGTCTGCACCAGAGTCTTTGTGGATTTACCTAATACATAGAATCAAACACAAATAGGCAAAAAAATGGGATGACAAAGAAAGAGGCCCCAAATGAAAGAACAAGAGAATCCTCCAGAAGAACAACTAAATAAAAGGGAGGCAAGTAATTTATTAAATATAGAGTTTAGAGTAATGATTATAAGGATACTCAACAGCATGATTGAAGACATAGAACAATAAAAAAAGGACTAGTCAGAACTAGAGAATGAAGTGTCTGACATCAATAATACACTGGGAGGAATAAACAATAGGCTAGATGAAGCAGAAGATTCAGTTAGTAGTTTGGAAGACAGGGTAGAAAAAAACATCCAAGCAGAACAGCAAAAAAGAAAAAAAGAATTAAAAAGAATGAGGAGGACTTAAGAAACCTTTGTTACAACATGAAACATAATAATACCCACATTATGGGACTATCAGAGGAAACGAGAGCAGGCAAGGGATCAAGAACCTATTTGAAGAAATAATGACTGAAAACTTCCCTAATCTGGTGAAGGAAAAAGAACACAAGCCCAGGAAGTGAAAAGAGTCACAAATAAGATGGACCCAAAGAGACCCATACCAAGACACATAATTAGTATGACAAAGCTTAAAGACAAGGAGAGGATCCTAAAAGCCTCAAGAGAAAAGCAGGTAATTATCTTCAAAGGAGCTCCAATTAGACTGTCATCAGATTTATCAACGGAAACATTCAAAGACAGAAGGAAGCAGTGTGAAATATTCATAGTGACGAAAAGCAAGGATTTATAAACAAAGCTACTACACCCAGCAAGGCTATCATTTAAAATTGAAGGAGAAATAAAGGGTTCCCCAGAAAAGAAAAAGTTAAAGGATTTTGTTAATACAAGACCAGTACTGCAACAAATGTTAAAAGGCTTGCTTTAAGAAGAAGAAAAATAAATACAGAGGGAAATAGTTTGAAAATAAAATGACAATAAATATGTGTCTATCAGCAATCACATTAAATGCACATGGCTTAAATGCTTCAACCAAAAGACACAGGGTAACTGAACTGATAAGAAAGCAAGATCCATATATATGCTCTCTCCAAGAGACCCACCTCAGATCAAAAGATACAAACAGACTAAAGGTAAAGGGATGGAAAAATATATTTCAAGCAAATGCAAAGAAAGCAACAGCTGGTGTAGCAGAACTTATATATGACAAAATAGACTTTAAAACCAAGGCTATAGTAAGACACACAGAATAACACTACATAAAGAAAAAGGAAGCATTGCAATAACAGAAAATAACTCTAGTAAACATTTTTGCATCCAACTCAGGAACATCTAAATATGTAAAGCAAATCTTGATGGACATAAAGGGAGAGGTAGACAGAAATATAGTCATATTGGACAAAGCTAACACCCTATTGACTTCAGTGGCTAGATCTTCCAGAAAGAAAATCAAGGAGACAGCAGCCTTAAATGGCATACTAGGTCAAATGGATTTAATTTACATCTTCAGAGCATTTCATCCCAAAAGAGCAGAATATACATACTTTTCAAGGGCACATGAAATGTTTTCTAGGATAGACTACATGTTAGGTCACAAAAAACAAGTCCCAATAAAATTGAGAAGATTGAAATCATGTCAAGCATTTTTCTGACCACAATGCTGTGAAACTAGAAATCAATCACAAGAACACTGAAAAATACACAAAGACATGGAAGCTAAATACCATGTTATTAAAACATGAATGGGTCAACAACTAGATCAAGGAAGAAATCAAAAGGTATTTTGAAACAAAAGAAAATGAGAACATAAAAATCTAAAATCTTAAGACACAGGGAAAGTGACCCTAAGAGGAAAATTCAGAGCATTACAGCCCTATCTTAAAAAAGAAAGAAAGAAAGAAAGAAAGAAAGAAAGAAAGAAAGAAAGAAAGAAAGAAAGAAAGAGCTCAAATAAACAATCTAATTTTACACTTAACTGAACTTGAAAAAGAATAACAAAGCTAAAGTGAGGAGAAGGAAGGAAATGATAATGATCAGAGCAGAAATAAATGAAATAAAGTCTAAAAAAATGATACAAAAGATCATTGAATCCAAGATCTGGTTCTTTGATAAACAAGGTTGACAAAACTTTATCCTGACTCATCAAGAAAAAGCAAGAGAGGACCCAAATAAATAAAATCAGAAATGAAAGAGGAGAAGTGTCAGAGCCCAGCTGTTCAGCTAGGGTGGGTTTCCGTAGTGAGAGGACCCAACAAAAGAAAGCACAAGGAGCCGACATAGGATTTGCACTTCACGCCACAAGCAAGCATGCTTTATTGCTGGTTACAGGGGTTCTTATCCAAGCTTAGACAATAGTGGGATCGTGCCAAAATTTAGGTAATTGGGGACTACCGTGCATGTGTACAATGACTCATAGGCATGTGATGATGACTCATGGTTCCAGGATGCCTGCCCAGACTGACCTTCAAGGACCCCCACAAGAAGTAACAACTGACACCGAAGAAATTCAGACAATTAAAAGAAAATATTATGAGCAACTATATACTAACAAATTGGACAACCTGGATAATTGGATAAATTCCTAGAAACATACAAACTTCCAAAACTAAATCAGGAAAAATTAGAGAATCTAAATAGACAGATTACACCTGTAATTCAATTTTACAAGTGAAATTGAAGCAGTAATCAAAAAACTCCCAACCAAAAAAAGCCCAGGACCAGATAGCTTCACAGGTGAATTATACCAAACATTCTGAAAGAACTAACACCTCTCCTTCACAAACTCTTTCAAAATATTCAAGAGGAGGCAAAGTTCCCAAGCTCATTTTATGAGGCGAGCATTAGCCTAATTCCAAAACCAGATAAAGACACTACAACAAAAGAAAATTATAGGCCAATATCCCTAATGAACATAAATGTTAAAATCCTTATCAAAATATAACAAACTGAATACAGCAATGCATCAAGAAATCATACAACATGATCAAGTGGGATTTATTCCAGGGACACAATGTCAGTACAACATTTGCAAGTCAATAAATGTGATTCACCACATAAACAAACTGAAGGATAAAAACCACAAGATGATATCAATAGATACAGAAAATACATATGATAAAAACTAGCACCCAGTTATAATAAAATCTCCCAGCAAAGTGAGAATAGGGGGAACATGCCTAAACATAATAAATGCCATATATGACAAACCCACTGCCAACATCATCCTCAATGGGCAAAACTACGAGTTTTCTCCTCAAGATGGGGAACAAGAACAAGATACAGATACCTGCTTTCACTTGTTGTATTCAATATAGTACTGGAAGTCTTTCTTTTTTTAAGGTTTTATTTATTTTATTTTTAGAGGGAAAGAGAGGGAGAAAGAGAGGGGGAGAAACAACAATGTGCGGTTGCCTCTCATGTGTCTCCTACTGGGGACCTGGCCCGCAACCCAGGCATGTGCCCTGACTGGGTAATTGAAGCAGCGACCCTTTGGTTTGCAGGAGAATGCTCAATCCACTGAACTATACCAGCCAGGGCTAGTACAGGAAGTCTTAAACACAGCAATCATACAAGAGGAAGAAATAAAAGTCATCCAAACTGGAAAGAAAGATGTAAAACTCATTATTTGCAGATGACATGATCCTGTATGTCGAGAACTCCAAAGATTCTACCAAGAAACTATTAGAACTGATAAGTGAATTCAGTAAAGTAGCATACAAAATTAATATCCAGCAGTGAGTTGCATTTTTATATACCAATAACGAACTAACAGAAAGGGAAATTAAGAAAACAATTGCATTCACAATTGCTTCAAAAATAAAATACCTAGGAATAAATTTAACCAATGATGTAAAAGACCTGTACTTGGCAAATTGTAAGACACTGAAGAAAGAAATTAAAGAATATACAAATAAGTGGAAGCACATGCCTTGTTCATAGATAGGATGAATTAATATCATTAAAATGTCCATACTCTCCAAAGTAATCTACAGATTCAACACAGCTCCTATCAAGACTCCATGTCATATTTCAAAGAAGTAGAAAAATATTTCAAAAAGTTATACAGACCACCAAAAGCCCCACATAGCAACAGAGATCTTGAGAAAGAAGAACAAAGTTGGAGGAATCATGTACCTAATATCAAACTATACTATAAGGCCATTGTAATCACACAACATGGTACTGACATAAAAACAGATACATAGATCAGTGGAATAGAACAGAGAACCCAGAATTAAACCTACAGCTTTACATCAATTAATATTCAATGGAGGAAGCAAGCATACACAGTGGGTTTATGATAGTTTATTCGATAAATAGTGTTGGGAAAATTGCACAGATACATGCAGAAAAATGAAATTAGACCACCTAGAACATTAGAACACCATACATAAGAATAAATTCAAAATGAATTAAAGGCTTAAATGTCAGACCCAACATCATAAGTATCCTAGAAGAAAACATAGACAGTAAAATCTTGGACATTGCTCATAGCAATATTTTATCTGATGTATCTCCCTATGGAAGGGAAACAAAGGAAAAAAAGAAAACAAATGGGACTACATCAAACTAAAAAGTTTTTGCACAGCAAAGGAGTCTATCAACAAAGTAAAAAGATAACCCACGGAATGGGAGAACATATTCGCCAATACTTCTGATAAGTGGTTAATATACAAAATTTATAAAGAACTTACAAAACTCAACACCAAAAAATCCTCCCCCCCAAAAAAAGTTCTATTAAAAACTGGGCAAAGGACCTGATAGACACTTCTCCAAAGAGGACACACAGATTACCAATAGACATGAAAAGATGCTCAATGTCACTAATCATCAGAGAAATGTAAATTAAAACCTCAATGAGATATAACCTCACATCTGTCAGAATAGCCATCATCAGTAAAGCAACAAACAAGTACTAGCAAGCACGTGGAGGAAAAGGAACATTTTTGCACTGTTGGTGGGAGTGCACATTGTTGCAATCATTGTGGAAAGTAGCATGGAGATACATCAAACATTTAAAATGAATCTACCTTTTAACCCAGTGACCCCATTTCTGGAAATATACCTGAAGAATCCCAAAACACTAATTTAAAACAACATAAGCACCCTATGTTCATTGCAGTATTATTTACCATCATCAAGATATGGAAGCAGCCCAGGTGACCATCAATAGATGAGTAGATAAAACAACTATGGGACATTTACTCAATGGAATACTATTCAGCCATAAAAAAGAAGAAAAATTTAACCATTTGTGATATCATGGATGGACCTGGAGAATATTATGCTAAGTGAAACAAGCCAGGGAGAGAAAGACTAATACCATTTGATTTTACTTATTTGTAGAATTTAGTGAACAAACTGAACTAACAAGCAAAATAAAGCCAGACTCATAGAGAGTATGATGACAGCTATTGAGTGCGTGTGGGTGAGATGGGAGGTTAAGGAGTAGAGTGGTGGAGAAAAAAGGGAAAAGTCTCATGGACACAAACAACAGTGTGGTGATCAGTGATGGGAGGAGGTATAAGGGGGTCATATGGTGATGGAAAAAAATACAAGGAAAAAAAGCATTTAGAATGTCAAAAACTAATTAGGATCACAGACAATTCAATAGGGAAAAAATAGTCTTTTCAACAGATAGTGCTGAGACACTGAATATCCCCAGGCAAAAGAACAAGTTTGGACTGCTTACTCATATCATACATAAATATTAACTTAAAGTGGACTATAGACCTAAATGTGAGAGCTAACACTATAAAGCCCTTAGAAAAACCAGTGGAGTCAATCTTTATGACTTTAGTTTAGGAAACAACTTCTTAGATACAAAACCAAAATTACAAGGAAGAAAATAAAAAATGATAAAATTTAAAACTTTTATTCTTGAAAAAACACCATCAAGAAGTTGAAAACTTAATCTATAGAATGGGAGAAAATATTTGCAAATCATATATCTATCTGATATGGAATTTACATCCAGAATATATGAGGGACACTTACAAATCAACAGCAAAACAAAAGACAAATAATCCAATTTAAAAATAGGTAAATGATTTTAATAGACATTTCTCCAAAGGAAGAAACTAGCCAATCAAAACCACAATGAGATATGATTTCATATCCACTAGATACTATAGTTAAAAATGTAGATAATAACAAGTGTTGGCAAGAATGTGGATAAATCAGACCCCTTATACCTTGCTGGTAGAAATGTAAATTATGCAGCTGGTTTGAAAAACAATTATATAGTTATCTTGAATATGTTGTTCCAGAGATGTAATGTATAGTATGATGATTAGAGTTAAAAAGATTATAGTGTATACTTGAAATTTTCTAACAGGATAGATCTCAAGTGTTCTCACATGCATACACAAAAGAAAATAGTAACTATACAGTAATGGATATGTTAACCAGCTTGATTTTAGTGATCATTTCAAAATATACATACATATCAAAATATCAAGTTACACACCTTAAATATATATAATTTTTGATTGTCAATTATAATATCCCAATAAAACTAAAAAAGAAAAAAATAAGTAAATAAACTGGATATTAACTTATATCATCTATATAATTTAATTATATAAATATGTTTTGGGTTGGCCAAAACGTTCATTTGGTTTTTTTTATAAGATTGCTCTAGTAGCACTTAGCTGTCTTTATCTTCATTCAAAACAGTTTTGTTAGGCTCTATTGTGACAGCTGTCATATCAGCAAGCATTCCTTAAAATCTTATCAAAATTGGTGAATTTTTTTGTAGTCATTTAATATTGAAGATGAAAGAAAATGTGCTTTATTATTTCAAGAAAGATAAAAACACAAGAGAAATGCAAAAAAGGTTTGTGCAGTGTATGGAAGTGCTGTTATCTAATTGTACATGTCGAAGGTGGTTTGTGAAGGTTTATGTCGGAGATTCCCTGCTGGATGATGCTCCACAGTCAAGTAGACCAGTTGAAGTTGGTAGCAATCAAATCGAGACATTAACTGAGAACAATCAACATTATACCACTTGGGAAATAACCAACATACTAAAAATATCCAAATCAATAAAGTTATTGGTGAAAATGAAAAATTTATCTTTTATTTTATGGAAAAAACTAAAAGTACTTTTTGGCCAACCCAATATATTTAATAAGTATAAAGATTATTAACTAATTATATAAATTAATATATTCAATATAATAACTATATCTGTTATAATTATATAAATATATATTACTTATCGATTAAATTTTTATAGGACATTACTGGAAAAAGTATCCAGAAATAGATCCACATATCTATAATCAATTGATTTGTAACAGAGGTATCATGATAAGTCAATGGGAAAGGATAGTTTTTCTCCACAATGGTATTTGGAAAATTGGATATCTATATGGAAAAAAAATAAACTTCCCCTCTTACCTCATACAATGCACAAAAATTAACTCAAGTGGATCATACAATTAATCTTGAAATATATATGTATACATATATGTATGTATGGACAAAGGCCTACATAAAAAATATTTTTAAAACTTTTACTATTATAAATCAATAATAAAAAGCAATTAATCTAATTTTAAAATGGGCAAAAAATCTGAATAGATATTTCACAGAGTAGGTACACAAATGACACATGAAAAGATTTTCAGTGGTATTAATAATCAGATAAATGCAAAGTAAAACCAGAGCAAAATAACACTACACATGTTGAATAGCTAAAATTATCTCTAACAAATTTTGTTATGTTTTCCATTTCTATATATCTCTTAAAATTACTACTTTTAGACCACACAACAACTTTGATTCCTGTCTTCTTTCTCACTTCCTGGAGTTCAGTAGCCAACTCTTAGTTATTCTAATTTCTTCTAAGACCTGGCACTTTTCTTGTTCTGTTTCTTTTCTATGCTAACCTGATCTCATTTTATGGGTATAATATCTCCTAAACTCCTCTTGAGGATATTAATGATAATATTTTTAGAGATATTCTTCTTTTCTCCAAAATGTCTGTTTTGTCTGGTGTCAGTTGATGTGATATTTGCGTATCTGTGTAAATCAGACATAAGTCTGATGATCCTGTTGTCTGTTCATATATAAGTTTGAAGAACTGGTTTGATTAACTTAAGTATATGTCTTATTGTCAATCTGCTGAATGAGAAGGGTCTTACTTAACATTGTTTGTGTGTGGTGAAATATTAATAAGTTGGAAACATTTAAGGAAGGATAGGTGGGCAGATCGGGGTTTTAGAGTAAAGTATAAAATTGGTGAAGCCAACTTAATGGAAGTAAGAAAACTTACTTTCGTCACTTTTGTTTATGGCTCTACCGTTAAGAAAGGCCCTGTTGTCAACTGCAGCCTTCTCTTGTGCAGGCCCTGAACTAAGGGTCCATGTGCTCTGAACTAATCATCACTATGATTCCAACTATCATCCATTTTCAGGATATTCATGCTTTTGCGAGTATATTATATTTCTTGCTCTTTGTTATCTTTTGAATGAATTGGAGGAGGGGAAGTGTTTAATCTACTGTCATGAAAAAGTAGTCTACTAGTTTAAAATCTATAGAATATAAACCTCATATTTTTCTGGTGTTCCCTAAACCAATGTTCTTTTTTATCTTATAGACCACTTCTAAAGAAAACTAATTCCCTTTCTGCAGATCTTTCCACATCCAACAAATTTTTGGCATAACTGAGGATTATAAAATTTTCTGCAATAGTACTTCTTGACCTCGTGTGGAAAAAGTTAGTGAAGTTATTCGGTCTCCAGGGAAATTTCTAGTAGGGGTGATCTAGTAGCAAGAGCATTGGCTGTGGAATTAGGTAAATGGAGACCCTAAACAAACTTGGAACCGTAGACAATGTTGCTTAACCTTTTAGAATCTGCGTTCTAATACGTAAGTTTGGGAAAATAATTGTGTCTCACCATTTCCATCACCATTTATCCCCTCTATACCCTCTTTCACCTCCACCCACCCCCCTACACCCCACAATCACCACACTGTTGTCTGTGATCATGAGTTCTTTCTCCTTTTTTTCTTTTTTGCTCAATCCCTCCACCCACTCAGAAACCCTCCAGAGCTGTCAGCCTGTTCTCTACCTATGAGTCAAATGAACAAACTGAAATAATGAGTAACAGAGAGACAGACTCAGATAGAGGGCATTTTTGCTTACAAATATATCTACAGTGAACAGCCAGTCCATAAGCAAGTTGTAGGAACTCAATGTTTTTGGCATGAATAAAAGCAGAAAGCTTCAGGAGGGGCTATTTACATGTTTTTCATTATATTATTTCTAAACAAGTTTTTCTCCACAAATTAAAAAAAATCTTTTACGGCAAGTAAAGAGTTCAATCAGGTTGTAATTTTGCATTTCTAATATTATTTTTAATCACTTCTAGCACTTTTAATTATTCTTGATTTGCACTTCATTTTTTGATACATGTTGCTTGTTAAAATTGAGCTTGTCAAATACAGCCTTGGATGGGCTGTTTTTTATCTTCATCAGCATAGTCATAAATGTAATTGACAATTATGTTTTTAATTTAAAAGATATTTTTAGTAATTATTGAGAATTTTGTTTTTATAACTTAATGGTCTAGTGCAAAGATGTTTGCTTATTGGCATTGTTTTGCACTGTGATTATGGTGCGGACCATGATGTAGGAATTGGGCAAGAGAAAAGAGTATCTAATTGCTAAGCATAATAGTAGAGCTCTAAAAAGTTTGCCTGCCTTTTAAAAATCTCAGATTGATATGATTTAGCCTTTAATTCTAAAAAATTAGTGAAAGAGGGTCATATTATGTGACTAAACTATTTCTTCAGCTCCTGAATTATCACCTTAGATACGTATTTTAAATTAACCTAAACAATGTAATTCTTTGTGCAATAAATTAGCGTAAATTCCAAATTTGAAGTTTGTTATGTTTGCAAAGGATAGATCTGTTTATTTGCTTAGCCCACTCTTCAAAAGAGTTCACATTAAAAAAACATTAGAAATGCTAATATTTTTAGAATTATAAGTATGCTCTATAAAATGCTAAAACATTCAAGATTTCAAAATACAGTATTGAATTAAAAAGCATACACTATAATATGCCCATTATCTAACAGGTTAGGGGAGAAAATGTTTTGGAAAATTCTGTTTTGCTTGAAATTCACAGATTAGATACAAACGTTAAAGAAATAATTGCAATGTGGCCTGGTAAACTGAAAAATATATTAATGATGGTAATACTATTTTATAAGCATTAACCTCTTTTTAAAATACATACTTAGAATGTTTATCAATTAACTAATTTCATTAGCTGTAATAATGTATCTTTTGCTGTTATAACATGCAACAGTATTCACTTATGTCATCAAGAACAAATTTAGGGGTTGTTGACCCAACACAAAGATGGTAAAAATCACCGTGTCTCTGGAGTAGAGAAATTGATAAAGAAAATTACTGTTCTCATGGAGCTTATCCTTAAGTTTAAGGAACTAAACATAATACAAGGCAAAGTTTAAAAAATTAATATTGTCAAATTAAAAGGGCTTATTAAAGAGCATTATTTAATTATTACCAGGATAATTGCAGGGAAATTCCTGGAGGATTTCACATTTAGTTAAGTGTTGAAGGATAAGTAGGGTAGTATAATAGATGCATAGTTTCCCCAAGGTAAATAACAATGATTATGATATTCATGAAAACTAACATATATTGACCACATATTATGTGTTTGTTGTTCTTTTAAATGCATTATACATAATATCTCAATTCCTAGAGCAATTCGATGAGGTATTATTTGTTCCATTTTTCAGGTGAGGTAATTGAAGCAATGAAAGTTGAGTAACTCTCTCAAGACCACACCTTGTGTAGAAGAGCATAGAAAAGCACTATGGAAGAAGACTACAGAGGTCCTTAAATGCTTTCATAAGATGGTTTGGTTTTCTTTTTTTTTTATGAAGTGGGAGGGGCTTAATTATGCAGCTTAATAACCTCATCAGCAAATTCTTAGTGAGGCACTCTTACATAAGCCATTAAGCTTTAGGTTAATTTTTACAGATACTTTCTGGCCATACTTAACCATGAAGAATAAAATGAAGCAAAGGAATTTCTTCTGGAATTCTGAGAGGTCTCGTGGCAAAATGTGGCTCCACATGGGAGGGGTTTCTGTGGCCACTGAGTTGTCAGTGTGGTTTTCTTAAATACTGTAATGGCAAGTTATAGAAGAGAGTGATTCCAGTGAAAAAAATTAAGGATGTCTTGAAAAAAATTGAGATGAACAAAAATAGGAGACCTTAGTTGGAAATGTTGAAAAAGTATGGACACTCAATGATGAATATCTAAACTAGGGATAATACTAGAATCCTGACTTAATTGCTGGGGCTTCCCTATTGCGGGGAGAAGTGAGAAATAGAAGATGAGTCTGGCTAAAGTTTAAATTTCAATTACGCTATTTAAGAAAGTATAATGCATCTTTTGGGAAAAAATATTTCCATAAAATTTTAAGTTTAAAATTTTTTAATGTATAAGTGCTGAAGTTTCGATTGCCTATATTTGAATGATTTAATCCCTGGCCAATACTCAATAACTTATCATGATGTTCATTTTTCACAATTTGCTCTCTAGCAGCTGTTTATATAAGCCCTTCTTTTTTCCTTTGTATTATCCATCTGTCTTGCTTTCCTTGATCTCTGAGTGTGATTTACTTCTATTCTCTGCTCCTAAACACCTTCGGATTTTCTAAAAATATATTTGAAGTATCTATTGTCTTGTTGATTCTTTTATAATTACTTTTTATCTTTCAGATTATTTCCTTCTAGTTTAGAAATTCATTTCTCTCATTGTATTCAAATTTTCCCTTAACATAATGCTTCTAAAGTTATCATTGCTTTCCCTTTCACATGTAAATACCTAAACAGTCAGGTTGACTTTGCATACTTTTTGGTATTAAGCATGTTATTTATGTTCATGTCAATAACACAAATTAGAAGGCAATGATTTTGTAGATTTAAAATGAATTCTAAATCAAAATAAAGATACAAAGGAGACTGAAAATAATACTTTGAAACATGATTATTTTAATGTGTTTACAGGGAAAGAGTAAATTCACCAGCAGAAAAAAGAAAACCAAAATTAACATTTAACAGATTTTAGTCTCAAAGCACAATATGTTTTTCATAGAAACAAATATATCACTATTGTAGGTACCATAATATGGCAATATTTATACACACAGCCATTTACCATTAAGAAAATCAGTGGCAATGGTGATGCAATACATTAATTCATCTTTGTTATACGGTTTGCTATAATACTTCCTGGCCTGCAGGAGTATTTGCCAGGATACAAAAGAAGATGTGACATCAGTGTGAACCATATGCAGAGCGCGCCAGCTGCCCACGCACACCTCTCTGTTTACTGTATAGTCACTAGGAATGTCATCCTCCCACTGCTCTGACTTCTTTGCATTTACTATTAAAGCCATTCCGAGGGAATTGAACATTGTAATAGATTCATTTGGATATTAAGGAATTACTTTATACAAAATTAGAAGTAGAGCATCAGGACTTAATATCCTATATGCCTAAACTTAACAGAAGAGAAAAACTACACAGGTAATAAGTGGAAAACTATTTAAGATTATTTGGAGTAGGTGATGGCATAGTATGAAAATGGGGGAAATGTAGTAACATGGTTTCTTTCATTTTTACAGTTATTATTTTTGTCATTATTGTTTTTAAATATACCAGATGATTGTCTGAGGGCCATTCACATTCAATGTTTAGATTCTTTTATTAGTGGCATATACAAAGCACCATGTAATATAACATACAAAATGTAGAACAATCATGACTATGTAATTAACTGTAGAAAAAACTGCTAAGAAAATATAGCAATATTTAACACAGGATTTCTAAAACCATTACATGTTCATTACTTTTTTCAAAGCTAATAATGTCCCATGTTTCATTTTACAGATTTTGTCTATCGAGATTTATATGTAGTTGGCACTTTGGGTTGGGGGAGGCTTAAAATAGTTGCTATGTTCTGTACAGTAATGTTACAGTTTTATACAAACTTCAGAAATATGGCATTTGGAATACTTTTTACGATCCTCTTCCAAGTGTTCTATTTCACACAACAGCAAATACTCTGAATGCCTTTCCTCCTGGAGGATTCTGTAAACTGCAAAAATACAAAAAGTATATTGATGTCATCTCCACATATAATACCTCAAATAAATCATGCTTTCTTATGACATTCAAGAAAGCAGTTCTATGAATCCAGCTGGCCAACTTTCTTAGGCTACTGTAATTTATAGTTATTGGAAAGCTTGAGTGAGGATAACATAATTCTTTAAATCTCGGTTGTGTGCTGAGCTGTAAGTTCACTAAAGAAATTTAAGGTGCATAGTGGTAATACCATACTATATTTAAAACTTCACTGATTCCAGATCATGTTTTCATACATTACCACCTTTGATTCTAACAGAGCATAGGTAGCAGCTGTGATTTGGTTTCACCTGTGGAATATGGAGGTGCTGCTCTTCAATACTAAGATCCAGGTTTACTGCCTGACTGACGTGGCTAAAAGTTACCTGCACATTAAAAAGATGGTGCCATTTAAGCAATACTCTACAGCACTAACATTACCATTTCTTAGCCTGGCAAATTTTACTTTTTTACTATCATATTTATTAATATTTTTAACATCTATGATTTCAAGAAAAATCTTAGGAAATTTAATGGTCAGATCTGAAAGATCCTAAGAATTTTTTCATTAAAATGAAAGCATACATGCACAGCACTCAACCTCATTTTGGAGGTATTTTAAAACAAATTAAAAACAATACAGAATCATACACTTTACCCCTTCTTAAATTACTTTTTTTTTATTTGACAATATCAGTCAAGGTATATTTTGTTTAAATGACTAAAATTTAAAACAGATTAATAATCCCATTAGTCATTATTCTAATCAAATTTACACTTTTGAAGTCTTTACATTCTTTGCATAAAGTTTTATTTTCTTAATAAAAAAGGTGTTAGGGACCAACACAATAACTCTAAGAGCGAGACAAAGTACAATTCCTTTTCTATATTTATTCATGTTCAAGAAAAGGGGAGAATTGTAAAGTGAAGAAAGTATATCACAAATGTGCACATACTGCAAACGTAGCAAACATATGCGCCAGGTTTTTTACACAAATAGATGGCCACTCAAAAGCCATTTTATTTATAGAACACACATTGACAAAGTTCTAGAAATGTTTTTATTTATAGGACAGAGATTCACTAAATACTAGAAATGTGTTTTCTTTGTACACAGTGATAATACTGGGAAAATGCAGATTTCTGAACCTGAGTTCTGGGACTGACCACTTATATCGCCTGCGGCGCATCAATTGCTTAACCTTTTTGAGTCTCAGTCAACATGTCTATAAATCAGGGTTTACAGAATTGATTTTATAGGATTGTTGGTGGAGCTGAGCTAATAAAGTATCCAGAGCATCTGGAAAATTCACAGCAGATTCTCAAAATAATTATTCTCAGTTTTCTTAGGTTATCACTTATCATCTTATTGTTTCTAAAATAAATTTAAGAAATAGGACAGGTAAATAAAAACGCATCACTCAATTTAGCTTATAAAACTGCACATCAGAATCTTATAACTCAAGGATCTATTTTATATATCATATCTGTTTAAGGAGATAAACCAGGTTGTAGAGAAGTCACGTTACTATAGTCTCATCTGAGAACAGATGCTAAATACAAATTTCTCTTTTAATGAAGATGGCACCCAGATAGTTATGTGGAAGGCAAGCTAAATTCCCTGTGGGGCATACCCTTTGGTGTCCTTTAAAGAAATCTTATTATAATGTAAACCTTCCATTAGCAATTTGAAGAAATCATTAAATATCTAAAAGCTATGGATTTTTCTACAACTATACAAAATATACGGGACTTAATTTTATTTCCACAAATACCAGTGATTTGAAAGTCACTATGAGTTCTTTTCTCTTAACTTTTATTAATACTTCATAAAGGAAGCCACATGCATTTTCTCAAACCACCTAAATATATAATACTAATGAGACAGATACTATGTGCTGACCTGAAAGAGTTCATTTATGTAATATTAGCCACCCAACATCCAATCAAAAGGAAAATTTGATTCTGGGGAAAATCAGACTCATTGTGTTTGTCAAATACTTTGTCAGATAACTGGATTAGAGA
Source organism: Mormoops blainvillei (assembly GCA_004026545.1). Lineage (NCBI taxonomy): Eukaryota > Metazoa > Chordata > Mammalia > Chiroptera > Mormoopidae > Mormoops > Mormoops blainvillei. The sequence continues at coordinate 406,175 of PVJD01000138.1, forward strand.
ATTAGTCAGTGCCTTGCTCACCTAGAAAGAATTACATATAAAAACTGAACCTAGAAAATTCAAAAGAGGATAAAAGATATTTCCTTATTATAAGATCACTTAACAAAAGAGTGGTTCTGATTTGTAATCCGATTCTCATTTTGAGTTTTATAAGTCGCAGGAGACAGGCACCTCTGGTACTGAAGCTTCTCCCATCCCTGGAAAACCTACTATTACAATCAGCAAGGGCAATGCCAGCTCAGCCACATAACCCCAAACCCACACAGAAGTGAACTGGTGGTAATGCAAGCTTAAAAGGAGAGAATATATATATGATTTTATATTTACCTTTCTGAGGAGATTCCATTCTGGAAAGAAGCGGTGTAGGCCTTTCTTTTGTCCACAGGCATAACGTCAACATAACCACCATGATTTCGAACCACCCCAGCGTGTACTGCTGCTCTGCAGATACTGGACAGCTGAGGGGACAAGGAAAAACCTGCCGTTAGGAAATTCCTGCTGAACTCAACCAGTTTACTCTTCTGTTGGACTGAAGTCACCGGTACATCTCTACGTGGACTCTCCAGGAGCAGCTACAACGTGATGTTTCGTGCACAAAGGAATGTTTCAAAAATCAAAAGTTAAAGCCACTTCTGAGCAAGTGTGAAGGCAGAGCTTAGAGGTGGCTGCAGTGCTAAGGTCCCCTTACCATCTAATCTAGCAAACATATGCCTGACCAAACAGCAGGCTTTTTCTGTTGGTGAAGCAATAAAACACAAATTAACTCCTTTTACTATTAAGTCTCAGCTTTTGCTAGTCCCTACTGGAGTCACTCTGACCTAATGTTCAGTTTTTATTTATAAGCAGCTCAAACACAGTTCTGTATAGCTCTACAGTCCCTTTTCCAGAACACAGGCATATATTAAATTGGGAGTTTTTCCCTATTAAATAAATATAACCTCCTCAGAGAAAAATTTCCCAAAATACTAACTCCATCTCTCCACAAAAATATGAAGAACAGTCATGGCTTCCACCTGGATTTGCAATGTCTATCATCACCCTGGAGTGAATGGTCTGACGTGAAGTACTGGCAAATTTCTATGATTATTACATTGCACTAGTTACATAATCTGAATTGAATGGAATTTCTATGGAGGAGAAAATTCTTGTTTCAGGTCCAACACTTTCAAATTTTTAAAACCACTGACTTCTAGAAGTCAACTCTTTCCTTTTGGCCCATAAAAGTCTTCTCTGGATTTTAACATTTGATTTAATCCAAATGTTCTTCCGAAATTTGTCAGTAGCTGAGTACACCCAAATAAATTCCATGAGATGAAACATGAACTGTTTCAGTACGAAGTGATCCAGCTCATTTCCCCACAGGTCTTTTCCGACCCCACTGGTGTGCTTTCTTCTTATCCCCATGCACATGTGAGTGGCTTAACATGCTTTTGAAAGTTCACGTGAGCATACGCATCTTACATGACCTTGCTTTATTACTGCACACTGTACCTCGTGGCATCGGTCAGTATTTATTAGATCAGAGAGCCTAAATGCAAGCTGGTTTATCCTTTTCATGTTTTGCTCTATCACAAAATGCCATATATCTAACATCTCGTATCCTTACTGTTAGGAAGCATTTTATTCACCAGTTAAAGGCTCTTGCTGAATTAATGTTTGTATCCATTATGGTTCATAACAAATGGAATTAAACATAATTCTATATATATTTCAGTATTTGTCTTGCTCTGTTCAAAAGGCATTATCGGCATTTTTCCCGAGGCAATAAAAGTGATTAGATATAACATTCACTAAATTTAAGCACTGAATATGTTTTGAAACTATTGTTTTGCCCATAACTATGCTATCAGCAGGCATTCCTATTCAAGTTCAAAGGTCAGAAGAGATATTCTGTTCACGCCTACACTTTATAAGCATTAATAATATATCATGAAATAAAAGAATTTATCTGTGAAAACAGTGGACCATTTTTAATGAATGTAGAAATTAATTTTATCTGTCACAAATGGGAAAAATTAAAGCAATAAAATGTGTAAGTTGTAACTCTACAAATGGAAATAGAGAGAGGAAAAGAGAGTAAGGTGGGGAAGGGGAGAGGGAGAGAGGAGGAGGGAAGTTAATAGACTGGCTCTCATCTCTCCATATCCTCTATTTAAAGAGGTAGCAAGATTGGCAGATAATAGTAGAATCTCTTTCTCTGAATTTATCAGCGATGGTAATCTTTATATTCCCAACTTATCTTAAAAGGATCTACATAATAATACATAATTATCTACCCATTTCACTTAAGTAAGAAGATAAAAAGATCTCAGGGTATAAGCTCTAACAACTCTTCACTCTGACAAAGAGATGGCTTATTAGTACAGAAGTGTGTGGGATACTGTGAAAGATTTTCACCAGACATGACTAAAATGAAAGGTTTTGGTGCTTAAAGGGGTGATCTGTAAAGAATGATTTCTTTGGAATTATATGATGACTTAGATATACTCATTCATATACACTCATAAATTTGCTTTTTTTACAAATATTTATGTGTGAAGTGTTTGCTTAGTTTCTGATGTTGCATTGTGCTCTAAATTCTGTTAAGTCATGGAAAACTATGCAGCAGAAAGGAAGAAGGAGCTACTACCCTTTGCGACAGCATGGATGGAACTGGAGAGCATTATGCTAAGTGAAATAAGCCAGGTGGTGAATGACAGATACCATATGATCTCACCTATAAGTGGAACCTAATCAACAAAATAAACAAGCAAGCAAAATATAACCAGCAACATTGAAATATAAAACAAACTGACAGTAACCAGAGGGGAGGAGAGAGGGGGATGACAGGGGAAAAGGAGGGGAAGGGTCATCAAGAAACATGCATAAAGGACCCATGGACAAAGCCAAATGGGGGAAGTATTGAGGGTGGGAGGTGGGGGTGGGTGGGGCCAGGGAAAGTAGTAGAGGGAAAAAGTTGACAAAAACAAACAAAAAACAAAGTGGTCAGGGGCAGGCTGGGAGTGGTGTGGGAAATTAAGAAGCCAAAGAACTGATGAGTGCTGCCCATGGACATGGACTAAAAGGTGAGGGGATGATGAAATGGGGTGCAGAGCGGAGGGGATATAGGGGGGAGAAATGGGACAATCGTAATAGCATACTCAATACAATATACCGAAAAAAAATTACTGTAAATAAAAAAGGAACATGCATAAAGACCCATCGACAAAGCAAAATGGGGGAAGGATTGAGGGTGGAGGCAGGGGTGGGCAGGACTGGAGAAAGTGGTGGAGGGAAAATGTTGACAAAAAAATAAAATAAAATAGAGAGGGGGAGGCTAGGAATAGTACAGGAAATTAAGAAGCTAAAGAACTGATATGTACAGCCCATGGACACGAACTAAGAGGTGTGGGGATGATGGGATAAGGTGCAGGGCAGAGGGGATAAAGGGAGGAAAATGGGACAACAATAATAGCATACTTAATAAAATATACCCCCCTCCAAATAAATAAATAAATAAATTCTGTTAAGTCAGGAAGCCAGCCTGTCTTGTTTACAGCTTGGTATGCATAAAATTGTTGATGAAAAAGTGACACATGAATTGCCCAGCTGCTGCCCTCAAGGGAGTTACAAATTAATAAAAGAGGTAGGGAAACAATCATAACACTTAACCGAATCAGCTAAGTGCTAACAGGAGAAAGCAAAGTAATAGGGCTGAATTAAAGGCGACATCACCTTCGGATTAGGAGACCTAGCAATACACTTCACAGAGAAAGTCATGTGAAGAGTGACCATGCTTTTGACAGATAGGAAAGTAGAAAAAGGATGCTTTTAAACAGAAACAACAAGATACAAACAATGTGAGAATAAGCAAATTAAGACACCAGCAGGATTAAGCTGCAGATAAGAACACTGCAAAGCTGAGTTTGGGAGAGAATTAGATTTGGAGAATAACTTCAAAGGTAAAGCTGAACTGTAAGAAACACCTGGACCTAAATGAGTTTACCAAGAGAAATTAGGTGGTAGTATACATATTTCAGGCCTCTCTCCACACTCATTATTTCCACAGTATTCCAATGAACATGTGCATCAAGGGTACTATCATCTAAATTTGATTTTCTAACTCTCTGGTTTAGAAATCTGTAACAGTTTCTACATGTTTGCCACATAAAATATAAACTCATCAGCATGCACTCAGATTCTCCATTTAGATGTTTCAAGAGTTTGATCCCTCTACCAGTCCACCAAATTGGCTGCAGCCATTTTCAGTTTGCATGCTCAGCAGCTCAGAGACAAGCAAACCTACATGCTGTGCTTGCTTGGAGCTCAAGTGATCTCCCCTGCAGTCTCCATAAACGTCATTCAGCATCCTCCCCCCAAGAATGTGTTCCTTAACCTCTTTACCGGCCTACACTTGACACCTGGCTCACAAAGCACTCATCCACACTGAAGCTATCACAGCTAATATTCCGTGTCCAATCCTGGGAATGTCATCCATTACAACATCCCCTCAACTGGCTTCCTTTTGTATCTGGTCTAGTATCTATTCTAATAAATTTTTCATTTAGTATCTGTTTGTGATTTTGTGATTCTATCTTTTCCCTTTTTTATTAAATTTTTTGGGGTGGTACTGGTTAACAAAGCTATACAGGTTTCAGCTGCACAGCCCCACAGCACATCATCTGAACACTGTATTGTGTGTTCACCACCCCAAGTCAAGTCTCTGTCCATCATCGTTTATCCCCCTTTTATCCTCCTCCTCTTCCTCCACACCCCCTCCCCCTGGCACTACCACACTGCTGTGTCAGTGTCTATGAGTTCTTTCTCTCTCTTTTTTTTCTTTTTTTGTTTGTCATTCTATTCTACTCTAAAAATGTCCCTTTGGCAGTGAAGATACTGTTAGTACATTTGACAAATTCTTAATTATCCAGTTTATACTTCAAATGCTAAAGAACTAATAGGAAGATTAAAGAAAAGCAAAATGCACTTTTGTTCCCAAAATGCCTCCAGACTATTAAGTGTCTGATATAAGATACATGGGTAGGCTATAAAGAAAAATTTAATCTACTGAATTATTGTGCACCCATATTTATATATGGATATTCATTTTTATTGTTATTAATGGTTGACTCTTCTGATAATTCATATATCAGCACAGAATCTGTTTCCTTATTCCGTACAGTAGTCCCCCCTTATCCACAGGGGCTACTGTTCCAAGATCCCCAGTAAATGCCTGAAACAGCAGGTAATGCCAAACCTCATATAATCTATATATTTCCTATAGATGCACACTATGATAAAGTTAAATTTATAAATTAGGCACAGTAAGAGATTCACAGCAATAATGATACAACAGGACAATTATACAATATACTGCAATAAAAGTTATATAAATGTGGTTGCAGTCTCTCTCGCTCTCCCCCTACCCCTTTAGAATATCTTACTGTGCTGTGCTCCTCTTCCAGTTAAAGAAAGCCCTTTATGTCTTCTCTTTGGCATGTCTGAATTGCCAGCATCTACTACTCTTGCCCTTAGGGCCATCATGAAGTAAAGTAAGGGTGACTTGAACAGAAGCACTGTCATACCACGACAGTTGATGTGATAACAGTAACTAATGGGAGGGCAGCATCTACAGCATGGAGACGCTGGACAAAAGGATGAGTCACGTCCCATATGGGACAGAGCAGGACATAACGAGACTTCAACATGCTACTCAGAACAGCGTGCAATTTGAAACTTATGAATTGTTTATTCCTGCAATTTTTCATTTATTATTTTAGGTCGTGGTTAGCTGCAGGTAACTGAAACCATGGAAAATAAAATCCTGGATAAGGGGGGACTATTGCATATAAACATGGATACACACATTTAAATGTGTGTGTATGGAACCTATGGAATCTATACATACACACACACACGGTTACAGACAAATGCTGAGAAATGCATATGTTACAATACTTACATCAGAATAAACTCGAGTTCCAATTACACGAGCATAATGTGGATTTGCCTGCATACAGTTGCGAGGGCAGTATACTCTGAAAAATAAATACATATTTATAAATACCAAAAAACTGCTTATTTCAATCGTTCCTATTAGTAAGACTACAGACATGCAAACACAAAAGTAAACTCAGCATTCTAAACCCTACTAATTTTTTTTTCCTTCTCAAATAGGTCAATTGTAAAAGCCACACACTGGACACAATTGCTTCTGCTTACACTGTGCACTTCTAGCTTTTGGTACAAATGTGCTCCCTTTTAACCAGAAAGCTTTCTGATATGGGGATTCAAAGCAGAAAGAGGTAGCAAGAAGTAACTCTTAAGTATCTGGGTATTTGGTACCAATGTTTGTGAAGAATTTACTGAACAGAAAACTTGAAAAATCTGAATCCCTGTTTGACTCATATATCTCATAGTTTCTCTCTCTGTGTTCATACCTTGTATATCTCGTCCAATTTCATGGTTTTCATTATCATCTATAAACTGCTGATTTCCAAATTTACATCTATAGTTGAGACCATAATAAATAATTATTTAATAACAAATTTGGGTGCCCTATTGCTTATTCCATATCTTCACTTAGATCTAATAAACTTGAATGTAGCAATTTGAACCCAAATTGCTAATCACCGCCCTCAACCCCCAAATACATTCTTTCTGTAGACTTCCTGCAATAAATAGCAACTCCATCATTCCAGGTGCTCAAGTCAAAAGGTTTCATTCAATCTGAAACCCTTCCTCTTACCTCACACTTTACATTCAAACCACTGGCAATTTTTACCGACTAGAAATTAAAACATCCAAAATCAGATCATCGCTGAGCACCTCACCACTGTAACTCTGGACTGCACATCTGATGTCTGGCTTACTGCAAAAGGTTCTCCTATGATTTCCCTGCTTCCTACTTTGCCTCCTACAATTTACTTTTTTCCACATACTTATATTGAAGCACAAAAGTCCAATCATATCATTTCCCTGTGCCAAATATTCCAGTGGCTTTCCATCTCATTCAGAATAATAAAATCCACACAGTGGTCAATAAACCCTGCATGTTTTCTCCTCCCATTTCCTTTCTGACTTTATATCCTTCTCTTCCACCTTCTCACCCAGATACAGTCACACTGATCAAATGGTTATGCCTCGGGGCCTTTCCACTTACCTCTCTCTGCATGGAATGTTCTTTCACCAGATATTTGATTGGCTTACTCATTTCTAAAAAGGCTCAAAACCTTTTTTATTTAAAAATAGGGTCCAATTATCAGTGTTTAGTCAATTCCATGATATTAAAAAAAAAATCTACTCCCAGAGTTTAAGAAATTGTCAAGTGGCAGTTCCTTTTTTTAATCGATTGGCTCTTCTGAGTTTATTTTCCCTTCCCATCCCTTCTTTCTCTCTCTCTCATTCTGTCTCTCTCCCTATATTTTTCATACAAAAAAACTGGAAAAAACATAATTCACTTTATATATCAACAAAATGACTAAAACCGTTCTTTGATGAAGGCATTGATGATTTTCCAAAAACTATTCTGAAAACTTCAATGGCAACTACCTTTATCAACTGAGGCATTTAAGAAATAACCACATTTCTTATTTAAAGTTCTTATTTGAATGTATGTAACACTACAATCTAGAGTGCATATACTTCCTACAAATCTAAACCAGAATGATTTACATAAAAGTAATAAATGAACCTGAGTTTTTATAATTTTGAACTAAAGGTTTGATTTTTGTAAGACGCTGTTGGGTGTTTCTGTAGAAGGAAAGGTGTCCCCATTGACTGTAAAATTTTCTCCTTGTATTTGAGAATAGTTGAGTATTCAGTGACCACCCTGTGGTGGTAAAACTGCCTGTTCTGCCCTTAAGATCATACTGTGTGGGCTCTACCTTGACCTTATTTAGTTAGCAGTTAGTTTGTGGAAAGCCAAGGTCAGTGGCTCCAAACTCGGTTAGTTTTTACCTTTGTAACTTCTAGTCAAAGAAAAATTGGAGGAAGTTTTTGCTTGTCTGTGCTCTGATCTCTGGTTTTAACACATTGTTGCTACTTAGAATGTAGATAGTGACCTGATAAAATAGTTCTTTCATCTACAAATTGCTTATAATTTTTTAATGAACATGCTGACAGATTTTAATAACTGCTTTTACATTGTGAACACGGAACAGGTTTTAAAAATCTAATTGTTTATAGATATATGTAAAATAGGGTAAGATTGCCAATAGTGCGCACAGGCACACACATGCACTCTCTACAAGGTCATGGTGCGAACTGTGAGAGGCAGTTTACTGTGGGCTGACCCGCTAGCTATAGGACCTCTCAAGGACGTGATAGCCAGGTAAATCTTGTTTCTTCGTGCTTGTCTTCAGTTAATATCCCTTAATTTATCTGTTCTTGGTCTTTTTTCCACTAAATGGATTTATTCCTCAACTTATTAAGTGATATAAAATTCTGAAACTAATGCAATGGCAATATATTTCCTTAAAAGTCATAAAATGTCATGTAACTACCATTATGAACTAATTTATGAAACTATTGAAAATGTATATGAGGGGGGTGAAAAGAAAACCTTTGCTTCACTGGTCTATAAAAAAATGGGAGGGGGAAGCTTTCCAGACTAATGAAGGTCAAAATTATGGATGAATCATTATTTCCACCGATTTCTTAAATTGGTGACAGTGAAAATTAAATGATAAAAAATTGTATTATTTCCCTTTTGGGGGGTAGGTACTCATATTTCCCTTCCTGAAGTAAGCAAAGAAATAAAAAACTTATTGACTGATATTTTACTTGAATCTTTTCCTTTTGAAACAAGATTGCTATTATTCCACAGATATGTTCCAGTGTCATTCTTACTATTTAGTCCTCACAGACCTTGTCACATGGCTGAGATAGGGTCTAGCATAATACGGATATGTGGCAGGTATTTAATAAATATATAAATGACAAATTCTAAAATTTTTGCTATTCTTTTCACTTGTGTAACAATGCTAAAATTTCCCAGCTTCGCCTAGCAATATGTTTTTCTCCATATAAACATATACCTGTAAGTATACAGGTTTGAGATATTCGAAAAAAACTTCCACAAAATTTTCTAATTAAAACATTCCATTATTTTAATTAAATCTGTAAACCTAGTAAGAGTACAGTGAGTGAGGCTCTGGTAAGAGATTATACTTTTATAACAAAGGTATTTGGTCTGTGCTTATAGCAGTCTGAGCAGATGAAGACAGAACTCTCACAGCCCATGTGAACATACAGATTACAGGCATGAGCCCTGCTACCACAGAGCGGCAGACGGTACTTGGCATTTGGAGAAAGTGCACTAAGAATGCCTGGACCACGTGGAGTCTGTGATGGCCCATGGCCCCCTGGGACTTTAACAGTTTGAGATCACACCCTTTTGAACCCTAGAGACACCAGAAATTCAGGCAAAACCAGCTATCACAGGATAAGAACCCCTTACATGTTCACTGGTAAAAAGAGAATGAGAACATTTAGAAAACACTACCTTGGGCAGTGTGAAGCCGGCTTATGGAATGGGCAGAGCTGTTCCACCGTTGTCTCACAAGTGACAGCCTGAACTGCAGGATTCAAGCACAAAATAAGGAGTGAATTCTTTGGAAACAGTAACATGCAACACAGTAGTAAGAAAGTAAGATGAAAAAAAGTGCTAACCTGTTACTTTAGAGACTGTGAAGGAATTAGCAGAATGATATTTGCTGAGGATGAAAATAAAAAATGTCAATCACTTTCAATGTAAGTATCACCATCTACATAACTTCTGGTATTTTTTTTAGGTCCAGGAATACTTTATTTTTTCTTAAACATTCTTATTTAAATGTCTAAATAAGTAGTAATATAAGAATACATAGTCTATGCTAAATCTTTATTACCTTCAAGTATAAACTAAATCAATACCATTTTCTTATTTTATTATTATTTTTAATCCTCACATGAGAATATGCCCATTGACTTTACAGAGAGAGGAAGGGGGAATGGGGCAGGTGGAGGAGAGACAGAGACAGGCCAAGGATCACACCCATAACCTAGGCATGTGCCCTGCCTGAGGACTGAACTCACAGCCCTTTGGCTCATGGGACCATGCTCCAAACAGCTCAGCCGCCTGGCAGGGCAACACCATTCTTAATATTAGAGGGTGATGTCTCCATTATCAATCTCAAAAACGTATGGATCACATCATAAAACAGTACATATTTATATCTATATATTTGTTTCCTATTGAATTTAAAACTCTCAACATACTAATTCCATGTCACCATAGACCCAGATAATTTAATCTTTCACAATTAGTAAATACAAGGTAATGTAAAAATACTAAATAATAAGTACCTTATAGCAGTGTATATTATTTAATTCCCCTAGTATGCAGTAAAATGTTTACTATAAATGAGTGAACCCCTCTTCATTATATTCATTAGTAAAAAAACAAGAAAGTAAGAATATAAAAATTTTCATTGGTTTATCTATATCCAGATTTTCAGAAAGTCATCTATTGCACAGGGTACAATTTATTTGTGATAGTACTTTAATATGACACATGCTTCTAAGTTCAAGAGAATTTCCATAATAAATATAATCAAAAAGTAAGTAAAGAGAGTAAAAATTAATAATAAGATAAATGATTTTTAATCTAAAATCCAGTATTTGGCTTACTGAAACTGATAACTAATATTTATTATTTATTCAAGGAAGTTAATAAATATTTGTTGAATGAATCAGTTAATAAATATTTCTTTGAAGCTTTTACTTGAGAGTAATGACTAATGGCTGAAAACCATACATCAAGTCTTTGATCAAAACTGTATGTAAAGGAGATCATTCCACAAATTTGCAAGGGTTTTTAATAAATTCTTATTATTATGAATTCCAATGTCACTGTGAATTTTCAGGTAATTGTATATTTGCTAAAGAAAGAAACTATATCACATTTCCAAAGAAAAGGAATGCCATACGAGGTTCTGTAATGTTTATTTTTTCACACAGAAGACACACTACAAAATATTTCCAAAACCCTCACTTTTCTGCTTTTTATAGAGTATATATAAAAATATATACTCTATAAAATATTTAGTATTTTTAGCCTGAGAAACATTTTAAAGGTAATCAGTGCTTTTATGTTGGATTAAGTTACATTTAAATAAACAAAAAGAAAGGTGATGTATTACATGCTTAGTGATTTTTCAAAATGCTCTTTTTCTCACTAATCTAAGTTTATTAAAAAAGTTTCTGTTGCAAGAAATAACCTTTTCTCCCTTAATAGGACAGGTAGAATATGCAAATCAATTAGTCTTCTCTACAAGATTTTTTGTTACAGCTGAAAAGTTTATTGGTTCATATTGGAAATAACTGTAAATTTGTACATTCTTGAGGAAACTAGAAAATCTGGAGCTTCAGCAAGCTCTTTAAAAGCAAAAGGCTCAACTTTAATTTGTATGTTTTTTCTTCTTTTTGTCTACAGATATGTTGTAGTCAAAATGAACCTTGAAAATTGCCGCCTTCTCTCTTTACAAATTCTATGCTTTGTCCCAAAAGAACCTACCTCATTGTTACAATTAGAAATCATCTGGTCCAAAAGATAATTTGGGAACTTACCCAATTGTTTGAACACCATTTCTATTGGATTTGATGAAATAATGTTTTCTTCCTTGTCTGGTGATATCTACCCAACCACCATCATTGTCTACTATACCATAATGAATTGCAGCTCTACAAATACTGGATTGCTGGGTGAAAAAGAGTGGGGGGAAGGGGAGGAGATATTAAAATATTAGAGTTCTGCATAAAATACAGCCGGTTACTATTTATATGACTTTAAATAAGACAAACATTTCTGAGCAAAATATCAATACTAAATATTTTTTAAATTAAAAATGTCAAGTATTATATCAAATAACTCTACCCCCTAAATAATTACATTTATAATACTTACCATTTCATAATATACACTGCCAATAACTTTGGCTTTACTATCCAAACAACCAGCAGGGCATTCATATCTAAATGAAAGAAAGTGGGGGCAAAATTTAGTTTCTCTGAATGTCAGTTTAAACTGAAAATATTTCTTATGTTTTGTCAGTTAACTTTGAGAATAATAATGAATACTACCGATTGCAGGTTGTTCCTTTGCACTGATCTCTTAATCTTACTTCACAAGAAACAATTTGGGCTAAAAGAAAAATAATTAATTTAGATAATGTAAAAGCTGTTATAATTCTTCACATTCAGTCTAATGCCAAGCCTTTATGATTCTAAAACTATTAAAGCTAATAAAATATAGATGGTTATGCAACCTGTGTAAGCCTTAACATTTTTGTCAATAATGCAGAAGTCTTACACATTTGCTGTGTGCTTATGACTTCGTTTGTGTTAATATCATCTGCTCTTGTCCGAACATGGGTGTCGTGGACTTGTGACTGCTGTCGTTCAATTTCATTGGTTTCTTCTTCTCGAGGAGTATAGTACCTGTCTGATCCTTCTGTTAGAGAGAATCGAATTAAGAAATATGAATCCTATTTAAATGTGCACAAATTATCAAATAATGCTAAATCTTTACATGCCTAACATTTAAAGCTAGAAAAATCAGAACTGTTTTTTGACACTGGTTTTGACTGAGGGAGGTGCTCTTATGCACTACATTGGAGTAACTGAAACATACACAAGCTTCTGAGCCCTCGATGTATTGATGTTGCCCTTTGGCTAATGTTAAATGGATTCATTTCTAAACTTTGCTTATATTTTAACATGTTGTGAGTGATTGGTTTTCAAAATGACAATATGAAGTCTACACGGAGACCTAATAAGTCAGGGCTTAGTGAATCTGAATTTGTTTTGCCAAATAAAATCATATCCTTAATATTTTGGGAAGAATCACATCTAAAATTCTCCCATAGGGAAATCAGCCTAAAGAAAGGTTGATATGCCCTTGTTATTCATTGCAATACCAGTTTTCCTGAAAAGGTTTTTCTCTTTCAGAAGGAAATTCAATGCATGGAAATTTAAATTTGACAATGAAAAATAATTTTAAACTTTGAATTTAACATTTTTTTCCAGGTTGGATTATATCAAGAGTTTGACACATTTTGCACATTTTGGAGAGTTGTGTTACTTTCCTGTGTGTCTAAGGATGCAGAATCTAGAAAAAGGAAATCAGAGTAAAGTCAGGTTAAAGTAAAACATAGTGGCCACTGGTGAAGGGGCAAGTAGGTTGGAAGTTTAGGGGTAAAGAGGAGGGAAACAGGATCACATACAATGAAAAATGCTCCCAGGATTTAAAAGTGGCTCATATAACAGAGTAAAATATATGGTCACTTCTTGTCTTAGTGAGCATTGAGTCACTAAGAGGGGGAAAAAGGCCCATTTCCTTATGAGTTCTGAAAAAGGAATGCGTTTATTCATAGATTTTCTGATACTCTTAGTCTGCATTAATCTTCATTTAAACATCATTAACAAAAAAGTACAAAAGAGTAAAAAATGTTCATATGGATGGATGCCCAACAAAAGCTTGATGACTTTCACAAAGCTCTGTCACATACATTTTATCTTCATGTGCTATAAATAGGACACCATATTTATATTGGGACATCAAAAGCGTTTGGGAGCACTATTTTTACAATAGTTTACAACATTATTATACTTTTAAAATTATTTTGGTGTGAGAAATTGTATACAGTGAAAAGCAGAGAATCAGTATAATTCATTTATCATGGTTCAAGTAAGAATTATGGTATTTTGGCAAAAACTTTTAAAGTGCTAAAAATAAATTGTATTAAATTGCTAAATACTTCAACAATGATTAGTTTTAGAAACAATTCCAGTCAACAATATATGAAGATGGCTTTTAAGATTGTAAATATAGTTGTCACTCTGGGATAAATTATAGGTACAATTAGAAGTTATCTGAAATAATCATAAAACTCCTTTAAATACATATTGGTCTAAAAGGTATTCATATTGGTCTAAAAGGTATTCATATATTTAAATATTCTAAATGGTCTCTTCAGAATATTTGAAATAGAGCTCTGGAAACTTTTCAGGTGATTAAATACACATTTTTTAAACAGAAATTAACGTATCACTTAGATGAAGTATCAATCAACTCAATAGCATGGCATGACAGCACCTACCTTTGTAGCACAGGCTCTCTCTGCAGCCTCCTCCGAAACTCGGTGGGCAAGCGGAACAGGGCCTTCCATGTTTGTAGGGAGCATGGCCCCACCAGTTCCCCCTTAAAGAAACACCAGCACTCTTTTAAGACATAGTCTAATAGCATCATTTATAAGGCATTGCAAAATATTACTGTATAAGAATCTCCTAAGTCATGATTTTGAGGTATAGATTTAAGACATTTATATCTTTTATCTTTTGTTTACTAGGTTTAAGTATAAATTGTTGCTTTATTCTTTTGAAATATACTAAAAAATTTGTTATACATATTGTTAAAAATTACCAAACTTTTGCAGAACACCAAACTCTGCTATGGTATATTCATTCACATTCCATTTGTTTTAATAAAAACAGATTTTATTGCATTGAGTAAAGTGCATTGAAAGAAAAAGTACATTGAGTAAAAGTGCACTGAGTAATTAAAATTGCATTGAGTAATTAAAAAATTGCATTGAGTAATTCAAATTGCAGTGAGTAATTAAAATTGAGTAAAAAAAATGCAAAAAATGCAAAAGTGCATTGAGTAAAGTGCATTGAGTAAAACTGAAGGCATAAATATTATTCCTGTCTTTACAAAGATCATATTTTCAACTTTCAATTCCTTTTAAGTCCTGATTTTGATGCATCAGGCAATCAAAATTATTGTCATACTAAGTAAACTAGGTGAAAGCAATATATTTTACTCAATAATACACACTGAAAAATAAAAAAAATCAGAATTGCAAAGTAATTTTTATATTATTAAGAAAAATTTACATATGAAAGTAGTATTTTGTCTACTTACTTTGGGGAGTAATTACACACCAAGTAGACAGCTTTGGGCCATATCTGCCCCCAGATATTCATGTTATGACACAAGTTAATGGCACAGCCTATTCTGCTACTTGTCGCCCACACAACCTACATTAGAGAAAAGAAAGGTTCAGAAAACGGAAGTTGAAATGAAGCAAGATACAATATATCGAAGAGAAAAATATATAAAACTGAACTTGAAAAATAAACATTTATCATTCAAAACGAAATGAGGCGATGTCAAAGAGTATACTTTTCCTGAGACTTTGGGAAGTGTTTAATTGTATTACAGTAATAGATCTACAGCTCAATAACTCGATCTGGCTATAAAATGTAAGCGTCTTCAAAATACAAATTTACTCAATAATTCAAAGTTATCTCACAAATCTAAATTCTGTGTTAATATTTCTATGAAGAAATGTATATAATGAAAGAACAGAATTTCTCATATTAAACAGGAAGTACTGGAAAAAAATTTAGGTGCTCAAATTTCTTACAACATGACATTTCATTGTGCCACTGGTCATTAAGGAGTTCAATAGTGATCTTAATCTTGTCACACAGAAAGGCACACAGAATAGTCTGTCTGCTCTGTATTCCCTAATAATCAGCCATAGATGTTCTGGAAACTCAGGTCTGTGATGAGCTTTATCTAATTGAATCTGCCTTCAGTTGTGTGATTTCAAAGTTAAAACATAGCCAATACCAAATGTAAACATTAAACTAAAAAAAGAAAAGTGCTGCACACATGTAAATAACAAATATCATTGGCGAATAAAACTATATTTTTATTTTTGGGAAAATGAAATATAATGACACCTGATTTTGAAAATATACATTTCTCCACATTTGCATTTATTGGGGTCATATTAAAAATGTTTCATATGTAAAATCATTGCAATGATGTCTTTTAAGTATATATTTGGGAAATTTTTTCTGATCATTACTTTTATTGTTCATAGAACAATTAAGAGTAAATAAACAATAATTTATTCTACTACATAAATCAAAACTAATTAGTAACCATAGTATTAAAAGACAAAACAAAGACACAAGTTCAATAGCCTAAGTTCCCCCATAGTTATACAAACTCAACTTAGAGAAATGAAGTGAAATATACCCAAAACATACCTGCGTGTAATGAGTACACACAGGACCAGAACATCTGAATGGGCAATATGGGTTGCATTCGTGTTCATACGGGTAGCTGAAGTCTCTCACTTCATCATACCACGCTTGTACATGAAATGTTGGGGGCCTATACCTATTTGGAATAAAATAACCATAAAGAGCAAGTAAAGTTGGAGAAAATTTAAAACCAAATATTGCAAATTGACTGATAAAGAAGGGCAGAGGTATTTTTGTGTATGTTATTAATCTCAAATACTGAAGCCCATTACACTACTATTATATCAATGATTTAAAACAAAAATAAGTCTCTAATACTGCTAACCACTCTTGTATATTTATTTTTTATTATTCACATTGGTGTGATTACCTGTTTTCCTTTTAGGTACTAAGCCTTTGAAAATGTGCCACATGAATAGATAAGCATTTCATTTCGAACATGTTTTCAGAAACAAAATGTTACATGTTACACTACCTTCCCCAATGTGCTCCCAAATTCTGTCCAATTGATGGAAGCAAGCTAGCGGGCCCATGTTCCCACAAACAAGTTTCAGCCCAGGACTCTGCCGATCTTTCTAGCTCGACATCCCATGTCTGTAGTTTAAAACAAAAACAAAATACAGATACAAATATTTAATGTATACATACAGATGGACATTTCTTCAAAATGTAGAGTTTCTCAGTTCTTACTTTTTTCTCCCTTCTTACTTATTTATAAAGTGAACATCTTCGTCTGGGTTCTCACTGTCTCCCAGCAAGACTTTTGGACTAGCCTCCTACTTAATTTTCTTGCTTCATCTCTCATCCCTTCCAGTCTGCTCTAACAAGTGTTTAGAATGGTCTAAGTGAACACAAATACACTGAAGTGATTCCCCTGTCTGGACACGAGCAACAAATCCGCATACATGTGAATTCCAGGACCCTTGGCTGCACCGTTCATCACAAACCCCACACTATTCCTTGTTCTCACTAGCACTGTTGCCTTTGCCTAAAACATGTTTCTTCCAATTATTTGTCAGACAGCCTCTTACTCCTCCTCCACAGTCCAGCCTTTCAATTCTCTCAGATGCCAACAATCCCCCCGCTGGGGCTCCTGAAGCTTTGTTACACTCCTTTGTTTAGTAGCTATTGCACTACCATGTTAGTATTTGTGTCCATTTATCTCTTTCTTGAAACTGTGAGTTGCTTGGGGCAGTTACTTTAAGTCATGCTGGTGTCTTTGGCCTATTTTCTGTATGATATGGACATGGCGGGTTATAAATGTTTGTTGAATACAGGAATGGTTAATGAGTCTGAATCCTGTAAAATTATATATGTGGTTTCTATACAAAATTCAATGAGATATACTTTAAAAATAATTTGCAAAGAAATATTTAAAATTACAAAATTATTACTGAAATGATTTTGCCTACCTCGGGTTTAATAGTCAACTTGTTACTTTGATAAAGGGACAGTGTATTTGTGGTGATAGAAACACAGAGTTAGGTTCAACGGAGTTCAATCTCGGCACAATACAGGATGCTGGGCATGTAAAGAGGAGAGGAAAATAGTCCTGGAATGAGAATGTGAGAACACAACCTAAGGTGACATCGAGGTGACAGAAAGGGCAGACAGACTAAACTGATGTTTAGGAATTTAAATTCCTAGAACTTGATGGATGACAGAACTTGGTAGGTGGTGAGGGGGAAAAAAGTGTAGACTGATGAGGTTACCAAATTGAGAAAAAGAAAATACAGTAAGAGAAACAGGTTGTTGTAGTGGAAATGTTTGTGTATTTCTACGCATATTTCAAGGGTGAGAGGTGAGGTGTCTGAGGTGTCTGTGCTCCATGCACTATACATGTCAAGAAGAGTAGGGATACATGACTGGGTTCTGGTACATAAAATATGCTCAGAACACATGTATTTTGAAGTTATTCATTCAGAGATAATTTTTTTCAGGAAAATGATATAGAATGAGAAAAGAAATTTAAAGAAAATTCTGGAATAGCAAAATTGAAGAGGAGTAAGAACAATGAGTTAGTAAAATAAACTAGGAAAATGGGACCAAAGAAGTTCAGGGAAAACTGAAGAAGGATTAAATTATAGAAGTGAACGGACACGAGATTTCAGGGAGAGTGGGCCACAAGGTCAGTGCCAGAGAAGAGTCAAGAACGATGAGGCTTGCTAAGTACTAGTCCATGATTAAGAGCAGTTTCTGCTCGACACTGGGTAGAGAAACAGGAATACAGAGGGTTAAAGCAACAGGAGGGAGAAAGCGGGGATAGTCAGGGTGGCTTCTTTGTTAACACTTTAGGGAAAAAGAAAAGAGAACGGGCAGAAGTTTCAAAAGATAAGATGCCAGGGTTTAGGGAGAATGTGTTTGCTGGCTTTCATTTTTAAAGGATGGTAGAAACCTAATCATGACTAGGTTGAAAGGAAAAGAAGCTTGGGGGAGAAAAGAAAGGACGTGTGGGGGGAAGTTTCTTCATTCATTCATATAAATTTTTATAAATGAACATTCCTACTCATTCTGAACCTGAAATATATAAATTCACATGTTTAAAGCCAAACATTAGAATAAGTATATTCTTATTATAGTACATCTTTATTATCTAGCAAGAATATAAAAATATATATTTACATGTAACTAAATTATTAAAAGCAGCAAAAATAGCTAATATTCTTAAAAGCTTTAATTTTACTTTGAATTAATATCAAATATTCAAGATGAAGGCTTTGTGATATAAACAGTCCTGTATTTTCCAAACATGGGCAATACAATTTCTTAAATTCATTATGTATAATTAAATATTTTATGTAATTATATAAAGATATAATTCAAGTTGCTGTCACTATTACCCAAACAAATTAGGTAAGAAAAAAAAAAGAATTTGGCTATAAAATCCCAGAAAATGAGTAAGATGTTGATTTCCTTTTGTATCTAGTAATTTGAAAAGAGAGTCATCCCTCAAAAGCAAGCAGGTTTCCAGGTAAAATTTTCTGAAAAGTAGTTTGTCCTTAAGAGACAAATTCTTAGATTCAATCTTAGAAATCAAGTTCTTGTGTAGCACTTTGGTTATAGGTACAGTGAAATATATCAAATGAACCGTAATAAGGCTAAAATAGGGACATACATTACTTTAATATAAGAACTGAGGCAGAGGAGTATGCATCTAAAATTTACTATCAATATTTAATAAATATTAATTAGTGATAATTTTAAAAGTAATCTACTTAAAATCTAATTAAGTATAGGTATTTAGGTCAAGTTCAATAATACAAATCAAGAAAATTCTTTTAAAAAAACTTACTAAAATTATAGCTGTCCTAGGAGAAATATTACCATAACATAACTGCATGGAATGTATATTTTATGCTACAACATTATATTTCAGGTTTTAAGACCACTAGTAATTCATACCAATCCCATTTAAATGTAGGTTAGTCCCTATACATTTCTATTTAAACTCAGGTTTGTAAATTAAATCAAGATGGCCTGAAGGGCTTCTTTTTATCCACTCTGAACTATTCACCCAGCAGCAATTTAAAGCCAAACCACACTTAAAATTACCATTTCTTCATAAGACTGGATACTTGAGGTGTATAGAAATAAAAAACACTCTATTTTTCACCTACATCCTAAGCTGTTCCTTCTTAGAGCACAGTAAAGTGTTCAATGAAGTTTTATTACTATAAGAAACAGTTAGAAAGTGATTGATATTCTTTGTTTCCAATGATATTTTTAAGCCTCTGCCACATGGAAACTCTATCATTGTGTGTGTATGTATAAGAAATCTTAAATGTTATGAAAGGACTTTCAAAAGTAAACCTAGAATATATAGTAATTTTAGTACTAAAATATGATACTTGGAGAAATTGGAAATTATGTAGTTATCTAGACATGTACAGACAATTGCACTGACAGCTACTATACTTTGGAAAGTATGAATGAGTATACACAATTCAGATTCCTACCAGAATACCTGCTATCTTGAAATATACTTAGAATAATCAATAAATCAATAAAGACTGGAAATCATTCAACAATGCAGTTTGAAAGAAAATTAATAGGAGGAGGGACTGAAAAGAAACCGAATTTTCTTATTAAAAAATTGTGTCTTTACACATATTCTTACATGTTTAAACTTCCTCTCCATGTGATGCAATACCCCTATTGAGACTTTTTCCATTGCTCAAAACAGTTTTTGAACTCATTGATTCCGATGCCTTTAGTGCTCCTGCCATTTTTGGTTTCCCCTCTTCCACACTGGCAAAACATTTCCCTTTGAGGACTTTTTCATTCGGGGAAAGAAAAACAGTCTCTCTGGGGGTGACATCTGGTGAGCAGGGAGTATGGGGCATGGCGGTCATGCCGTTTTTGGTCAAAAACTGTTGAACATTGAGTGTGGTGTGGGTAGGTGTGCTCATAAATCATCCATCATGAAATGGGCATACGCTTTGAAAGAGTCTTAAAAAAAAATTCACTGAAGCAAAATGCAGCCTCTCACAACAGCGCCAGCTGGTACACTGATACAGGCGTGTTCCTAGAACACTCACGTATCAGGGGAAGCCTGTACTACAAGGGGCCCCCTCTCCAGAAGATAATTCCATTTCCTCCCCACCCCCATAATGCCAGCTTACCAGTACATTAGGTAAAACCTTGGTGCAATAGGTGCATGATGCAGTGTGGAGGAATGTTTTACTGAGTTGTAACACTTGAAACCTGTACTGCAATAAACTCAATAAAAATATAGTACTGTACATTAGGCAAAAACGGTCATTAGTAACATTAATTTTTCTCTCTCTTTGACATGGGAATAGTATTCTCTCTTAAAAATGATTAAGTATTTTGAAATACATCTTCTTGACTCCAGTAAATTTACAGCTTTTTCCAAATTTACATCATTTGAAAATTCATTTCCTGGGAACTGTTTAATCTTTATAGCTTCAAAATTATTATTACAGTGCATTAAATAAGAGTTGAAAGCCAATCTTAATTAGTCACTAAGAATTTGTCTCAAGATTTTCTTATAATTTATGCTTCAAAAATATTAGTAAAAGCTAAAGTGAAAGGTGGACTATTTTTCAAATAAAAATCAGACATTAATTCACATAATAGCTAATGTTAAAGCACTTTTTAATCACTATCATTTTAGACTGTATTAAAGAATATGGAGTAAAGTTTTGTGAGATTATATGTTTGATGCACATTTGTGTAATTAAGACTCTGCATATATAAATTATCACAAAGACTGATGACAGGGGAAAAGGTAATGGGCACCAATTATTCCACAAAGTTATTGGAAAGCACTTGATAGTGAAGTTATCATGATAATTAGCCTACCAAAAAGAATATCCTAGGTGACAGTGAGGTTGTTAAACAGCTTATTTTATAAAGTTAGATTCACCAATGAAAACAATATATGAATAAATAAATAAATTTGAATAGGAAATTGCCTGGAATGGTCTGACACCTTTAAAAGCACACAGAAATAATGTACTGAATGATAACTCTAGTATAGTTCCACAATTTAAATATCATTCTAAGTAAGAAAATATAGCATTGCAAGATTTTTACCATTCTAGAAAACCCACCTAAGTGGACAAACCTACAATAGGTCTTTTCAAAGACATGCTGAGAAAAATGTCTTTAAATAATTAAGATACATTTTTTCAAAAAAAATGGAAAATAGTAATTAATTATCTAACAATTTGAAAGAATACCTAAATAATATAGAAATAATGTTTTAATTCATTACATCTTTTTTGCAAAACTGATATAATTTTAATGGATTTCCAAGATAAATCCAAAAAACAATTGGTCTTTCACACTCATACCATTAGGCAGCCTAATTAATGACGCCACCAGTCCATGATATAATGAGCTATTTAACGTGGGCTTTTAAAATATGCACTGCTCTCTGGCAAAGTAATAACATGAAATCACAGTGGTGTTAAAAAGGCAATTTGTCTGGAAGTCCAAATCTAGACCAGAAGCTCTGGTCTTACCTTCCTACCACTGAAAACTATAAGTAGCATGATAAAAACTATTTTAAAAACTATGTAAGTATTTCAAATAAATTTTTAAATGAATTCCACAAGCATCCTTCTTTTGTGATGTATATACATCTACACACTTTACTCAGAATACCCCTCCCTTCACATCTCCAAACCTAGTTCAGTTCTGAGCTATTGGATATAACAGTAGCACTTCAGCTTTCAATGGCATTGAAAGTCCCCTGCCCTAGGGCTATGTTTTCTTGATATCTGCAGGTGAGGTCATTAGTGATAAATTTTCCTCTCCTTTTCTTATATAGACAGAAATAAAAGTATGCTTGCACCTGTTCAAATTATGGATAAATACATGATACACCCTGGAAGAGTTTTCATTACTATCGCAATTGCATATTTTCAAATTTATCTCATCGATTATGTCGTTTGTTTTGTTTCTTTATCTGTAACTTTAGGAAGCTGGAAAAATTCTCTTAAATTTCTTTTAGCTTTAAAATTCTATTATTTGTACTTATAGTCTCTTATAAAATGTGCCACACTGCTTGTAAAACAATACAAACTGTAAAATATTCTTTCTTTTGATAATTAAGGGCATTTATTAACTAAGAGAAAAAAGCTGTTTTCTGGTTTTCAGAACTGAAAAACCAAGAACATTTCAGATCTTCCAATTATAAGTCTAGAGCAGTCTCTAGACTTATACTAAGTCTTGATTGTTTCTGAATCATCTCTATTTGAGAAAGTTTTAATACTATCCAAAACTGATAAATACAATGGAAACTTGATTGAATAAGACAAGAAAATATTCTCAGTGAAAAATTAACACCAAGAAAATATTCTCAGTGAAAAATTAACGGCCTCTCTTCAGTTTAGTCCTAAAAACCCAATGGAAAAATCTTTAAAATAAAGCAGTTTTCTACATGTAGGGGTTACTTTTCCCCTACAGCAAAAAAGAACGGTGGGATTTTTCAGCCAACTCAAAAATAGAAGTAGATGGAGAAAAACAGACATACAGAGTTATTTCTTTCTAAATACCACCTTTAAAGGATCATTCTTGCTGGGCCACCACTTCTGAAAAAAACAGGTTTGTAAATTATCCACTCTATGTCAAAATGAAAACACTCCCAAATCACTGTTGTGTTTTCCTATTTAAATCAGAAAGTGCAGTTCAAAA
This sequence comes from Mormoops blainvillei, assembly GCA_004026545.1. Lineage (NCBI taxonomy): Eukaryota > Metazoa > Chordata > Mammalia > Chiroptera > Mormoopidae > Mormoops > Mormoops blainvillei. Next base: position 429,419 of record PVJD01000138.1, read on the forward strand.
ATCAAATGAGGTAAGTGTCAATGTGATCCTCTCGACAGCAATAGCTTGACTTTCAAGACCCAATTTGTAATTTTATGGAAGCAACACACTTGACAGTTCATGGGATTTCAGATTTAAATTTTAAATACAATGCATCAGTTATAAAATCTTTAAAGCCAACTTCTTTTCTCTCTGTTGCGGTATTGTTAGATCTGCATAGAAACTGACATCAATGAAATAAATAAGTCCATCCATGCTGACAGAGTTTATGATGATGTAGTACACCAAGTCATCTGGTATGAAAAGCACTATGGGAAACAGCAGCAATACATTCCTGACAGCTCAGAAATGGCCTCAGGTGTTTAACTACTCTGCTTCACCTGTTTTGAACAGCCTTTGTTGTTATAGGGAAAATGCACAAGACTCAGATTTCAAAGGGAACACCTGTGTTACTGGGCCGACAGGTCTTGCCAGGTACTGAGAAAGCAGCATTACCTGGGGGAATGCACTTATTAGGGTCTCTTGAAAGTTAGAGATGTGAGGCAGATGTGGCAGAATGGTAACTAAAATCCACTTTAAAACAAGGCCTAAAAACCTGAAAAATGTAGCAATCCAAAATTTTAAGAAACTGTCTCTTCATTTTATTAAAATTAAAATAATTCTTGAAATGGAAATTTAATGGGTAGATACCCTCACAAGATGATTTCAGTTAAACCCATTATTTCAAGGTTATACAGATAGACTGAATGCATGATATAGGGTAGGTTGTCCTAGGTGAGGCGGCAGAGCCATTAAGTTGACACAGTCCTTACATTTCTACTGAATGTCTGCTCATTCATCCCATGTCATCTCATTGCCAAGGCCCTCCAGAGTCTGACCATAACTTACCTAAGTCACTTATATCCACCCCACCCTTCCTCAACATATGCCAACCCCCACACCCCAAGCCAGCTGCCGGTCATCTCTCTGGACCTTTAAAGAGCTTACAGATCACCAGGAGGTCCTTTTAAAATGCAGATTCTGATTTGACAGGTCAGCAGAGAAATGTAAGCTACCACGGTTCTAAGACCTGGGGCTGGGTCTGTACACAGCATACCCATGCTTCTAGCACCATTCATATTTGCTGGCCACTAAATCCATCAGAGATAAGCCCCTAGGGCCTAAAGGAACTGTTCTTTCTCTCCTTGCCTCTTTGGTTACTTAAACTTTATCCTTTCACGCAGTCCTATTGGCATTCTCCCTCTTGGAGGTCATTCCAATGACAATACCCCATTTATCTCACCCCTCTCTCAGCCTTCTTAATCACATAATTTACCAATTACAAGGTAGATCTGTCTCTAATGCATTGGATCTTAATTCCCAAAGTATATAAACCCTTGAAAAGCTAAGCTTGGACTATTTTTACAATTGCCATATCTTTGTGTTGACTTCGTGATAAATTCAGGGCTATGATATCGTCATTATTTTTCTTGTCTTTTAAGATAGGAGCAGTTAGTAATCTTCAAGAGTATCTTCTGGATGCTTGAGATCACAGTGTTTGAGGAAACTCTTTAGAAATGGAGAAAGTATCATCTATCAGTTCTTTATTCATTGGCTCAATTTATCAGAATGAACACCTGTATTTTAGTTTATTGATAGCCCATTAATTTTAGATAGATTCAAGACTGATATGACAGCCAAGCCCATAAAAATATATGAAAAAAAGATAAATTCCCATAATAAATCACTCTATAGTATGTATTTATGCATTAATTTATATTTTACATTTGAATATCAAAATAACAATAACTTGGGTGTTGAAAGTAAATGAAGTAGTAATTGCTTGTATCTATTGTACTTAGGAATGCTTTTCTAATTTTCAAAAAGAAAAAGGGATGGGTTAGCAAATGAAAAATTTATTGGACAAATTAGTAAAAGTTTAAGGACACATAGAAACTGAAACCTACAATTTAACACTATAACCTCAATTTAAACCAAGGACTAATATACAAGAACATTAAAACACATATATTCACATACTTTTAATAAAACTGCTACATTAATTTGCTCATTTAGTCCTATTTTGCAAAATCTGTGTGAAGTTTTCACTAATAATTCCTGCTTCAAGAATGATAAACTGTTATGCTTCCAAACAGTCATGGAAACTGTGTAGGCCGTATGGTTTCCCATTTTCCCCTGCTGCTGGGAAGCTCAAAGCTGGTTTAAGCCATGGCATTCCCAATCATATTTTTAGGTATCCCTTAGCTTCATCACCTTCAATGATTAAACAATGGATAAGGTGATAGTTTTGAAAAATATGGTTTTCAAAAGTCCTTATTTGAAAATCTAAGGAAGAATATTGTATTAAATGTTCGTCATTTGTTCCCACATAGCCTTTCTTAGCCCCTAGGTGCTATTCTCTCTGTCTCAAAAGGCTCAACACCATGTACTGAGCTCTGAGCTCTGGATTCCAGTTGGATTTGGCCAGTAGAAGACACTGACAGGAAGTCAGAGGGTGGGAGGTGAATTTAAGTGTGTACTCCCCACTTTTCTATCCCACTCACCTCCTTTGAGTACAGGTGTTCCTCAATTTAGGATGAGGTCACTTACATCCCAATAAACCCGCTGTAAGTTGAAAATGTTGTTGCCAAAAATGCTTTTAATACAACTAACCTACTGAGCATCATAGCTGAGCTTCGCCTGCCTTAAGCGGATAGGAGAACAATTGAACAGGAATTGGGCCACTGTCCTGTTCTGTTTCTCAGGCTCAAGTTCTCATCTTCTTATGGAGGCAGTAAGGGGAGAGCAGCCTTTGGGAGGGAAGGGAAAGGCAGATCGCACAGGAAAACAGCAGGCATCCTTATTCTGGGAAGTCGGGAGGCAGAGGTCGGTTTCAACACCTCTGATCTCTTGAAATTGGGTTGGCCAAATGGGTATCAAGAGGGTGATTTCTGGAACCTCTCTAACTATTCTGGAATCTAAGTTGAAAGATCCAGAATCTTCCCCATTGATATTTAAACCAGAGTGGAAACTTCCGCCAGTTTTCAAAAAACTGTAGCCAGGGTTCAGGTGGATTTAGACTTGTACCAGGTTAGAAACTCCCAGGCTACTGGCTACTGGCTGACCCAGTCAGTTTCATGAGTCCTGCAACAAGGCCTCCTTGAATTTTCCAAGACTGATGTTGTGATTACAAAGGGGGTTTGTAATCCCCCTTCTCATTACCTTTACAGCTACTGCCCCACTCCTAACCACCATCAGCTGTCAAATGGGTTATTGCAATAGCGTGTCTCCTCCCACCTTCCACCACCTAAAGTTTGTTCTCATCAAATCCAGAGTGGTACTGATTAAGATCTTGATATTCATTTGTTCAAACAGCTTAAAAGTCATTTTACCACTCAGTGAGCCTTTACAGTGATCTGTGTCCTCCTCACTGAAATCCCTGCCTATGTTTCCTATATCACTTCAAACCCTCACTCCACACAGGTCCCAGTGCTGAGTTTGGGGGTTCAAGGTCTTTCACATCTATTCCAGGCCAGGAAAAATATTTTGTTGTGCACTAATAGGCCCTAGATGGTGTCTGGAGTACGGTAAACTCCTAATGCCTGGAAGGAGTAAGTAACAGTAACAATTTCAAAATTCAGTGGCATTTTTCTGGCTCTGAGTCTTCCATTCTCTTGTTAAAACTACTTTTCTTCCCCTACCTTGCTAAGACCCTAGCTTTGCTGCTTACATTTAAGGAGGAATCTTTAATCTCCCAGAACTCCAGGGTAATTGCTAAATTCCATAAAGCTGGACTGTAATGTCACTTTCTTCTATATGTATTGGTATCTACAGTGCAACATTCAAAAATAAAAATAGATTCATTTGAAGTGTTGGTGTCTTGAAAAAATAACTATTCGGATTAAGGTTTTGTAAACTTTTAAATCTGTAGACCAAAATATTTAAAATGTAACTTTATTTTATCTAAACAGTTATTAAAATAAAATTACATTAGGAAAATGAGATAAGCTACTTCAAACTAATAATTTAAAAAGCGTTAATAATTTTAAATAATAATATTCTTTGAGCCCAGAAAGATATTTCATGTATCTTTCAATGCATGGAAACTATATATCAATAGATGCAGATATTTTTTAATTGTTTTAAATTACCAGGTAAGTGACAGTATATTGAGAGAAAACTATCATTTTAGAAATCAAATTGTAATAAAACCTTAATTGCAGTGAATTCCTACCACTTTTAGCAAGATAAGAAATGTGTAAACACTGAGCTTTAGGTAAATGAGTCATGACGCCATCATTTCATTATCTACCTTTATTCTGAATATAGGTCATTAGTGGCAAATAACATCAGAAGATATGGATTTAACAGAGTGAATAAGGAAATTCACATGCTAAAGAACACTTCTTTTAGGCTTGGATTCAGGCTACAGAAAGAAATAAGGCAAAACCTAGTCTAGCATCACCTTGTTTAGCAAACTAGGTTGTCTCGCGTCCAGTTTCTGGAATTATCTGCTGTACAGAAGCCCAGAAGAAGAAACTTGATTTCCAGTGTTAAGCATGGCCTTAGCAAGAATGTAAGTGATAAACTGGAACCAAGCCATGCACATGCACCACGGACTGAGAGGACAACTGGTTGGTTGGCTCAGAGCCTCTGGTTGCCTAGCAAAAGGAGAGGTACCCAGCTGTATTTTGTTCTGCATTTGGAAATGTTAAACAAATGCCCACCAAGGTTTTCCCTCGTCTCACCCATATGTGAGGGCAGAGCAAGCAGGCACAGACCTCCAGCCTCCCTCACAGTTTATCAACGGTTCTCTAAAAGACACGAAATTAGTTATAATAGTGGAAAATGCCTCATGTGATTGGTCCATGTGTCATTTTTAGGTGAAGTGTCCTGGTTGCTAAAGCACATTCTAGACATTGGTACCTTGTGTATCACAGTAAACTATTTTGGAATTTAGTCATCTATGTTAAAAATCTGTAGAAAGAGTTAAATACTCATTAATTCATTTTATTATTTAAATTCCAGAACATTTGAATATTTTTGCTATTATCTCAGTGGCTCCATATTGCTGGACAATTTATAGGATACCATGAATATTTTAAAAAGAAGGAAAAATTCTGAATTATTTGAAGCATTTATTCCTTCATCTCTAGTGTTTCCAAATTCCACTTAAGTATCTCTGGTGTTGGTAATATCCTACCTTCTAGGCCTTTTATTATATTCTTCTTTCTTACTTACCTCCCATATTTATCTCTTATATAATCTCTCCTATTGTTCTATCCACCACTTCTTTCAACACTTACTTATTGAGCATTCTACAGTATTTAATCAACAAATATTCACTGAGTACTTCTATGCATCAGGCACAGGTTTATAAGGAGAAATAAGGCACGATCCTTACCTTTCTAGGAATTCAGTGACTTGCAAAGGAAAGCAAACATGTAAATATTTAATTGCAACAAAATTTGAATACTAAATAGGCTTGAATAACACACTTTAGGAGCACAGAAGGGGTGCGGCACGGGAATGGGTGCATCGGAGAAAGTTTTACACAACGATGCTTGTTCTTAGTCTTGGGGAAGAGTCTGGAAGGAGACAGGAAGCACAGGCATTCTGGGCACAGAGGACACTGAGCAAGGAGGCACAGAGCATGAGAGAACACCACCACCTTTAAGAACAGCGAGCAGTTCAGTGTGAACGCAGTTTCATGTATATGCAAGGGTGTCGGTATAAGGGCAGAGCGGACTGGTCATGCTTCCTTTTCCAAGGTAATCAGCATGGGCTTTCACTGTGAGCAACAAGGAGATAACACAAGTTTTGTGCAGTTGAGTAACCATCCCAGATTTGTCTGAGGGAAAACAAAGATTTAGTAACAGTGAAGAAGGAGGACTAAGGTAGAAATAAAGTAGAAGTAGACTAGGATAGTTTGCTAGATGGGAGCCATGGTACCAATCTTGGGATGAGCAAAAGTTAGGATGAAATAGAAGAGATGGATTCAAAAGACATTTCTGAGACAGGATCTACAGAATTGGCAAGTAATTTTGCGCTTATGCTCATGTGTGTATGTTGTGTGAAAGTGGATGGAGAGAAGGTGGGAGTTGAGGATGTGCCCAATTTTCAGGGTGGTGGTTGTTGTTGTTACTGGTTGCTTAGAGAGGATGTATGAGCAGGTGTGGAAGAGAGTCCATGAAGGGAAGTATGATGACAAGCAGAGGTGGAGGAAAAGGGTAAGGTAGTCATTCATCTTCTTCTTAGGCATCGTAAGCTGTAAGTAACTGTTGGGTAATACCACACAGAGATGACCCAGCAGCAGAACTAATGAAAATGAATCTCAGAGAGGATTGTTAAATGGAGATACAGACTATGGAGCCATCAATATATGAATGGTATTTACAGTCAAGGGAGTAGCTAAGGTCCCAAAGGAAGGGAGGGCCAACAGAGAGGACCCAAGGAACAAACTTTTAAGAAATAAGCAGCAAATAAGAACATGTTGATGAATTAACCAGAAAAATAAAAGAACCAAGTGATAGAGTCTTAAAACCCATGGAAAGTAAAGGTTTGAAGAAAGAGAATATGCTTGATAGTTCAAATATGTTTTCTCATGACAGCATGTAGGGCTTATATCCTGACACCAATTTTACCTACGAGCAAAGCAAAGCCCAGGATGGTTGCTGACTGTCAGAGTTCATGTATCAGTAAGCAGCGCAGACAAAAAGTCACCAACTGCTATCTCAGTCAAAGACAGTATTTTTTCTTCTAAATCCACTGATTCTTCAGCAACAACTCTGTTTGATGACCTAAAAGCTTCAATTTCTAAATTTACCATAAGTGAAATGCAAGTATTCCCTCTCCTTAGGATCACTGGTTTCCATAATCAATAACTCATTCTCCCCTTCCTGATTCTGCCAAAATCTAACTGCTTCTAGTTCTGAGCAACCAGCCTGCCACCCAAAATCTGTCTGCTCTTCATCCTCTGCCTGAGATATGCCCTCCACCCTCTGCTGCAGTTCATGTTGCTGAACACCTTCCAGAATCTATCTATCTATCTATCTATCTATCTATCTATCTATCTATCTATCTATCTATCTATCTACCTATCTATCTCTATGTAATTTCCCCACTTATTAACTTTGACCATTAGGAATATCCCATTATTCTGTGCTCTCTTGGTATTCATTATTCACACAGATACACACACTTTGGTTTTCTTTGCTTACTGAAAACTTTTAAATATATATATATTCTTTCTTCTCAAGCAGTCTATAAGCTCTTCCAAGGAAGATGTGGCTTTCCAGAGCATATGAGTATAAGAGTAGGGGTAGGAACGTGATGTTAAAAAGTGTGAATATGGTTTGGCTACCATAGGTTCAAGGACAAAGAATAGACTAAAATAAGCACCAAATGTACATAAAGTAACTAGCTACCGAAACTTTTAATGTAATATGATGTATAGCGTATAAGTGCCCAACAGATTTCACAGGAAACAGCTCTTTAGCCAGTTCTTAGTTTTTCTCAGAAAAATTCACTTTAAATAACTCTTTGAATAAATTATGTTTTTACAAGGTTGATAAACATCTGTACTTATATTATCATGCAATACACACATCAAGAGTAATTTGAATAAAATACTGTTCTTTTAACTTCTTAAATATGTATTCTAAAAAACGCGTGCCAGTGTTACAGCTGGACACTGAACTCTTCTGCAGCCCAGTTCATGGCCAAGTCACTGTTCCCTGGCTGCTTTCTAAACCAACATTTCAAGGATAGAAGGAAACCAATGAAACTAAAAAGAAAGTCAGATAAACAGCCCAGACCAGACATCAGACAATAGGCAGTTATTTTCTTTGGAAGGCAGACATAAAAACGAATCACAGATTCTTTCATTATTTCCATATTACTACAACACACACAAATATTCTCAGATTTCTTCCTGTGGGTTGAACTCCCAAGTTCTTCCTTTTTTAAAATAAAAAGTAACTGAATACCTAAGGGCGTGGAATGAGCGTATGGTGGCTGGCTTGGAAAGGATCCATAATTAACTCTTTCTGTTTGAAAGCTCACAGATGAAGTCATAGAATTTTTTTTACGGTGGACAAACACTTTAAAATACACCAAAAGCAGAAATATGAGATATTACCAATGTCATTTCCTGCACAAAATTTTGAAAAGAGCTAATGATTTCCTCAGATACTCTACTTAAACAGTATGTGGAGACATAAAATTAGTTATATGTCTTATTAATATTTCATGAGACTTTACAATATGCCTGATAATGAGCTAAACTTTCCACAAGTTATCTCATTCAATGTTCACAACAACCCTCAGAGGAGAGTACACAAGCTAGTGTAGATTGACATGAGGAAACTAAAGGAGGGAGAAATTAGTAGGCTGTCCACAGTCACATAACTAATGGGTATCAGCGCCAGAATTTAAATCCAGACAGCCTGATTGCTACCTGCTTTCTTTACGGTAAAATATTTTTTCAATGAAAGCTAACATAATATAAAGCCATATTTTGTAATGGGTAATGTGAAGTTTAAAATCCTATGTTCAATGAAAGTATGCTAAACAGAGAATGCATCAAAACTAATGTAAATGCAGAAAAAAGGAAAAGTTAGGATGCACTGAAATTAACTGCACCTTGCAATGTATCCAAAGAAAAATGTTATTCCCAATATTCATTAAATAAGTTTGCTATCACCAATGATTATTTATCAGTCTTCGATAATATTTTCCTAATTCATGGAAGTAGTGTTAATGGAGTTTTGAAAAATTTTCTAAATATTTAGGGTATGAAGTAGTATATTAATGAGTTATATGCTAGTAACCTTAAAAAAAATAATTTGTTTCCCAAACTTGCTATTTTACTATAAAAATAAATATAAGATTATTAAGGATATGTCACATATTTTTATTTAATCCTTTGCCTAGGCTGATTTCACACTTCAAAGTTCACAAATAAATCCAGAAGAAAAAAAAATGTCATTGTCAAGCACTCAATATAAAAACCACAAGAGAAATGTACCCTTTACAATATGTCATTTACAAATTTGAAAGAAACAAGGGCCCATTTGAAAAAAATTAAATATATACACACATACGTACATACATACAAGGTAGAGCAGAAATAGGTTTACAGTTGTAAGTGAAAAACAGAGTTTATTCTTGTATTATTACTTATTAATTATTGTATTATTTTCCATACAAACAACCGTAAACTTACTTTTTCCCCACTTTATATAACCAGCAATTCAGATAGCTTCTTCAAATAACTGGTCCCTGACTTTTCGGATCCACCATTCATAAGAAGTTTCCATTAATTAAGAATTAGAAAGTAATCGTTCTACTAAGTCACTTTAAAGCAAATAAAACAGCTGTTCACATTTTCAAAACTGGAGTGTTCTTGGTAAGAGTAGAATTTAGAGCACTTACTTGGAGAATTGACATCTAAAGGTATTTAATGCTACTCTGAAATTCAAAAAGTGCTTAGAATAAAGTGAACACTAATAAAAGAATATGAATAGGAAGACAGCATTGAAGAAAATCTTTAAAAAAATTTTTGTACAGGACAAAGGGTAAAAGATTATATAACTGCAAGAGGAAATTTAACCAAGTAGGCCAAAAAGTATCAAAAGTATTTGTAATTATCATTACGAAAATTTCCTTACCATATACTCCATATTTGATGCTGTTGGGTACACCTGACTTCGTAATTTATTGTGAAGGTCCAAGATACTCTGCATGTCATTGTCTGTGATGGCCCTTTTCCCTCTTTGCTTGGCCGTCCACCACTCACCATCCTCATCCATGTACTTTTCCAAGAGTTTTTCCAATAAAGTGGCATTAGGAACTACCATGGCTGGAATGGCTCTAGCCATGAATAGCAGCACTGTGGTCACTCTGAGCCACTCCCGTGTGGTATGCTTCATAATGAATGATCTCAGGATTTCCCTGGGAAAACCTCCAAGACAGGCTCTTCCACTCCTTTTGGCTATAACGACATGCACTGTAATTAACGTGAAAATCTAGGCAGATATTAATTTTCTAGTAATAAAAGTAAAAGTTACAACAGGAAAGTGTCGGTTTGATTTGTCTATATATAATGCCAGCAAATAAACACGCACTTTTGAAACAGTTAATCCCTGCTTTTTCCTCCAGAGGACTGAATACAATATATATTTTCCACAAAACAAACAATATATTTCCCAAGATAATATTCATGAGGCCAAAAAGAAATGGTAAAAGTAGCCCAAAAGAGTCAAAGCTTGAAAATAATTCCTGAATTACAAGGCTTTAAATGGCTATAATTACACACAGCCTGCAAAGGGCATTACCTACCTAGAATGTTTTATCAATCAGAGGTCCATCTTCCTCTGTGTCCTAAAGCATTATTTTTATCCCAGCATCCTATCTCCAGTTCACAAACATTCAGAATGTCTGCACCATTCTGAAATTCAGGTGACTACTTTAACGAAGTACAAAATGTTATTCGTACACATACCCACTGGTAAAACCAGAGGACCCAGTGAACGAATGCGAATGAATGGTTCGGGTCACTAGAGGAAGTCTCCTCTTTCCCAAACGTAAACCAAAAAGAAGTCAATCGTGATTCCTGGGAAGTGTGCCTAATCTGGCCCGCACCCGACAGAATGGACAATTCACCCGCAACTTCAGAGCTGTACCGGCCACACGCCACAAGGGCACACTGACTACTCCCTTTACCCAAAAAGAAGCGCACGTCAGAAAGAAGAGGGTGAAATTCAGTCACCTACAAGAAGCATAATGTAGGTGACTGAATTTCCCCATAATGTCCATCACCGCTGCTTTCCGAGCAGCCCACCCACCCTCGGGCCTGACCCTGCTCTATAAATTGGTTTTATTTAAAAGTAGGGGCGAAGAAGAAAAAGGTAGCTAAGAAAAGGAGGATGCGCGACGACTCGGCGATGAGTTTTAGAAATGTCCTTACCTCTCCAGTGTGAAGTTCCCTTCGAGAGCGGAGCTCAAGGAGCCGAGCCTGCCGGCCTCCCACCCCTGCTCCTCAAGCCACAGCACACAGGCAGTCCCCTTCGGGAAGGACCTGGCACCACGCGTCCTGGGCGCCGACTGCAGCGAGACGCTAGCCTGGGCCTCTGCGCTCCTCTATGACCTGCACCGAGGAGCAGGCAAAGCGCTCCAAAGTTAGAGCCTGAAGTTGGAGAGCAGAGGGGGCCGCCTAGTTAGCTGGACAGTGTGCGTGCCCGAGTCTCTCCAAGCGCTTTCCGCAGGAGCTGGGGGCGGGGACAGCATCAGACCCAGCAGCGAAGGCTGGCGGCGACCTGGAGCTCCTGCGCCGTGTGGCCGCGGTTTGCAGAACCAGGCGCCCAGAGCTTCCGCCGCTTGCTCCAGCCCCGGCATTTATTACGGTCCCTGCGCGCGCACGTGACGCGGGCGCCCTTCCCTCCCACCCTTACGTCCCCCTGTCCTGGACCAGCATGGTCCGTGGGAGCGAGAAGCAGCCACCTGCCTCTCCAGGGCCCCGCGAAGCCAGGACGCGTGGCCTCTGTGGGGCCTCTGTGGGGACCCTGTGGGAGGTGTGTGCAAGGAGATCTCCAACTTCTCCTGTTCCTCGTGACTCCCCTCTTCCCAGTTACTTCCAGATGAGATGCTAAAATGGTTTTAATAACCGTTACAGAAAAGGACCTGCTCCCGAAGAGTTTGCGGAGGGAGCGGGGTGATTTTAGTACCTTCGTGTTTGCAGATGCTGAAGGTGAATTTAGGGGTGAGAGGAATGGAGAGAAAAAGAGGGGAAAGAGGAGGAGAGGGGAATGCGGAGAGGACTTTTCCTTTTATTTTCCCAAAGGGATAGCTTTTGTTTCCAAGAGCTATTGTCTAGAATTCAAAAGTAGTTGTTTTTGGCTTCTTTAAACCTTGATGGTGACCAGATGGGAAAGAGTTTTCACAGAATGAGGAGTAATCTGTGAGCCAGGATTGTCTGACAGTTGAGGGCCTGGCTTTATCCTTAAAATCTATGGCATTCGCTTCCCAAGGTGACCACAGTATTTTTTTCTGTTCTGATGATGTAGAGTGTAGACATTCATGGAGTCGATATAAAGCGAACCCTCAATTTATTTCTCAGAGCTATGTGGACAGGAGTTCAAAACCCAAACCTAGAATCGATGGTGAAATGAATGAGTGAGTTTCCTTGTTGTTCATGCTATAATCTGAAGTAGGAAAATTACTAATTTTAAATTCACAGAGACTCACCCTACTGAGTGTGGTATGGCTTCTATGGGTACATTTTTTTAAATTAAGAAACATTTAATTAATTTGCCTTTGCTTCCCTTCTGTAGTGAGCCATGATCTGAATTTTCTTTATCTCTAAATGTTAAAGTGTGATCAAATAAAGTAAAATACTCTGATAGTAACTTCCAAATCATTCCAAAAGGCTACCTGTCTCCACCACCCAACTACACTTTTATCAAACCTAAAAATTCAGATTTAAGCATCTGGTGACTATGAGAACTAGCTTCTCAATATAAAGAAAAGGGTAATGTCACCTATCAGAAGGGCACAGAGGTAAAAGACTTTGGTGACATAGTATTTTCATAGGAAGTGTAATTTTGAAATTTCATAGCAGCTTAAGCACAAGAAGACTGTTTCATTTGTACTTTACAAATAATTATTAATAGCCCTCCTGCACAGGGTTCAGAAAACTAGCTTTCCCTCCTGAAAAGTGATGGAAGGACCCCAAAGTTTGGGATATAAGAGCTATCATTTATAATAGAAGATGAAGAACATGTTTCTGTACTGCAGTTTTTAATGAGGTATTTTAAAGTATACCTAGTATCAAAACTGTTAAAAGAAGTAACATTACTTGAAACATTTTCAAAGATAATATAATTTAGGAAGAAGGCAATTAAGATGATAAAGAAATGAAATTAAGTACATTGAGTCTTGAATGTTTCCATTATAAACTTTGTATATAATTGTATACACATTATACATCAGACACCTACAGGCTTACATTATAGAAAACAAGATTTGATTAATTCTAAACTTCTCCCTAGGCAAGGATTAAAAAAACAGAAGTTTATATTTCTTGTCAGAGTTTCTGTTGGCTTCCAATATGATACTGCAGGTCATACTTTTAAGTAAAAGAATGATTTAAACATTCACCATATTAAACATTGACATACTTGATTTAATATGTATTCTAGAAATGCCATTTTAAAGAGTAATCAAACAATATTCTCAAATACTCAAAGATGATACTGTTCAAATTTTTATTTGTTGTTGAGAAATATGTATGTATACAGAAGAAAACATCTCCACACAGAATTCGTGTAGAGGTGGCACTTTGATTTGTGGCTAATAAGGCTGTTGGTTATAAAGCCATGGTTGTTTTTAGCATTACTGCTTTCTTGTGGCAGACACTGGTTGGTTGCCTAACCAAAACCAGCCTTCCACACCTTTTTTCTAAGCCCATAGTCCCCAATTTGCTGGATGTGTGCACCCTTGCACAGACCTTCAAACTGACATCCATAGAAGGTGAATGTTGGTTAGTCAAAACCAGTCGTCACAATTTCTCCCCTCTACCAGTGATTTACTTAACGTGGATAAGCCATGCAACCCTAACTACTGAAAGGAAGAAGTGAACTTGAGGATGAGGGGGAGAGTTGGCAGGGATTTTCTTTTGTGATAAAAAGAGATGCAAAATGAGAAAATGTTCCTTTAGGTGCTGATGTGTAAGTCTGTGAAATTTAAAAATGCACATTTTACTATGCAAAGAGCCCTATCACCTTGGCTAAGCAGGAAGACAGGTAGTGTCTGAGTCCTCCTGCCATTGACAAATCATTGAACAGCAACCTCCATTTTTCTGGTTGTAAGAGACAGTAAATGTATTGTTTAAGCCACAATGGCTTGGGTATTCAGTTACCTGCAGCTCGAAAATTTCTAACTGATATATTTTTACGAAGAAGTCACTTTTCTCTGGCAATGTCGTATTTTCTCCATGCTGCTGCTGGTATTATTTTCTACTCCTGTGCACACTTAGCAGTTATCTTTAAATATATTCACAGGTATGTTTTCTATCTATGTACTTGCAAAAGTGGGTACATATTCATCTTTAGGCATTTCATCCACTGGATATTTGCATAACCGCAAACCTCCATCTTAAACCTGTTCTATGCGTGTTCTATGACCACTGTGTTAGTGGCTGCATCCTCCATTGGAGAATGCAAAAGTAGAATTTGTGTTGTTTTGGGAGGGGGAATCAGTGTAGCACAATGTTTTTAAAGCATGTAATTTTAGATTAAGACGCCCATATTCATTTCATGATGTGTCACTAGTCATGGGACCTTGATTATGCTATTTGGCCTCTATGAGCCCTAGACCCTTCCCCTTCTAAGTGAAATAGTAATAGTTTCTATCTCACTTTGTCACTTTGACTTTGTAAGTTAAGATGAGTTAATACATAAAAGTACTTAACAGAGGGTACTCGATAAGAGCTAAATATTATTATTATAAGTACTGATGTAGAGACTTTACAGTTGCTATTTTATAAATCTAACGGGTTTTATTCAAAGTACCATTCAGTTTAAAAGTTTAATGTTTGAACGGAAGATAGAAGTAACTGACTATATATGACAGAAAACAATCTACAATATTTCTGGCAAGGTAGAGTGGATTTTCCTCTCATGGACGATATAGTTTTCAATTTTTCTTCTTAGCACAGGATCCATTTTTATCCAAATCAGCAATTTCTCTCTGTCTCAAGGCCTGAAAATACAGTTAAGCCTTGAGTGATGCGGGGTTAGGAAAGTCCACCTCCACAGAGTCAAAAATCCACAGTCTGTCCTTTGCATCCACAGATTCAACCAACCGAGGTTCAAAATCAGTATTTTTAATCCGTGGGTGGGAATCCATGGTTGGTAATTTGTGTTTTGAAATGTGAAAATACTGTTTTCAACCTGAAGTTGGGAATATACAACTGGGAACCCCTAGTCTTTCTCTTGAGTGTACAGCTCAATGAAATTTTACACAATTTGTATAAAAAATTTGTGTTTACAAAATTTTGTTTGTGTAAAAACCCCTTGGATCCACAAAGAAAATCATCTCTGTGAAGCCTCATTTGGGTCTCCTGCATGGTGCACGATCTCCAAAAGTAAGTAATATATCAACTTCTTACCTAAAGTTAGTTTTGCCTGCTTTTAATCTTTACAGAAATGGAATCATACAGTGGATAATTGTATTGTTTGGCTTCCTTCGTGTCTTGTTTCTTTTATTCAATATTTATCCATTTTGTCGCATATAGCAGTGATTTGTTCTTTTTCTTTGATGAACATACCACAGTTTATTTACCCATTCTTTTGTTCAATGTTAGAGTTGCTTCCAGTTTAGGACTGTTGGAAATGCTGCTAAGAACATTCCCGTAACATGTCTTTGTGTGCATTTACAGGGTGTGGCAAAAGTAGGTTTACAGTTGTTAGTACGTGAAACAGGGTTTATTCTTGGATTATTACTTATTGATTATCATATTATTTTTCTTAGGCACAACTGAAAATCTACCTTTGCTCCACTATATTTATACTTTTTTAAAACTAGCTTTTATCTGGGAGTAGGACCCTGAGCCCTAACATATATAAGTATATTTATTGATTTGTAGGAATGATTTTTAAGCATTGGGACCATGTTTTTTTTAGATATAAAGTGCATTATAAATTTCTTATTCCTCTTCTTTCTTTGCCTCTTCACTTTCTTAATCATATCTCTCAATGAGCAGAGTGCCCTAATTTTAATGAAGTCCAATTTTATAGTCTCTTCCTTTATGGTTAATGATGTGTGTGACCCGTTGGAGAAATATTTGCCTATCCCTTAGTCATGAAGAAAAACTTCCGTGTTATCTTCTAGCTTTATTTATTTATTTTTTTACACTCTGTAATCAAGTTTTTTATCTACCTGGAAGGGATTTTTGTGAATAAATGAATTTTTAAAGAAAGGTAGCAGTGATTATATTAAGAGTCTGAAGTTCTTGTAGTCATCTATATAAAACTCTGTAAATTTGTTCTGGAGAAAGTATAAACTTCAGAATTGAGAGATGGAAAATGTCTTTGTTCTTTAATCTAGAGTTACTACGATGCTGTAATCAGGTTATTTAAGAAACATATAAATGCTGAAATCCATGTCAATGCATGACCTACAAATTCTTTCATCTGTTTCCTGATGTACAAGGAAGAGATTATTTTAAGCTTACTTTTAAATTTGCAGAGGACCTATTTTGTCATTAAAATATGAATAATCTGTAATCACTAAATGCAATGAATTATCTTTTTTTCTACTACCAATGCTGCCCTTTTTGTATTTGAAAAAAAGAGTGCAACAATTTCTGTACCTGCTCCTGTGCCTTTCTTGGTACTGTTTTTGCCGCTTGAAGTCACTTCCACTCATTTTTTTCTGGGTATCTACACTCTAACTCTTTTTCTCCACAAAGATTTTCATCATTCCAGCCAACCATTATCTCCATTTCATTTTCTTCTAAACCTCATTAGTTTTTTTTATTATTTATATGCATTATAGCTACTCATTACCTGTCTTATCTCTTCAACAATCCTAAAAGCTCTTCAAGAAAAGAAATCATGTTTATGTGACCTTTGTATTACTTACATTGTGTGTTAAATGAAAAAATTGAATTTAGATTTTTGCAATATTCTATACTTTTCAGAAAAGTACATGCATGTCCCTGGACATATAAGCCCATGGTCAGGAGCACTAGTATTCACAAATTAAACAAGGTCATGCTTGAGATGACTAGCACCTGGAGATGTTTTATTTTTTTGGCGGGGTGGGGGCGGGGAGAGGCAGTACCTTATATTGAAACAAACACTTATGTCATAAATGATCTATAAAGCACATAGGCAATTCACATTAATTTTTTTGAAGATTTTATTTATTTTATTTTTAGACAGAGAGGAAGGGAGGGAGAAACATCAATGTGTGGTTGCCTGTCTCTCGCACACCCCCTACTGGGGACCTGGCCCATAACCCAGGCAGGTACCCTGACTAGGGAATTGAACCAGCAACCCTTTGGTTTGCAGACTGACGCTCAATCCACTGAGCTACACCAGCCAGGGCCAATTCAGATTAATTTTAAATGAAAATCAGGTATGGCATAACTGTTCTCTGCACTATCTCCAGACCCACTACCAGTAATGGTTTTTCACTGGAAAAGTTTGAGTAGCACTACTCTAAGCCATTTACTGCAAGAACTTACATATGTGAACTCTTTTTAAAAAGAAGAATGCAATTAGTCCTAAACCACTCCTTTTTAGTATATCATTTCTAAACAGTCAGGGAAAAATGGTGGGGTTTTTTTTTAGACTTTATTTATTTATTTTCAAAGAGGAGGAAAGTGATGGAGAAAGAGGGGGAGAGAAACATCAATATCCTAGAGAAACATCGATCTGTTACCGTTCACACTCCCCTAACCAGGGACTTTGCCCACAACCCAAGCATGTGTCCTGACCAGGAATCGAAACTGTGATCTTTATGTCTGCAGGATGATGCCCAATCCACTGAGCTACCCTAGTCAGGGGAAATGGTGTCTTCTAAAGTAAGAGAGATAAGTCAAATATTTATCAAAAATTGTATTTCAGAATGATGCTCTACTGGAGTGATGTCCTGCAATGCACATTCTACTGATGGCTTATATTTCTGTAAGTTTGTTTATAGCACAGATGAAGGCCTAGCAGGTATGTGGTATTAGCTCAGCAGAATTGTCCATCATAACAGAAACTATACCTGTGAAACTGAAAAGAGGCATTCCTTGATACCTACTGTTCATCATGGTTGAAACATTGTATTTATTTTCTTTAAATCAGAATGTACCTAAATCAGCAGTAGGTAATGCTAAAAGCTTTTGTAATTAAAGAAGTATCTCTGAAGCACATCCAGGCTGGCATGGGAAATCTGGTTGCAGTTCATGCTTTAATGGTGACTTCGTCTCTGGATCTGCAGAAGAGTTGCACCACGTACCCAGGTTAGAGCATGACTTTGAGGTTTACTGGGAAGGTTTATTGAAAGGCGAGCAGTATCAAAGGAAATGTATTTACTCTTTCATCTACAGAATTATGTCAAAGACAGGCTTCTCATCCTAATATAAGGAGGAGGAAAACCTCAACTACCATTAGCTAACCTATGCAGAAATTGTTGGCAAAAAACCTGCAGTCCATCTTCAATAGCAATTTTAAATAATTAAATTTAACAAAAGTGAAACAATTAAAATCCTTGGTGTTTTCCTACAAGTACATACTCTCCACAGTTAAACAATTATACATAAAATATTTTAAAATTATATACATATGAAAAGTATTTGTATGTCTATATGTGTGCAGCATTTGAATATTAAACACATCGTTTCCCTAGATAATGGGGGAAAGTAAGAACATTTCATTTTAATTAGGTAAGTTATAGGGGAAGACACTGCAAATTTTAAAGAAAATGTGGAACTTTTCATTTGTCATGTGTGACCTCTAGTTATTCTCCTGAGAATAAACCCAGGAATTAACAGGGATTTTAGAATTATTTTGCTTTAAAAAATGAAATAACTAAAAATTAATTACTTTAATAAATAATGAACAGAGAGCACATGGACAAATAAGAAATGTGTTTAAGTAAACAGCTTTTACAAACAGATATGAAACATTCAAAACCTCTACATTGTGTAGCTGCGATGCCTACAGAAAGTGCCCTTCGCTTCTGCTCTTCCTTGCTTCATGCTGTTCCCTTAACTTAGGTGCCTGTTCTTGACATTTCACTGCCTCCTAAATCGTCCTCTCTTTGTGCCCTTTGCCTTAGTTCTTCCCCAGATTATAACATTGTTCTCAGTTGCTACATATATCCCTCTGCCCCTCTCTTTCAAGGCTTTTTCTCAAATCCTAGTTCTTTCAAGAAATTGTCCTAATATTCCTCATATAGAAGTATTTTATCTATACTCTAAAATTTCCATAGACCCTGAAACAATGAGGAAAAGTCAAGGTTAAGAATAAGACATGTTTTTGACTTGAATAGACCTTGGTCTTTAAGTGGAAGGGTTATTTACAACTGTGATCCAGATGTTAAGTTCTTTAAAATACAAACTCTTTTATATAAAAGAAATTCTTACTAATCTAAACCCATAATAAGCTCATAACAAACAAAATTAAATTAAATATGTACTTGTTAGAATTTAGGCATACAATTTGAAGTTTTAGGTCTAAAAATGTGGCATTTTAAAGGAAGTGGCCTTTCATTTTTTTAAGCATTTATTGAAAATCAAGAATATTATAACTGGTCTTAGATTGATTTGTCAACAAGTCTTTCTCTTGTCATTGGCTTTGGTCTTGGCCATGTGACTTGCTTTGCTCAATAGAATGTGGGTGAAGCTTAGGCCTTTGGAGGCTTGGGAATTTTCAGCCACTCCTTGGAGCTTCTGCCTTCTGTTATGAGAGGAGCTTTCCTTGGTGGCTGTGGCTCCTTTAGTTGTGGTAGGACTGAACCAATCTAAACCCAGGAATCCAGCCTAATCCTGCTTGAGGTCAGCCAAGACCAGAGCCAACCTTTCAGATCCCTGAATACCCAATTAATATTTTTATAACCCTCTAAGAGTTTAATGTTGTGTGCTTCCCAAAGTGATAACAACAAAAGACTGTCTGATAAATACTTTTATATTTAATGTATGCATGTAACAATCCTGTAAAATATATGTTATTGAGGTTCAGAAAGATTGAGAGACCTGCGGAGAGTCTGATGGTAAATCTTTTCCTCAAGGCTGAGGAGCCTTCCGTGACATCCTTCTCCCTGCCGCCACATCTACTCCAATCCCACTTCTCCTTTTATTTATTTTTTTATGTGTAGTAAATAATCTTTTGAAAATGCAAAAATTGGAAGTAGGGAACAAGAGATAAGAAGTAGTAAGTTAATAGAAAACATATGTGCCAAGCATTGTGTTTTGAAGTTTCTAAATCTCACTAATGGCTGAATACCTTCATTTCTGACTTTAGCACATGAGAATATTCTTTTGTGAGCCTTGGAAAAATGCTGATTGATCTACGTTAACAAAATAAATATGTATAAGTTGTGATGTCTATGTGACCTAACCAACTAGGGTAACAGTATGAAAGGTTTTGTCACGACACTCAATTATCTAGAATTAGAGGTTATTCTTCTTTTGAAGAAATGTATCACTTCCCTAAAGAATTTCTCACTTTAAAAATCTGTTAGGTAAATTTGTTTTAGCCAATCCCAAGATAATGTTATATTTTAAGAAATAAAGATGTTACATTTTTTATAATATTATGTTTTCTACATGATGGAAAAACGGCCTTGAAAGACTGGTTCCAACCTGAGCAGGAATCTTCAGTTTGGAAGGGTCTTATGGTGCAAAAAAGTATATTCAACTTGACTAAAGAAATGAACAACAGGAAATGTATAGGCTCAAATCCAAGGGGGTACATATTTTTTGATATTGGAAAAGGGAAAATAAAGTACAAAGGCTTTCTGCCCTTGACACTATTACATAAGAGAAGTTATGTTCTGAAAGTAGGGCCACGCTTGTGCCAGGGAGGAAGAAGTAGGTGTGTATGTTTTGAGATGTGAAGAATGGTTCCTGTCCATATGGCAGACAGGACGGCTGAAGGAGGAACCAGAGGAATTCAAGACACATTTCTCGTTTTGCCAAGGAAGAAGTCTATCCAAGTTTATATAAGATTTAATACTTTAAAATTGAGGTGAAACTGTAACTTTAATTATACATTGGAATATTTGAAAATTAAGATCATCTGTAGTTATAAAAAGAACATCTGGAAAGGAATATGTAAGAAAAACTATTACTCTGCAAATCCCATGAGATGGATTCAATTTCTATTTGAAATTAATAGCTTATCTGTTAGGAAGAATTCGGCTCACAGACCATATATGAACAAGTTGAAGCTCCCATATGTTAAACAAATTGCCCTTATCTTAACAAACCACGTTTCCTGTTACACTTTTGGCATTATCCCCGACATTGTCTGAAGCCTGTCCTTGGCTTGCTTTGTTAAACCAAGAATAGGGATAGAATTAAAGGAGTGTGAACATGAAGAAAAATAATTCCAAGTTATGTGATGTACTGTTTCTTTCATTGTTTCCCTTTTTACTATTCTATCTGCTATTTCATTTTTTACTCTCTCTTTTAAAAGACAACTTCTTTTTGTCACATTCCATTTCACTTTTAATATTAACATGTTTAGTTTTTAAGCATGCATTTGATTAAGAAGCACTTTCTGGAATTTTTTTTAGATATTTCATTTAATACAATATACCTTGCTACTGATCTTCAGTTTGAGACATAAACCTGGCATCATGTACCACTGCGGCTGTCTAAAGGGGAATATAATATCTTTAAACAGAGGTAGCTCTGTCTTAGCATTTCGTGAATACTCAGTAATTATGACTTACTGACCCATAAGTCTACGTGACTCTGATTGGTTTTCTTTGGTAATCAACACCAGGAAAATACCTACAGAGAGCTTTAACAGCCCCCGGAGATGTATTGTATTCATGAGTTTAGTTTTCATCTACACATTCATTTTATAATAACATGGTAAATACCTTTGGGTGATTATGAAAATGAGCAACTTTTAATTATTGGCATAAGTATATGTAAAAAGCCATATTAAAAAGTTTTCTTTATGTTTAATAAAGAGTAAGCTCAAGTAAAAAAAGTCATTGTTTACTGTTGTTTACCCATATACATTTACTAAGACAAATTATCAGCTCTTAAAGAGTAATACTTCACTATCTTAAAAATTTTCTACCAGGAAAGTGTTATGACTTGGTTTGACTTGGTCTGTTCTCAAATGTAAGAATCATGTCTTTCAAGACAATGTGAAAATAGTAAAAATAAAAGGTCAGTCTAGTCTTTGGATATAGCTACTGGGGGTAATATCTCAAAAGACAGAAATGTTCAAGATGTCAGATTTATTATTATGTGCACTGAATTAAATATGGCAAACTCAAAAGCCATCATACTGGCTAAGGACAAGTAGCAACATTGATTCCATATTATGAAATAATATTTTCACTTAATTTGCTAACTTTACTAGCACTACTTTTTGTTTAGTTCATAGTTATTTTTGATTTTGACTGCAAGAAGTAACCTTGCTAATGGACTCAAGTCTGGTACAATCATAGTTCAGCCAAAATAACTGAATGAGTTCAAAAGAATGGAGGACTCAGCACACAGGGAATTTTTCTGTACCCATCTTTATTTTCTGTAGCCAAGGTATTACTTTTCTACATAGATTACAAATAACCCAACCAAGCAACTTTGCATTTATTCTGCCACTTGTCTGAGCTTCTCATGGAATCACTGCATTGTTTTGGATGAAATCTGACTATGAGTCCCGGAGGCTGCATCAGCTGAGGTTCGCAGGCAACTTTAACACAGGGATGGTCTTTGACCACTATCAGCACCAGACACTTCACCTGCCACAAGTTAAGGAGGAAAAGATGTTTTTTTATTAGATTGATGGATGAGCTGTCTGTTTACAAAACTAGAGCCATGGGTTCTCCATTACTCTATCTAGAAAGGTTTTCAGATATATTTTAATTAATGAAAGTAAGCATTTCATAAATGTAAGAGGGTTTTAATTCCTTCCATGTAGCAGAGTCATATTCTTTTTACCTTCTGAGCCCAAAGCAGGATCAAGTTTATCTATACAGACCCCAGTTCTCCCAAAGACAAACCTTGAAGCAATAGAATGATTCAAGTGGTAGCTTTCTGAGATTTTTAGAGTTTTTGGAATTTGGAAAATGTGTAAAATAATTCTAGTCATGACCAAAGAAGGTAATGTGAGTGCGTCCTACTCTGCTGGCCAAGACTGTTACAAAAAGATTATGTATTAGTGTTTACTCCCACAGGTGGGACAAAACTTGGTGGAAATGTGTTTTAGTAAGTAACACTTGCAGCAGATTTTCTAAGATTCTGTCTTTCCAAGTTTATCTTTTATGCAGGGAACACATCTATAGTGAGCACCCTGATCAGTTATGTGGAAGTTCACCTGAATCATTGTCATGTGTCTTGTTAAAGGATTTCATTAACTATTAAATTGGTCAGCAAGTCAAGAAGGCAGCACTAAGTTGGCAGAGAGCCATTTCTTTGTAGCTAGTACCCCATGGTGATGTCTGCATAAGAGAAGTGAAGTAGCTAAAGATCCTGAAATGTAACCCAATGGAAAAATAATGCATGCTGTCTATGAGCTTGGCTACAGAACCTCTTGTTAGTTACACACCATTAACAAAGTTCTCTCTACCCATCATCAAAAATGCTTGTTGGTATAGGAATTGACTATTTGACCACTGGATCAAAACACAATAAACTTACATATTTGGAAATATGATGTATAACAAGTATGCCATTATATGTACAGAAATGGGACTAGGTCATTCAGTAAATCTTGCTGTGAAAAATTGCTTTCGTCATAGAAAAATAAATTTATATACCTAGTTCACATCACCAACAAAGATCATATCAGTTTTATTAAAGAATTTTTTCAGGGGGAGCTTGAAACTTGTAGAATAAATATTGGTGAATATCTTTTTAATACCAGATTTGAAGAAAGAATTTATTGAACAAGATAGAAAAACTACAATATATGAAAGAAAGCTTGATATACTTAACTATGATAAGAATTAATAGCTTTGGCACTGGTCAGTGTGGCTTAGTTGGCTGAAGCATCATCCTGTAGACTGAAAGGTCACAGGTTTGATTCCTGGTAGGGTACATATCCAGGTTGCAGGGTCCATCCCCAGCTGGGGCACATATGAGAAGGCAACCAAATAATGTTCCTATCTCACATCGATGTTTCCCTCTCTCTCTGCCTTCCTCTCTCTAAAAGCAAAAAAATAATCTACTTGGATGAGGATAAAAAATTTTTTTGAAATATGATAAAATAAGAATTAACAAAATGAAAAGGTGAATCAGGTATTAAAAGAAGATATTTATAACTTTCATAAGTCACAGATTTCCTTTCAGAATAAACAAAGAACCACAATAATTATTAAGTAAAACACAAAAGAAAAAAACTGGAAATGATCAAAGAACAGAAGAAGAAAAATTGAATGGCTAATAAACTTATGAAATGCATTACCTCATTAATAATGAGGAAAATGCAAATTAAAATAATAAATACCATTTTAAATTTATCATATTGGCTATATTATTATTTGACCAGGGTACGGAAAAAGAGAGACTTACAATAACATTATTTGGACTTACTATATTCCAGAAGCTCTTAGTAATGCTAAGTATATAGCATTACTGATACAATTTTAAATATGGGTAAATAAATGATACGATATGCATGGGAATGATATTCATCAACTTAGAATAGATGCTACCTTTAACAAAGATGATAGAGGAATGCAATTAGATAACACTGTTCCAAAGAAGCTTTGTCTGCATCTATCACCTTTAAATTGAGAGATCGACTGATCTAAACCAAGAAGGTAACTGTTAGATTATGTGTGCATTCTTCAGCATCCTCACCTCTGTCCTTTGCAAACTCATCCCAGAACTTAAGCTCTTAGTATCTCCATAAATGTTCACAGCAAGTTAAGATAATTATTATAATTCCACTTAACAGTGAAACAGAAACTGGGAGATAATAGTTGACTTCCTCAAAGATAGCAATTGAAGGAATCAGAATTTGAAGCTAGATCTGATATGCTCCAAGAAAATTTTCTGGCAAGCTATTCACCAACCATGACAACACTGAACCAGGGGATACACTGGTAGGCAGCATCTGTGGTACAGAGGGAGAGCCATGGTGGGGAGTCCAGAGAGGATACTGAGCCCACACTCTGCCTTCTATGAACAGCATGAACCTGGAAAAGTCACATAAACTCTCTGAGGCTCTCTGAGCTTTAGTTTCCTCATCATCTCTGAAAGAACTCCAATAACACCTGCTGCAAAGATTTGTGTGGGTCAAATGTGATGCTAAACATAATGTACTTTATCAATGCAAAGAAAAAGAAAAATTTTCTTCTCATTAGGAATTAGCAATCCTCAAACTCCCATTGCCTAGCACAGTACTCGAACATAGTAAGCATTCAATAAGTATTTCTTGATGGCGATGTTGACCTAGTCCCCACAGGAACCTAGAAGTCAAGCAGAACCAGCACTGTCCATCAAAGTCCCATGAAAATACATTACCCTGCAAAAGAGTAAAGGATCTCCAGTTGACATTTGTGGGTTTGTTGAAAGTCATTCTGGAAAGAAAATAGAAACATGCTCAGAGTATCTTCCTGGGACACTACTAAGGTCCCAGGGAGAGAGGAGAAAACAGGACTGGGAAGATGTTTGTATCATACATTTACTTGCTTTCTTCCTTGCCTGTTCATGATTGGAAATAATATAGAAACACTGGGAAGTGTATGAAGTTGTAGGCAGGAGAAAACTACTTAGGTGTGATAAGTTGTATGGTACAAGGTACCCAGGTTCTGACAGGAGGCAGCAAGTCACCAGGTGTGGACAGGAGTCCACTCAAAGTCAGGGCCCAAGTCAGCTTTTGTGACAACTCTGTCAGCTTGGACAAATCTCAGGACTTTCTTTAAGAAAAAGTAAACAATGTTATGAAACAAAAATAATTCAATGGTGAATATTGATTTAAAAATGAGAAAATACATTAAGAAGCACCACGAAATGCAACTTGAAAAAAATACCTAACAAACACTACTAATATAAAATTTGAGAAGTAACAATGCATTTATTAATTACTACATGAAACAATTCTATAATACTTAATCTTTTAGTCTTTGGATGAAATAGTCCCTGATTACCTCACCATACAACAATCTCATGCTATTTCCTAAAGAGAGCTAGTCTTCCCACCAGCTTGGTTGGTCAAAGAAGACATTTCTAAGTCAGACATCCAGCACTAATTTAACTATACCCAGAAGAGATTGTGAAATATATAAGTATATCCCCTCTATTTGAAACTAGATGGATAACTGCCCAATTCAACTCTTATTTACTTAGCAATCCCTGGGGCCACTTCAGCATCACCCTGCAAAAGGCAAAGTGTGATGGAGAGGTGTCCTTAACTAGTTGTCATCAAAATACAATACTTTGAAAATTTTCCAAAAACAAAAGACCATATGAACATATTGCTAGGACTTTTCCTGAGTTCCTGGAAGGGCCATTCAGAGGATGGACCCTGAAGCTTGATCTCCATCAAACTCAGGCTAAATCTGCCTCTCTTCATTTTGTCCCCAACCCGGGAAGAGAGGCCAAGGGAGTGCAAAGTAGGGGAGCTGGTGATAAAGGATTGGGAAGAGGAGGCGCATCCCTCCCTGTGCTGTTCGCTCCTGTTGGCATTATAATAATGTTAGCTTTCAAGCTTTCCTGAGAACTGGCCAGAACTTCAAGTCTCCTCTGCAGTGGAAATTGTAGAAAAGAACATCACCTTCCTGCCAAAGCTCATGTTCTTCCACTGTTAAAGAAATTAAAATCAAAATGCTATTTCATTGATGTTTAAAGTAACTTAGCCTGACAGAAATGGCTTTTATTACCTTTGGAGAGAATTTTATTACTCCATACTAATGTATTAGGAAGATGCTTCAAAAGTTTGAGGCTAGAAAGGTCTGACAGGTCCCAGTCCAGCCCTGTGTTACTAACCTGTGCACTGAAGAGGAGGAATGGATATGACATGTGTGAATTCGATCACCTGTTGGGTCACCATTAATATTTCTTTCCATGTGCCACATGGAACCCTGGTGGTTTAAAGCATGACTGCCTGCCCAGGTCACCTGTCATAGAGCGACATAACATACATGTTATTGTAACCAGGGGATATATTAGGCATAGAGGAAAATAAGGCTCAATGTAAAATCCAGCTCTCTTTGCCTTTCCATCTGGGCCAGGAGTAAAAAGGAACTGGAGGTTCAAATGGGGACAGCTTCATAAGGCAAGTAGAAAAAAAAAAAAAAAACCCTCCGAAAACCAAACCACAACCATGCTCACACTAACCTGGCCCTGTGGAGCCCTAATTCCAGTAACACCCTTGGATCGCATCCACTTTTCCCAAGGCTCTCTCCCAAGACAGAATGAGCTGAGGAGTGCCTTTTTGCTCAAAAGAGACACTGAAGAACAGATTCAGCAATATAGCAAAGCTCTTGGTTCTTGTGGGCAGAGAAACCGGGTGAACAGCTTGGAAGGGCACATGAATTCTTCCTGATTTACGGACCTCAGGATGATAGTACAATATATCCATGATACTGTCACCAGAATTCACCTTCCCTTCATATAGCCTTTGGAAAAATCAGTTCTGTATTTAAATATAACAGGTGCATTTTGTGTTACACTTGTATATTCATGATTCTATGTTTGATGTATTTCCCATAATTCTTTTTTTTGACATGATGTCATTTTATTTTATTTTTAAGCTGATTTGCAATTTGTAATAATCAAAAACAGATTTTTATATTGCTGCATATTTTTACATATCTGAATAAATATTTTCTTTTTTTCTCTTTTTTTAATTGTTGTTCAAGTACAGTTGTCTTCTTTTCCCCCTACCACTCCCCCCACCCCACCCATCCCCACCACCCATCCTTTATCCCACCCCCTTGGCTTTGTCCATATGTCCTTTATGGGTGTTCCTTGACAACCCTTCCCCTATTTTCCCCCATTATCCCCTTCCCCCATTCCCCCCGGTCGCTGCAGTTTGTTCTTTATTTCAATTCTCTGGTTCTATTTTTTCTTGTTTGTTTTGTTGTTTAGGTTCTACTTATAGGTGAGATCATATGGTATTTGTTTTTCACCTCCTGGCTTATTTCACTTAGCATAATTCTAATACTTAATACAGTTAGGTAATTCATTATTCCAGAACAAATACAGAGAAATTTAATTTCAAAAGCATCTTACGTAGGCATGAGACAAAACAGACTGAAATATTTTTCTTATCATTTAAGCTAAAAATAATCATTGACACATTTTTAACAAGGTCATCTGGGAAAATATGTTGAAAATTATAATTGGCAATAAAAAGTGAAAAAATAAGAAATATTTATATCTAATATTATCCCTTTCTTCCAATCTTTAAGTGAGTAGTTCAAAATAATTTTGTATTAGCCATTAATCCATTTCCACCTGTTAAACATTTATTAAAATATTATAAAAACAAGAAGTTAATTGAAAACATCATCCAACATTGTTTAATCCGGTAGTGGTTAAGTGGTAAAAATGTCATCAGTGCAATGGAAAAAAGAAATGAGTAGCAATAACTACCAAGGGATAATTAAACTATCTTTTGACATTCTTTCTTTCCTATGGTTCCATTCTTACTGCACAATAACTTGTTTAATTTCTTTAGCAAAGGGAGGTAATTAAAAAGTGGCTTGTTACTCAAAATTTGTTGCAGTTTCTTAATGCAGTTAGAAACTTTAATTTTTCTTA
This sequence comes from Mormoops blainvillei, assembly GCA_004026545.1. NCBI lineage: Eukaryota > Metazoa > Chordata > Mammalia > Chiroptera > Mormoopidae > Mormoops > Mormoops blainvillei. The sequence goes on from PVJD01000138.1 coordinate 457,830, forward strand.
CCTTCCATTTCAATACGGAATAAATTTAAAGTGCCAAAAAACATTCACATAAAACAGTAGTTAACGTTTAAAGATTTTATGTTATACAAATTATAGAAGGACAGACTGCTCAAGCATTTAGAGACTAGATAGATTGCTCCCTCTTCTGGTAAATCAATAAATTTCAAACAAATATTGAATGTGTGGCATTTAGTTTAGAGTAGTTTTAATCATTCAAAGGGATAAATGTTATAATAAACTTTTTAAAATAGATTATAATTAATTAGAAGAGCCCCCAAACTGAGACTTTCAAGGGTGCTTTACAATAGGATCTCTGAGGGCTAAAGGTAAGTTGTGTTCTTTTTTTGTTTGTTTGTTTTTTGTTTTTTTTGGACTTTTGGTAAGCAATGAAAAAATTTTACCCTGAAAGCACGTGAAGTATTCTCTGACCATTACTCTTGCATATAATGTTGATTCATATTAAATTTGAGATGTCTGTTAAGCACTCTGTTGAGGTGGATAAGAGAGAACCCAGAAGCAGAAATATGCTTTTTGGCTCCTTTATAAAGAGGCCCCAAAGAAATTATTACCAAGACTCACTCTCGCCTGAGGTCTTATTTATTTAATTTTGACTCTTGCTCAGCAGGACAAATTAGGGAATGAGGATCATGTGACAGAACAAGTTTAAAATCAAAGGAATGCAAACCCAGCACTTTGGAACAAACTATGAAAATGAACTTTTTTTTTTCTTTCTGTCTTGTTTGACTCTTGGTCATTACTGAGAGGCATTTATTTATGAATGGATGGCATCTAAAGTCAATTTGTAAATCATTGATTCAGAATTTGTAAATCCTCCCACCCCCACGGACTCAAGGCTATAAACGATGGTGTCTCTACTAGTTATTTAAAAATCTAAAGAACATGAAATGCAGGAGAAAAGAGAAATTATTACTTTGCCACCTAGTATGGAGAGGAAGAGTCATTCAGGAAAGTACCTTAAGAAGATTCTTTGCAGGAGAAAAAGCTGTGGTCCTGAGAACTGAGTGTGTGAAAAAGCACCAGATCAGAAGTGTGCGGTGAAGTTGGGAACCTCACTCTGCTGTGAAGGTGGGAACGGGGAGGCCAGTAAGAGAAAGCCCCATGCTACATAACAGAAGACCAGAGCCTTGGAGAAACGTTGATCAAAGCAACTGCCCCAGAATCAGCAGGATAAGGAACTTCTAAGAAAATGATTTCTTTCTTTTTCTTTTTTTTTTTAATTGATGTTTTAACTTTGTTTTTGTTGTTACACTATTACAGCTGTTGCCATTTTTTCCCCTTTGCCCACCTCTACGCATCCCGCCCCCCCACCTTCCTTCTGGCCATCACCACACTGTTGTCTGTGTGTAATGGGTTGTGTATATATGTTCTTTGTCTAATCTTATTTTGTAAAATCCCTTTGTCTTCTCCGGCTTTGTTCTGAATTAGTGAGGTAGCTGGCGCCCTCTAGAGGACTATTCTTGAATTTTGTTAGGGCTTGGAGTTTGGGAATGTAGTTTCATGGTTTATTTGGGGGTGCAGGAGATGCTCCTGATGTGGTCAGTGGCCAGGGTTGCTAAACAACCATGAATGCCCTTATTCAAAGTGGGCTCTCAAAGCACTTTTCTAAACAAAATATACCTCTCTTTCCAGATATTAAAGTAATGATTTCTTCAATCAGCTACATTTACTACATCTACATGTTAATTAGCCTTTCAAACCTAGGTTAAGAAATCTACCACTATTTGTAACCTTCTTCCATTAAGTTGATGCACAGGTGGACAGACCGACAGACAGACAGATAGATAATGCAGTTTTATTATAAATTACTTTCCTTTTATTGCTTCTTACTGTTACAATGAGGACACCTTATTTAGTTTCTAGTCATTACATATTCAGGTTGACATTAATTAAATGATGTAGGATATTAACCAACAATGAAAATAATAACCTATCAATTTACACAAAAACATGGTTTAAAAATAAAAGGTAAATAGCTCTTCATTAAATTCAGACTAAACCTTTCCTCATTTTATATAGCAGTCACATATCTGGAAAATTCAGTGAATACTAAACCTATGCACAAGTATTCTGTGTTTTCATCAAAAAGAAAGGTTCTAGTTCACATAAATATAAATGTTTACCTATCTGAAAGTCTGTATTTCAGGTCATGTATATCTTTCAAATATACATAATCTGGAAAAATTCTTTAAGGTGGTGATGGATGATCTTGCAAATTGAGCCAGTGAACTGCTAAATTACATCAAACTTCTTTTCCACTTTTTAATTAATTTTTACACCCATTATGTTTAATTTAAAGGGCCTATATTTGATATAACCATGACACAGTAACTTATAGTTATTAACTTCAGAACTAAAAAACTAACAATATTACCAAAAAATAATTGATATAAAATTCTCTGGCTATCAGTTTGGTTTCATACCAAGAAATCTATAACAGCTAATTACTTTTTTTTTTTACTTTTTCACACTTCATTTTGAAACATGCCTTACGTAGCTGGGTGAACCTGAACACTTACATAAACTATTAGAGGTGAGTTAGCAAGAGTCTTATTTACTTATTTTAAGATACCCTGAAATGTTCTGAGGAATAAAACTATGTTTAAAATATTCACTACAGTGTCTGACTTATAGAAAGACTCAATCAATAGTAGCTAATGATTATGAGGGCGGTTCATTTTAGAGGACTTATTTTTAAGTTCTATTTACATGTTGAGTGAAATTATTTTTTATTTGTCCAAAGCTAGAACTTTTGAGTAAAAAGGTAAAGTAGATTTGACGGTAACTTGACATATAAACTAGGTATCCTTGAGCCTATGCTGATATAATTGCTTGAATAAATAAGTGAGAGTGAGTACACAGATCTCTCTTGTAGAAGAATTCTAAATAATGTCTGCACATAATTTTTCCTCAGGCAGAGACCAGAACTCCCCATTCCCTTCTTGTCAACTTGTGCAGAGTGGTCATCTTCCAATGTGTACAGTGTGGAAAGAAGCATAAACAGAGTAACCCTACAGTGGACAACCTTGACGAATACGACTTCAGTCAGGTAGTCAAGGCCAACATCAACGCTGATAAATCCTGCTGAGACTCTGTACCCTTGATATGATGTGAGGAAAATGGCACTTTCCCTCTGTGGTCTTCATCCCCAAATCATCTAACTCCTGTCTAATCATAATAAAAACATCGGACAAATCTTAAATAAGGATATTCTACAAAAGACTTGACCAGTACTGTTCAAATCCATCAAGGTCACCAAAAATAAGGAAAGTCTGAGAAAATATCACAGACTACATAGGATCCTAAGAAGACATAATTCTGGGTGTAATGTGGTATCTCAAGATGGGATTTCAGAACAGAAAAAGGACATTATGTCAAAACTCAGAAAATCAGAATTAAGTGCAGATTTTAGTTAATTATAATGTATCAATATTTGTTTACCGATTGTAATATATCATATTAATATAAAATGTTAAAAATATGAGAAACTATGGGGTATGTGGTGGCTTGGTACTACTTTTACAATTTTTTTTTAAATTTCAAACTATACATAAATAAAATGCGTATTTTATTTTTTTAAATATTTTATTTATTTTTAGAGAGAGGGGAAGGGAAAGAGAAAGAGAGGGAGAGAAATATCAATGTGTGATTGACTCTCATGTGTCACCTACTGGGGACCTGGCCCACAACCCAGGCATGTGCCCTGACTGGGACTCGAACTGGTGACCTTTTGGTTCTCAGGCTGTCACTCAATCCAACGAACCACACCAGCCAAGGCTAAACTGTGTACTTTAAAATGTATTAAATCATAGATCTCGTTTTTGAAGCAACATAATCCAATAAGAAGAATAAGGGCTTCTTGGAGAAATGTCATGTCAAAGGCTTGAAGAAGGTAAATGTAACATTAACTTGGAATATTTGTTTTACCAGAAAGTAAGGAAGCACTCTCTTCTAAAAACAATAACATGATTTCTAGAACTCTGTATAATCACTGATCTCAAGAAGTTAATATAGTTTTAATTTTCAAGTAATCAATTCTACACTTAGATGTACTTAGCTATCATTGGATATGAACAAAGAATGTGTAAGATTTCCAGTTCATTCATGATTACTATAAATACAGATTTCAGTACCTTTTATGCACTCTGCAAACACCTACAGCCTCAGGCCAGGTCTCATGCTCTCACACATAATTGTCTCATCACTGCTCTTCAAATAGCACATATTTCCAAAGCCTATTTGTTGTCCTTTCCTAAATTAATCATTACTTTAGCTAATTGTTTTGACATGTAAATTTAGGGAAAAGTTAAGAGATGTGAAATATGAAATTAGACCCACAAATTTACAGGCAATCACAGGAGTAAAGCTTTACCTTTCTGACAGGGGAAGCAAGACATTTACAGCAGGACATATGCTGAATATTTTTTCAGAAAGACAGGAACCTAATGCTATCTTGCCATTATTGAACCATATATTAAAATTGGACATTTACTTACAAATATATGTGGCATATTCTCTCTCTCTCATTTTGTCTTTGTCAGGAAAGGACAAAGTGTTCTTGAACACTTTGACCTGTTGTGTGGAGAGTTACCTCCCCTACAGAACAGGAGGTGACTGACTCTGCCTTTACTCAGCGGTGCAAGGAAAGTCAGCCTTGATGCATTCTGTTTTGTCAATAAAAGGCTCACTTGCTAATTCTAGGCTAAGGGATAGCAATGGGAACCATTGGAACAGGGACATACAGTAAATCAACAGGACCCAATCTTTCACCACGGTGATCCAAATCAGAATTGGTACACGTTAGAAGTATTACAAAGGCATGTCCTTGGCAAGAAAAGCTGAGACAACAGATTTCTTTGTGCTCCAAACATTACATTTCCTTTCTTAAAATTGTCACCATCTGCTTAGCTCACAGGTGTTAAATGATGGAATGATGTGAATGAAAACCTCGTATTGCTAGGAAGCTTTGAAGATAGATGTGTGATTCATTCTTCATGTTGATATCTCTAATCACTTAATTTTCCAGACTATGTTTAAATAAGATTTTATTTTTCCAAATTGTGTTCAGGGCTATCTCAGAGATGTTTTAGGAAATTTTTCTCCCCTTAGGTCACTGGACAGATGGGAACCCAATTTTTTTTTATATATATAATACGGCATTTTTATTAGGATAGAGGTATTTTGAAAATACCTCTGCATTTTCTAATAAAATATTAGTAAATATATAGACACCACATTTGATAATTTGATTAAAGTTAGGCAAATAGAATCTTTTTAAACAAATCTTAGGTTTGGGGGAGAATTAAAGAGTGGAACCTCTCTGTTTGAGCTAATCTGCTCCTATAGAACTTACATATTGTACCAGAGCCACATTTTATCACTTTTTAAAATACTGAAGTTTAAAAATTGAAACTACCCTCTTTCCAATTTCCAACCAGTGGACAGAAACATCCAAGAGAATATGGGCAATAGTGATTCAGGCGCCCATTCATTTATTTACTCTGCAGATAATTACTGAGCATCTATATGCTCAGCTGATGAGTATTTGACTTTCAGATTTGGTGTCAACTGTTCTGTTGACACCAATTCTCTCATAATCATGTGAGTGTAATTCTAGTTATTTTCTGCTCCAAACGTGATTAAGAATATTTCCAAGTTCTGTTTATTATTGCCTCACCTTAGAGAGTAGGAGTCCGCTTGTTAGGAGGAATGTCCAAATGAATACTATTTACGATTGTCTCATTTAGGAAAAAGAAGCCTAAACAGGTTAAGTTTAGAATATGTTGTTCTTAATGATTTTGTGCATGTCATTGAGACCTGGCAATGGAATTTGTAAAATTTCAAATCATAAATTAAAGAATGGAAGACGAAGGTAGAATTGATAAATATATTAATTATTAAAATGGATAATTTTCAGAAGAATCATGATGTCTAAAATTGGCCAGAGCTAGAATATTTAAATATCAAATGACCATGGGAGAAACTGAACTAGTTACAAAATAACCCCACAAAAAACACTAAACCAAGACAGCTTTAATGTGAAATTCATTCAAACTTTCCAGCAATAAATGTACATATTCTATTGAAAATGATCCACAGAAAATATATTTCCCTGAAGATATGTACAAAGTTAAAACCCTGAAAAACATTATAGAAATACCTCAAAAAAGTATAATAAAAAAAAGAAAAGCAATGGAAAAGTTTAAAACAACTGGTCAATATCACTGATTATTTGAGATTCAAAATCAAAAACGGAATTCAGCAAATTGAATTCAGCAATATATTAACATGAAATCATTCAGTATGATCAGGAGAATTTTATTCTAAGAACCCACTATGATTGAACATTGGGTAATCTATGGTTATAATTCATTACAAAAAAGACAGCTAAAATTATATGATAATCTTATACAATTCAAAATATTTTTACCTGTAAAGAAGTAAACAGTCTAATTTTGAATCATTACTACCAAGGCTGATCCCAAAGGGAGAAGCCTTAGCCAACTGGGGGATCTTGGCCAAGGCCCTTTGAAAGGAGAAATGAGAATAAAGAGGATAGCATATAATTGGCTGACACTAACCAATTGAAGATAAGCGCAAAAAATCCACAGGATTTTGCCACAGATGTGACAAACTGCAAACATTTAATAATTCACTGGATTCTTTCGTCCCTTATGAAGATTTTACATCTGAAAATTACAGGACATTTATGTAATGGCATAGGTGTAAAAACATCTTTTATGCCAGTATTATTTTCTTGGGCAGAATTTTGAGTTCCCGTTTCAACTTTAAACACCAGGAGTCTATACATGACTCAAAACATTTATTTTTCCCCTTGAGTTAGTAATGGTTATCTTAAATCAAAGCTCTCAACTCTCCATAGTGATGACTGAAGTCCTGGAAATCAGCTTTTAATTTTTCAGAATTTCACAGGAAGGAACTGTTCTAATGATGACAATGTCAAGAGAGAAGGAGAGAAGGAAGGAGGGGGAAATTTTGTTTTTCTTCTCTCTACTACCAATAAATATCCTTTGGCTTTTGGTGGTTTCCCATATGCTTTCATAGAACTGTTTATTATAATCACGTGATCAATGGGTTTTGTAGGGAGGTTTCAGTGACACTGGGAGCTAATAAAGAAGAGCAATGTGGTGTTAGGTGTATGGTTCATCTCCTGTGACACCTTCAGTAAGAGAAACAAGAAAGTTTGGAAGACAGGAACAATTAGAAGCAGATGGTTAAAGGCCCTATTCTGACAAATGGGTATAGAGTTATGGTATTTACAAACAGGCTTATTGTGTAAATAAATTAATTTTCTTCTTTCAAAAGAAGGAAGGCATTTTCTAACTACCTTTACCTGTTTTATACAAATTCCTGCCTAGGAATTCTCTTGTCCCTTCCATGATATATCTATGCCTCATAGAGGCGTTTTTCAGTCTTCCAGTTTCTCCCATCTGCCAACTGCTTTTCTCCACCTCAGCCACAGCTGGTCTATTCATCCGCTTGTGTTGCTCAAATTTTTGAAAGACAGGACCTTAGTTTGCCTTGTGAGATTCCTTATTAGCAGTGAAAATGTATTTTTACCTCTGATTTCACTGTTTACTCTGTTCCAGTGAAAAATAAAAGAGCCCTGCTTCACTATGCAACTAAAACTGCTTTTATTAAAATAAGAATTCCTTTCTTCTTTTTTTATTGGAAAAATTACAAAAACTTTTATGAAGTTCTCTTCTTAGTCTCACCAACTCTATTCACCACCTTCATTCCCCAAGGGAAACCACATTCTAACATTTAACCCTCAAATCCAAGATTTTTGTCACTTATCTATGCATCTAAATTATTACTTCATTATGTAAAATTTTTCGTAAATAAGACTGCGCTGCACATATCTTTGAGCAAGCAACTCTCACCATATATTATATTTTAATATCTCTCCACACCAGCATCTGTAGCTGTGTCATTCATTTTAACTGATGTATTGCTCCTTGTTTCAGGAATAACCACACACTTCTTCCTTCTTCCCTTGATAGACATTCATATTCTTTCCAGGTTTTTATTCTTACAACAAATGAAACAAGACCATTCTTTCACATGTCTTGTGAGCATGGGCATGAATTTTCCAGGACAGACTCTTACAAGTGGAATGGCTTTGTTTTAGAGTATTCAATATTTCCATAATTGAACAAATTAATTTCCAAAAAACTTTAGCAACTTACACATGCATCAGTAGTAGAGAACTTCTTTCCTCACAAGAATACCAACATTTGGAATTGCCAAACTTTTGTTTCCTTATTTTTGAAAATTTAATTATTAGTAAGGTTAAGCATATATGTATATATGACTTTCAGCATTGTTCTGTTGAGGTTTGTGCCTTCCTGAATGATGTTTAGGAATTTGTTGTATGTATTAAAATGGTAACACCTTGACTGATTAAAAAAATACAGCAGATATTTTATCCCAATCTGTCATGTTTTAAATTTAATTAGTGGTGTCTTTATTGTATAAACGCTATTGCATTTTGAAGAAGTCAATTTATCAATCTTTTCCTTTATGATTTGTGCCTTTGGGATCTATTTCAAGGTTATAAACAAATTCTTGTACATTTTTCTAAACGTTCTAAAATTTTGTTTTTTATACTTATAGAATGTCTAGGAATTGATATTTACTCTTTCCCTAGTGTATTACTATATCATCTTTGATATATTTATGTGAATCTGTTTATTAACTTTGCATTCTATTCCATCAGTTTATTTGCTGATTCTTTCACAGATATCACAGTTTTAATTAGTGATGTTTTTAATGACTTTCTATTTGGTAGAACAAGTGCCTAATTTTTACTGCTCTTCAAAGTTTTGCTCATGATTTTTTGTCAAATTTGTTTTATTATATGAATTTTAAGATCAGTTTTTAAATTTACATGAAAAATTATATTGGTATTTTTATGTAGATTGAATGAACTGGAAAGAGTTGATACATTCATAATACTTAATCTTCTCTTACAATTTTTACTTTTATATTCTTATGTAAAGTTTTATATGTTCTCCATGAATATCTTGCACACACTTTATTACACTTATTACTATGTGTATTAATACATAATAACGTATATATACAAACAGATCAATAGATTGATAGATAGTAAATACTAAAAGAGTTTTCCTAGTATATGAAAAAAATTTACCTTCCCACTAGCCATGTATGGGAGTTCCCAGAAATCCATTGTTACTATCATTTCTTTAATTTATTCATTCTGGTGGAAATGTAGTGGTATGCATATGATTATAATTTGTCTTTCCATTATTTATATTTTTATTCCTTTTGCATTTAAAATATTGAGATAAAATTCACGTAACATAAAATTCACCTCTTTATAGTGTGCAGTTCAGTGGTTTTTAGCATTCCTAAGGTTGTGTAACCATTACCATTACTTAATTCCAGAGTAAACTCATAATTGTTAACAGTCACTTGTGATTTCCTCCTTGTCCATGTCCTAACAACCACTAATATACTATCTGTCTCTACATATTTGTCTATTTTGTACATATCATTTGTGTGGAATCATGCAGTACATTGCCTTTTGTGTCTGGCTTCTTTCACTTAGCACAGTGCTTTTAAGGGTTATCAGTATAATAGTATGTGTCAGTATTTCATTCCGTTTAATGCCTGAATAATATTCCATGGTATAGATATACCACATTTTATTTATCCACTAATTATTTCCAGGACATTTAAATTATTACCACTTTCTGGATAGTATGAATAATGCTACAATGAACATTGGTGCACAAATTTTTTATACATATATGTCCACCCAGAATGGTTAAAATTAAAAAAAAAACAAAACAACTAACACCACCAAATGCTAGCAAAGATATGGAGCAACAGGAACTCTCATTTGCTGTTAGTAGGAACATAAGCAGTACAGCCACTTTGGAAGATAGTTCTGTAGTTTCTAATGAAACTAAACATACTCTTATTATATTATAATTTGCATTTGAAAATATTTGCCCAACTGATTTGAAAACCTACACCCACCCAAAACCTGTATGTGAATATTTAGGGCAGCTTTGTTCAAAATTACCAAAAAACTTGAAGCAACCAAGATGTCTTTTAATGAGTTAAATGGATAAATATGTTGTGACAATGTAATGAGACAGTTTACAGCAATACAAAAAAAAGTGATGAAAAGTTCAGCTGAAGAACTTTCCTTAAATGCATTTTACTAAATAAAGGAAAGCAGCCTGAATAGCTATATACCCTAAGAATCCATTTAGACAAAATTCTGGAAAAGAAAAACTCTAGATACAGTAAAAAGATCAATGGTTGCTAGGATTTAGAAGAAGAAGAGGGGGATTAGACTTGTAAAGCAAAAACGACTTTATAGGGTGGTGAAACTGTCCTGTATGATATTGTAATGATGGATATAACATGCCTATATCAAAACCCACCAGACTTTACAGCATGAAGAATGAACTTTAATATACTCAAATTTAATAAAATAACTTAAAGGTTTTTAGAAAGTGAATCCCAGAAAGGAATGCAGACTGTAAATCTAACTGTGTATTACTTATGTATGAAACAAGCCTATTGAAGGGATGAGAGGAAAATTGATAACCTAAGTATTTTTGGAAATAAATGGACTCTGTAAAACTAAAGGGAAAAAGAGCTGTACTTAACAGAGCACATTAGTATTCTACTTCATAAATTTGTTGACCATGGGGGTATAGTTTAACAATTCTGTAGGTGCTATACATGTGTACTAGAATTTTAAAATTAAGTAAATAACTGGCAGATAATGGGGGACATATTACTCATGGTTGGAACAGAACATTATAGATAAGCAAGGGGGAAGGTTAGAATGTGGTAATGGATTAGAATTAGAGACAACAGTATGAACTTCTGTTTAGATTGATATAGATATAGACAGTTACATATATAAGTACAGTCAACTATCGAATAACACAAGGGTTAGGGGTACTGACCTTCCCGCAGATAAAAATCAACATGTAACTTTGACTCCCCCAAAACGTCAGTCATCTCCTGGTATCTTCAGGGGATTGGTTCCAGGCCCCTGGCCTGTGCATACCAAAAATCTCAGTATTCTCAAATCTCTTATATAAAATGGTATAAAAATTGTATATAGTCAGCCCTCTGCATTCAAGGATTCTCATCTGAGCATTGAAAATGTTGTCTGTTATCTGCTGTTGACATTATCATAAGGTCCTATATGTCAAGATAATAGATTATGCAAGTATATTTATTTGTCAAAACTTAGCAAATTTCCCTATAATATTTATGTACATTATATGTAAATTTAACACTTTTAAAAATATTGAATTCCAGCTATGATATGAATGGTGAAGTATTTAAAGAGGTGAACTGATTTGCATCAATAAAATGAGAAAAATGATATAGAATAATGATGGATTGAGGGATGGATGGATACATGATAAAGTAAAATATGTGTAGTAAAATATTAATGACTAAATCTAGGTTATGGTTAAATGTTCACAGTAAAAATCTTTCAACTACTGTTTGATTTTTTTAAAATAAAATGCTGGGGAAAGTTGATGCTGAGTATTAGCTATAATATATCTTCAATTAAGAATTCATTCTCTAGTCTCAGAATGTATCATAATGTGAAAAAAGGAACAGCAAGAAAATAAAAAATAATTTTTTGTAGTCTGTCTTCTGACAGAGATTCAGGTTGCATGACCCCCCTCCATGTGTTTGAGGGAGACTGTGGCAGTTACACTGGTCCATGTGAGCTGCTATGTTGAATGATTTTCAGAAGTAGTTTCTCAATATTTTGGTCCTTTCCATTGATCATATTTCTCACCCCTTACTTATATCTTCACCCAAAATAAAAATCTATGTACTAATATTGGCAAGTGTGCCTAAAATATTGATAACTGAAATATATGAATAACTTAGTAGCACATTTCAACTCAATCTTGTCCTAGAAGATCCTTTGGATGGTATTTTTTTCATAATCCTTTCATTTTGGCCTTAGTTCTTCATGGTGAATGAGTTTATAATGATCACAGATAGCAAGAATGGAAGACCACAGGTACATTTCCTGAATAGTATATTTAGTCATTTCAATAGGCTTAGTTTCATATGATAATACAGGAAAATCTCATTTTACTCAAAAGAGCACATACCTTCATGTCCAAAGTACACAGGATGGTTTAAAATGAATTGATCTGTATGTGAAAACCTAAAACATTTTTGGGTACAGCTGAAATCCAATAGATGGCAGTGAAATACAGAACATTCACTGATTCTTGAATTCTTACTCGAATGCGTTTGGTGGTAAGCTGCTAGTCTAATGCCAACTAAAGGCTCCCATAAATTGCATGTAAGTTTTACATAGCTTTAAATACATATTAAGTGTTAACTAATCATATGAATGCTAAAGTATTTAGGAACACATGCACTGATATTTGCATCACTAAAAATGAGAAAAAAATGAGAGTAATAATGGATTGAGGGATGAAGATGCGAAGTTGTAGATTCTCTTTAGAATGATAATATATTTTTTAAATACTGTCAGGTTGTAAGGTCTTAGACAAAATTGCTCCAAACCTGCTTGGTCCATGAAGATGCTGTGACTTTGTGGTATTAACGAATTTGTTTGAGGTTATGTAAACAAATGTGGGTAAATTCAAGTGTAGAATCAACATGCTTTAATGGTCCTTATATGAATTCTAAATCCGTATCACTGCCATAGGATTCTGGAAAGATTGAAGCTCAATTTAAATAATACTAATACTCTATGGGGGGGGGGGGATAAGTGCAAGAGGAGGCTGGAGTTGGGCAGGAATTAAGCCACAAGGACCCATCTAGGCTCTAAGAAGGATTAGCCACTTGATTATAAGTACAAAGAATAATGGAGTTCAACTCCAGTTGTTCATATATATGTAAGCATTTGAGAAGTCAAAAAATAGCCTATGTTTTTGCAGAACCCCAGATACCGATTTAATTTTCCTGGGAAGGGGTCTTAGAAATTGACATTTAAAAAATCTTCCCCAAATGATTCTAATATATAGCCAGGGTTAAGAACCTCTGGCATAGTAGTGATGACCATGGGCTTTGGAACCAGAGAGACTGGGGATTTTTTCCTCCACTTCACCCACTTCTTGGCTCAGTGAACCTTTATACACTATTTAACTTCTCTAAGTCTGGTTTGACCCATATGTAAAACAAGTGATAACAGTTCTACCTACCCTATAGGAATTGTATTAGAATTACATATAAACCTCCACATTTCTAATCTTTTATTTTAAATGGTTTTTGTAAATTCAATATATCTGTGACTATTTTTTAATGTGTTCTTTTGTTATTCATCTCTGAAACACCATTCTACTTTTATTGTAACCAGGGTATTTTATCTTGAAATTGATTCAGGAATTTTATAGTTGATAATTACATCATTCATTCAAAGACATTCATGGTGAAATGAATACAGCTTAGCATCATCAGCTTTGAAAGGTAATGTTATTAAATTAAATGGTTTTTTCTGAGTAAAGTCACTATGGATTTATTTTTTTATAGCACCTATGTTGGGATTGTTATATAGAAAAGAAATATGTCTTTATATTAGTTAGCCATAGATACATAATGAGCCTCTTCACAATTTAGTGGCTTAAAACAACAAGAATTTATTTAGCTCTTGATTTTGTCAGTCAGTTTAGGCAGGTATCATATGATCAGTTCTCCTGGGTTTAGATGTTTGCCTCTGTGCTTATTCATGTGTCAGTAGTTAGCTACTAGGTTTAACGTGGGCTGGTGGCTTAAGATGTGTTCTGTTGGGATCACTCATCTCAGCTGGAAATGGTCTGTAATCTTCTAGCATGCTAGTTTGGCTTTCTTCTAGCATGCAAAACTTCATGATACCAAGGCTCAGAATTGGTACACCATTGCTTCTGGTGCTTTCTGATTGTCAAAGTAAGTAAGTCATGAGACCATCCCAGATTTATGAGGTAAGGAAATCCTTCCCATCCCTTAATAGGAAGAGATGCAAGGGGTGTAGATACAGTGATGCCTAAAGGGTCAAGGGCATTTTTGCAATCTAACACAATCTTCTTTTCGGTTTAATTAAAAATGAAATCTCTAGTTAATTGTTGGAAATAACAGAGAGATATATGTCTGCTAATCTTCAGGAAGAACCTTTTCATAGTTGAAATGATAGGATCCCTGTCACTGCAAATAATCAAGCCAAGGCCAGATGCCATTTTGCACAGATAATGTAGTAATGATTAATACATTATTTAGAAGATTTGATAAGAGGCTACTGACATTGTCTTTGAATTATAAAGTTTCATTCTTTAAGTTATTTCAATCTGGAATTTGAAAGGTGAGTAAAGTTGTAAATTACAGGTGGGTCAAGGGGTCAAGAGTTTAAAATGAAAGATTGGTGTTAGGAAGTTTTAGATACAATATTAGGAAAATATCTTCATGACAAAAAAAGATGATCATCTTAATAATAATAGTAATAAGAGACATATAATAATCAGGGGAATGCAAATTAAATGTTAATGAAATGTTATTAACACATTTACCAGATTAGAAAACATAATTAAGAATCTGTCACTATTAAGTGTTCCTAAGAATATGGATCAATGGTAACTCAAGGACAACCTTTGGGGATACAATTTGGATGACCACTTTGGAAAAAAGATTGGTATTATCTTGTAAAATACACACCCTATAATCCAGCAATTTGTCTCTTAGTTTGGGAGAAAATATTTCACATATGCATAAGGAAGCATTTAAGAGTCTTCAAGCAGCATTATTCTCAATATTAATAATAATACAATGGAACCTTGGTTCTCGAATTTAATTCATTCTAGAAGGCTGTTGGAGAACTGCTTTGTTTGAAAACTGAATCATACTCATACTTGCATGTTCTCTTCTTTTTTTGTTGTTTAAGAGATGCATGACTGATCATATAGGTTTCAGCATGAACGGGTTGTCAGGTTAAGAACTGAAGTTTTCTTTGACAGCTGAAACATTTTTTTCTGTGAACAACTTGGCTGAGAACTGAATTGTTCAAGTTGGGAGGCATTTGAAAACTGAGGTTTGACTGTAATAATAATAATAAAGAAATAGCCAAATTTTCATCAATGAAGTATATAAATAGATAGCAACATATTCACAGAATGGAATATAATGCAACACTAACAGAAAAGGGATGATGGCTTCTGTTACTATTGATTCTACCACAATCCCATACTACATCACATATCAACCTGTCAGCTTCTGTGTACTGCAGTCCTCCCAGTCTGCAAATGATAATGACTATTTGGTTGAAGATGTAGCACTATCCCCATTTAAATCATAACTAATCAATTATGGGTGCTCTTTCCTATTGCCAAGAAGGGTCTGGAAATAATCTGCTATTTCTAAAACAAAGTCTCTAAAATGTGGTTGTAGTGACAAGGATTTCATACTAGACTACCTAGGGCAGCATTAATTGTCTGATCCCCACAATTTAGGCCATCCCATCTGACTGGATTTCCATCTTCATTCCTCATGTTTATTTTAGATGTTTGCTTGGACTAGTGCCTAGACCTCTCTATCTGCTCCTCCTGTCTGACTTTCCCTAAAGCTATTTTTTTTGTCACAATCTGGGGGCCAGGGTACCTCAGCACTAGTGATGAATTAATCCCCCTGCTTTCAAGCCCTCTTTTATCAGCTCAGCAACCCTAACTGGTGTCTTAGCTTGAGTTGAACTTAAGTCCAATATGTCTCTTGGTCTTAGTGATTCAGATAGCTGCCTCCTTCCTGGAATAGGCCAGCCTTTCTACCCAGGTAACTGCCCCTGATCCATGTACTCAGTACCCTCAGATTTTGTTCATCTACCCGCTAGTAAGAGCTCCTCCCAGCAAGCCTCATGATGGTAACCATGTGGCTTATGAAACTGGTTATCAATCAGTTTTCTTGGACAGTCTCATCATGATCCACTGCTTATTGACATCAGACTCCTCATTTTACTTTAAAAGGTTGAATAACACCATCTTTATTTTTCACCAATTATCATAGAAATTTGATTCACAAAATATTTCTCTACAGAGATGTTTCTTGTATTTCAAATATTTTTAATCTCTCTTCTGCCATCTCTTTGATAACATTCACTGTGTGTATTTTAAGACAGGTTCTGTGTGTATGTGTGCATTCTATTTACCTATGCAAATTGTAATTGCTTTCAAGATAGATGTGCAGTAGCTTCTATTTGTAGGTGTTCATAAATAAATAAAATTAAATTTTAAAAAATACAGTTATAAAGAAGTAGGCTTGGTGTGAAATTTAACTCAGTATTCATACTAAGGGTGTTGTAATAGTAGGTGCACTAAAGTATTGTTATTTTAAGATAAAACTCTTTTTAGGTTAATTTCTTTGAATACAGAGTTTCCTTGAATAATTTAATTACTTAGTCATCATTATATCTGTATTCCTTTAGCTGTTAATATCATATAGGTAATTGATCTTGCTCGTTGCCCTAGATTAGAGTTAGAATTGTAGTATTGAACAAGAAACTTTTCTATCAAGACTCCAGACAGAATGAAGCATGTTAACAATATATGACCTTACTAATAAAAATATGGAACTAATCAAGTCCCTTTGAAGTTGCTGGCCTCAACTGGTGTGGGGGGAAAAGTTTAAGACAAGAATCTCAGAAAATGGCTAGAAGAGCAGTATCTGTGAAAAGGATGTCAAAAGAAACATAAAGAAAAAAAGAAAAAAGTAATAGTAGTTAAAATAAAAACAAGTAAACATACAACATAAAAAAAACATATTTATTTGCTACCTAAGCTGACAGCAGTCTTAAGACACAAATTCAAAGACACTGTAAGTCTTAATATAGGGTTGTTGGGAACTGTCCTTATGGGATGAGTGATAGGGACACAGTTCCAGTAAATTTCTTTTGTCCCTATTCCTGTCACCCACCCAATTTACCCACTTCAGCCCCATTTGGTAAATTAGAAAAGTTTTCAGAAGCAAACAGAAAGAAGTTTCCAAAATGAAAAGGACAAAAACAAAAACAAAAAAACGTGTTAATTCGATTAGAGTTTATTGAACCTCCACTATGAGCCACAAACTTACCCAGGCACTTGGGACATGTCAGTGAGCCAAACAGACCAAAAACCCCACATCTTTCTGGGGCATTTCATAGGGGAAACACAATAACAAACAGCACACATCATGTTTAATATTATTTGGTGTTGTTGAAAGGGCCCATGGAGAGTATAGAAAGCAAATATTGTGTAAACAGTATTATAAGATCATCCTTTGTTATTAAATATATTTCCTGCTTTGAGAGCTACTGTGTGCCAGGAACTGGTAGGGGCACAAGGAAGGTGCCAGCAGCAGCCTTCTGCCCAGTCTGCCTCTGTTGTTCCCACCATCCATCTGCCATAGAGCAGTCAGACGCTGACAAAATGAATGAAAAGACAGAAGGGAATGAAGGAGGACAAACAGGCAAGAGAGGGAGAAGGAAAAGAGGAAGAAGGAAGGAAGAAAAGAAGAAAGAAGGAAGGAAGGAATTGCAAAGATAAGAAATAAAAATATAATCAAGTACATATATAGTATGTCCCAAAGTGGTAAGTGTGATCCCAAACCCCCTGCCTCAGAACCAGGTTTGTTCCCCACAGAACCACTGCCTGTGTGTAGCTCAAACTGGATTAATCAGAACTTCTAGGAGCATCTCCCCCAAAAAAGCTGGGAGACTCATATTTTTCAAATATTCGCAACTTTAAAAAATGAAGATCACTGTAATGGCTGAAATATTCTTATGTATGTATATTTTACCTCATGATGGCTTATCCAAGTTCATGTCTAATTTGTCTTCAGTATGTCACCTTTGCTACCAGCACAGATGTTACACATATTCTAATAGAATTTAAGGATGTTTGTGTAGCATTACTCCATGTTTGTGGTGAAGGACATGAAAAGTGTCCACTATCTTATAATATTTCTTTGGCTTAATATGACACTCTTGGAAGGGCTGGGTTTTTGTTCTAAACTGTAGCATTTCTGGCTTCCATATGTTTTCATTTTTGACTCTAGGGGTAGGATTCATGGGAAATAAAATTTTACCCTGAAGCTAATTAAGAGCTCATTTAAAATACAAGACGTTGGCACATGAGTAATTAGATCTGAGGTAAAATGTGATTATATTAAAGCAGATAATCTCTTATCTGAAAAAGATTCTGGAAAATTACCAAGAACTCTTAAAATGGAAGTGAGCTGTAGAAAATGTTTACTGTATTTACCATTACAAAAAATTACTTCTGTAGTCTCATTCACAAATTTTCCAATAATGAAGAGTATCCTTATTGGGCAATATGTTTAACTATATCATAAGAATATAAAATTTCCCAGGGCTTCTAGCCAAGATGGAGGCATAGGTAGATACACTTTGCTTCCTCACACAACCAAAGGAAGGATAACCAATTTAAAAATAAAAAACAACCAGAGCTGCCAGAAAATCGAACTGTGTGGAAGTCTGACAACCAAGGAGTTAAAGAACAAACATTCATCCAGACTGCTAGGAGGAGTACAGACTGGTAGCCAGGGTGGAGGGGGCGGTAGGCAGGGTAGTGGCTGGAGGACCAGGATATCCCACATTTGCATGCAGCTAAGCCAGGAGGAACAACTGGGGAGTGAGACAGACTGTGCACAATCCAGGGTTCCAGCACAGGAAACTAAAGCCTCAAAACCTCTGGCTGTAAAAATCTGTGGGGATTGTGGAGGTGGTGGGAGAAACTGCTAGTCTCATATAAAGTCCATTGAAGGGGCTCAAGGGGTCCTACAATGTACACAAACCCACCCACCTGGGAATCAGCAACAGAACAGCACCTCGAAGGGCACAATTCACTTGTAAGCAGTGGGGGAAGTGACTGAAAACTGTGCAAAAGCTGAGCAAGCAGTAGTGTCCCCACTGTGGCCCCTCCCCCACATACAGCACCACAATGCAGCAAAATGGGTTGCCCAGCCCTGACGAGTACCTAAAGCTCTGCCCCTTACAATGTAACAGGTCTAAGACAAAGAAATATGGCCCAAATGAAAAAACAGATCAAAACCCCAGAAAAAGAACTAAGTGATGAGGAGATGGTCAACCTGTCAATTACAGAGTTCAAACCACTGGTAATCAGAATGCTCACAGAAATGATTGAGTATGGCCACGAAATAAAGGGAGAAGTGAAGGCTACACAAAGTGAAATAAAGAAAAATATACAGAGAACCAACAGTGAAGGGAAGGAAACTGGGACTGAAATTAATGATTTGGAACAGAAGGAAGAAATAAACATTCAACTGGAACGGAATGAAGAAACAAGAATTCAAAAAATAAGGAGAGGCTTAGGGACCTCTGGGAAAACTTTAAACGCCCCAACATCTGAATCATAGGGGTGCCAGAAGGGGAGGAGGAAGAGCAATGAAAACTAACTTTAATAAATAATGAAGGAAAAGTTCCCCAATCTGGTGAAGGAGCTTGACATGCAAGTCCAGGAAGCTCAGAGAGTCCCAAACAAGTTGGACTCAAAGAGGAACACACCAAGACATATCATAATTAAATTACACAAGATTAAAGATAAATAGAGAATCTTAAAAACAGCAAGAGAAAAGGAGACAGTTACCAGAAAGGAGTTCTCAAAGACTGTAAGCTGATTTCTCAAAAGAAACCTTGCAGGCAAGAAGGGGCTGGAATGAGGTATTCAAAGTCATGAAAAGCAAGGACCTACATCCAATATTACCCTGTCCAACAAAGCTGTCATTTAGAATGGAAGGACCTATAAAGTGTTTCCCAGGTAAAGTAACATTAAAGGAGTTCATCATCACCAAGTACTTATTATATGAAATGTTAAAGGGACTTATCTAAGAAAAAGAATAAGATCAAAACTATGAACATAAAAATGACAACAAACTCAAAACTATCAACAACTGAACCTAAAAAAACAAGCTAAGCAAACAACTAGAATAAGAACAGAATCACAGAAATGGAGATCACATGGACAGTTATCAGCAGGGTGGGGAAAGGGTAGAAGGGGGGAAAAGTACAGGGAATAAGCATAATCGGTAGGTACAAAATAGACAGTGAAAGGTTAAGAATAATATAGGAAAGGGAGAAGCCAAAAAACTTATATGTATGACTCATGGATATGAACTAAAGGTAGAGGGGAATGCTGGAGAGAAGAGGGGTACTGGGTGGAGGGGAAGAAAGAGGAGAAAAACATTGGACAACTGTAATAGCATAATCAATAAAATATACTTAAAGAATAGAAAACTTCCCAATTTTCTCATTTTTCTGCTGTTTCTGCCCAGAGTTTTAAGCTTTGTTTGCTTTCAGTGTTTTAAGCTTTGTTTGCTTTCAGTGTTGATGAATACATACTTTCCATTATTGTTCACACAGAGAAACATGGCAATGTGTAATTTCTTGGTAAGTACACATGTTCATTATGACAGAGCCTGGAAAGAATAGAATATCTTAAGAATAAAACATGTTTCTCTTCCTCTGAAATCCTTCTTTCACTTTTGCGACCCTTTACAAGTATTTTTTTTCTTTCCAAAAATAGACTATTTAAACTGAATTTAAGAATGTTACTAATTATAATTTTATTTGAAGTTGGACATAAAGTCACTATAGTTTTTGGAAATTATTTACTATAGTTAACTATACAGAATAAGAGGTTCACGGTTCCCCCCTTCAATATTAATAATTTAATGAAAAATAATATGGAATAAAAATTGAAATTAACATTTCAGAAGATGTTCTTCCTAAAAGGCAGTGGGGATGGCAAACACCTAGCATTCTGTGGACATGACCTAATGTCTTTTGTTGTTTTCATAGTGTCAAAGTCAAATCAAAAGCTCCATGTCACTACGAGGAACCACACTAACCAAGAAATCACAAATTAGCAATTGGAGGTGACTTTCTGTCATAATTTGCACTCCTACAGAGTCCTGAACAAAGCCACAGTTACCCATATTTCATTCTGTGAAGGATTGTTCTTGAAGGGCAGCTGCTGGGGAACAAAATAATCATACAAAATTCAAAGAGGTCTTAAGGAGATTATATATGCAAAGTCAGTGTGTTTCACTTATTGTCATCATCTAATATTGCTACATGGGCAGTAATAATAACAAATAATTAAAAAAGAAAGAGAGAGAGATGGACACTCAGGCAGAGGAAGAGAACAACAGAGACAGGGATAGAGACAGAGACAAAATATGAGAACCACTCTAACTCATGGACCCATGTAGACAATATTCATGAATAAGTTAATATGTTATGAAGGGTTATAGAGTAGAGAAAAAGGCTCTGAGAAGAGTGAGTTTTTAGATTTGCATTACCTTTGAGTCAAAGTCAACAATAAATGTATTTTCTCAAGGACAACTGGGTCTTTAGGAGTTCTGCTATCTATCATAGAAAGAACAACAGACATGGAGTCAGAAGATTCATCTCAAAGTCTGCTTTGGCCATTAATTCACCACTTCACCCCTTGTTTTCTTATCTGTGAAATGAAGATAATAAACCTGCATAGGGTTGTATCTTACTCATACATCTCATTTATCCTGCCTGCAGCAGGCATACTACGGCTGTTTTATTCTTTCTCACTGGCTTTACAGGTCTCCTAACTGGTCTCAGCATATTTCTACACATTCTTCACCAACTTTCTAAGGAAAAATATGAGGACGCCACACTCGCTACTCTTCACTCCCATTCAAAGCTAAACTCTTAGGAATTTTCATCTAAATAGTAGCTATGTATTAGTATGGAGAAAACTCTTAAACAAGGGTTGGCACCCTAATTCTCAGACAGAATTTTCTTGCTCTGGAAAAGTGTTTTGTTGCACTAAACATAGTGATTCTTAACTTTTACATCTCATGACCCCTTACACATTTAAAATGTGTTCATGGGCTATTTTTTCTGTGTCATATTCATCTTTACTGTATTCAAAATCAAATTTGAAAAAAATTAAATACCAGGACAATATAATCAAACATCCCATTAGCCTGAGAAGAATACTATTATCTTATGCCATGTAGCACCTGGAAAATTCCACTGTGCCTTTATGAGACAATGAGAATAAAAATGCACATGATTTCTTACTGATACCATGCAAGTAGTTTTGACCATACTTGCAGAATCAATTTCTGCTGTAATAACAAAAGAATTCCAGGAATTTGCATGAATCTGGGTAAAGTTTTAGACTTCCAAAGGCCATGGAGTTAGCAAGTCACCTGAGTACACTTACCAATATCTTAAAAGAAAGGGGGGTCCTCAAGTGACATACGGGTCACATTTATGTATAATAATAATACAACAACCAACATAAATTAGATAATTAAATGATTTTTAGGCCCTCACCCAAGAAAGTTTATTGATTTTTAGAGAGACACACACACACACACATCTATAGGTTGCCCTCCTTATGCACTCCAACTGGGGACTGAACCCACAACCTAAGCATGTGCCCTGACCAGGGATCAAACTCCCAACCTTTTGGTGTACGGGACAATGTTCCAATCAACTGAGTCACTCTGCCAGAACAGGTAATGGAATAATTTCCATTGGTAAATTCCAATGGTAAAGCCAAATCAAAATGCTTAAAATTCTGGTTCTGACAAATATCCAATGGAAAGTAAAGTACTAATGTGTTAAGATAATAAGCAAGACTTAAAACAATTGAGATTGTATGACAAATGTTATAACATATAAAATACAGACAAAAAATACACCAGGAGGAAATGTATTTAAATATCGATTTTCTTTGGATGTAGGATAATGAGCAATTTTTCTCCCTTTACGGTTTTCTGTAGTTCCCTATATTTCTACAGTAAATATTTTATACATCAGAAAATGTACAAAATCAGAAAAAATGTTCAAAAATCTTTTAGTAGTTTTCCTTTGCTTTAAGGTTATAATGCAAATTGCTCAGCATTGTTCACCAGGCCTTTAAGGCGGTTGCTCACCTCCCCAACTCAAACCTCTGCTTAATGCACTCATTTTTAGCAATAGCCGCTAGCTCAGAATTTAGGACATGTTTCTTCATGCCTCTGTACCTTTGGATACATTCTCTAGAACATGCAATACTCTTCTCACTTTTTCCATTTGGTTAAATCCTACTGTTCAGCACTTGGCTTGTCACTCTTTTTCTGTAAGAAATCACTCCTCCATGCTCCCACGGCAAACTTCGCATTTACTTGAGCATTTGTGGTGTAATCATATGTTAGCTTTGCTTCTCCTTCTACATGGAGAACTCCTTGTGAATAGGGACTTTATATTTTTGTTTAATTTTCTGTTTGCCTAACTAGTTTGGTTTTTGGCTGGTTGTTTTGCTATATTTGATAGTGAGATATAGACACAGAGAAAGAATACAGGGAAATGAGAGGAATACATTCCTCTGGAATACATTTTCTCAAGTATCTCTGTCTTTTCAACAATATTTTAAATAATATGCTGACAACGTGGTTGTTCAAATTGAGTCAAAAAATAGATGAATGAGTGTGAAATCCAGAAGTTGAGATACATAGAGAAGAATTTGGAGGTTGAGTCTTTTTTCTTAAAATGTGTTTTCTATAAGACAATTGAATGATATCTGTTCCCCTGAACCATAGTTCACATCCTCTCATGTTTAAACCTGTCTGTGTTTTGATCAAGAATATATAGGTAAATAATGTTGCATTGAACATAGGTTTCAAAGCATATGTTTTTTGGAAGCAGTCAAAGTGTCCATCATAGATGAGTGGGTAAAACAACTATTGCACATTTATACAATGAAATACTACTCAGCCATAAAAAAAGAGGAAAATTTTTCCCTTTGCAACAGCATGGATGGACCTGGAGAACATTATGCTAAGTCAAATGAGCCAGTCAGAGAAAGAAAATGCCATATTATTTCACTCATATATGGAATCTAATAAGCTGAACTAACAAACAAAATAGAGACAGACTCATAGATAGAGAGCAGACTGACAGCTCTGGGGGTGGGGGTTGGGAAGGTGGAGGGATGGACATGTCCATGTCTACGACATGGACAACAGTGTGGTAATTGCCAGGGGGAGGATGTGGGTAGAGTTGGAAGAGGGTATGGGGGGATAAAAGATAATGGAAAAAATGAACCATAAAAATAAAGGTAAATATACATTTATCTTTAAAAATGTATATGTCCTCACTAACATTTCTTTGTTGAATGGCTGGATGATGAATGAGTGAATGGTGAGGGAAGTTTAAACTATGACACTTTATACACTGTTGAAGCAAAACCCAGTGCAATAATATCCTGTTGACATAGATATTATGAATGATGGATGGAGGGAGAGATTCAGGTAGCTGTTGTGTTGTGAATAAAGTGAATCATCAAACAGAAAGATAGGCAGAGAGAAGAAACAGTATTTAACAAATACTGAAGCATAACTTCACATCATGGGCCATAGTTGCAGTCTGCCGGGAAATCACAGCTGCAGAGCAACAGACCCAGCACAGAGCAGGCCAAGGTCAAGTTTGGATAGTCCAGAAGATAAAAAGTCAGAGCAGGAAATAATGCCAGGTTATACAAATGAACAACTACTACCAGAAACCAGAAGTATTATTAAACCCAGGGCATCTAACTCAGATGCAAAGAGCAATGTAACACCAATACATGTATCTGTCTATAGGTGATTCAAGCTTTTAGCCCTATCCCTAGTTTTCATAAGAATGATAACTTATTTCTTTGGTAAAATTTTAACTAACACAAGGATAAAATACCAAGTATCAGCTTACATGTATTGCTGGAAAGTAAATTCTAACTTATTGACTTAAAGCTCCATGATGAAAAATTTTAATATACATGTAGATAATTTATTGAGCATAATAATGCAATTGTGGTTCTTCATTTCAACTTGTGTATTGAGTTACTTAGCCACTTCGGATCTTAGTGTTCTCATCCGTAAATTGAGGGAGTCGCCATAGGTGAGATCAAAGGCAACTTCCAACTCTTAACTTACTCTATGATGCAATGATGCATTTTATCATTCTTAATTCTATTTTGTTTTAATATGTTAAAATTTTGCACATTTAGGGTGAAAAAGGGTAATTTTCAAATAACATTAAATCTGATTTAAAACCACAGACTCCATAGAATTTATAATACATATACATATAAAATAATGATATCTCTAGCTTTATTCATTTTTTAATACTGATTGGGCAGTTGTCTCAATCTGTGAGTCTAATAGGGTTAATTAAGGACCTCAAATATAATTTGAAAATATTTACAGACAGCACATTTTAAGTTGCCAATCCCATCTGCGGACACTGCTATATTAATGACACAATATTTGTTTTAGAGGTCATAGTGTTATTTGCCAGGTTAAACATTTGTAATCTGGAACCAGCTTTAATACACCCTTTCAAAGAAAGCCACAGGCTGCCATACACTACATCAACAGTGGCCTTCAATCGAATGGTTTGTCAGGATTACAGAGGCAACTAAGCCAACAATAACAGGCACCTTCCATGTGGATGCTAATTAGAATGTTGACATAGTAAAACCTCTTACTAGGGACAAGTTGGAGTTCAGTACTTGCAACCCAACATCATGCCTAAGGCAAAGCTGTTAATAGAATTTGTCCCCAGATTGACCAAAGGCAGAGCACAAAGAGCTTCAGCCCGATTTGTACCCTGTGGTGGGGGTAAGTGGGGTAAGTGTATGGGTGTTAGCTCCTGGCTGCACATGGCTTTCTGATGACCACACAGTGGTTAATTTGTATTTCTCCTCTCAAATATCATTTTTAAAGTCCACTCTTCTGTTTACTAAACTATACATAGGTAAGCAACAGCAAATACAGACCTAGGTGAGCATTTGAGGTTTACTATCTCACACTACTAAGATGATTGCAAGTATGTATTGCCTTTATTGTACTTTTTATGATATTCTAGAAGGCTTTTGTGCTCATAGAGTGTCTCACTCTTTTGAGATTAATGGAATTTCCACATATATCACCTTATTTTCATTTTTAATAGTCCTATAATATAGGAAAGTGATTAAAAAATAGCAACAATATAGACCAGCAATTTTCAACTAGTGAGCCACAAGAACTTTTAAAACATGCAATACCTGACTATTTAGCCAGGGGCACTGACCTCTTTTCCCTTAGATTGTCAAATTTAAAAAAATGACAACAGTCAACAAAAAAATTGCTCTCAGTGTGAATGAATCAAAATCATACCTATTTTTGTCAGATTGGAAAAAATATATTTTTGGTGTGCTGCAAATTTTAGTAATTAGTTTATGTGCTATGTCATGAAAACTGTTGAAAAGTGCTGATATAGGCTAAGGAATATAAGACAAAGATTTAACTTCTCAAATTAGCAAGATGAGTTTTAGCACGATACAATAGCAATAGCAATAACAAAAAGGTAAAATAATGAAACAATATCAAAGGAGGCAAATGGCTTTTAGAGCAGACCTACCACATAAACCCAACAATCTCAGAATTATAAAATATTAAGACATCTAACCAATCAACCATAATTTGACATTTAAAATGTGCTTGGCCCTATTTGCTAATTCTACAGTGGGTTATTATTTTACTTATATTGAAAATTTAACCTTAATTAGGTATTGCCAAAGAGCAGAAAGCATGTAAAATGACTCTGCTCTTATAATTAATTGCCATGAAGCAAACGCTATCTTTCATTGTCTCTGTGGTGGCCAGACATTAAGATGGCTCCAAATGATCCCAGAGTTTAATCCTCTCCCCTTGAGTGTGCACTGGCCAAGTGACTTGATTCTAACAGACTATAGTAAAAGTGGCAGAACTGTCTCTGAGTTAGAGAAAATACATTTCAAATTTCAGATTTATCATTTACTTCAAAGATTGCTTTGGCTTAATTATTGGCACATGACAACCCACAATAATGTTCTACCCTAAGGATACTACAATAAGCAGATACTAGAAATCACTGCTCATTTTCATGTTTGTATTGACTTCATGTTTGAATAATTACCTATTGTCAACACTCTCAGATGTTATAGAAAAATGCATTAGGACCTACTTCATTTATCAGCCATTCACAGAAGCTTCTTTCTGTATTGAAATATTTATTAAAATAGAATATTTAACTTGTGAAAAAATTGTTCTCATTTGATTATAACAAAATATAAAACATTAAAGGTGAAATCAGTAAATTCATTATGGGAATTATTTGGGAAGAGTCAAGTTGTATGTCATGATGTCAAATTTTAAAACAAGTTTAAAAGT